>CM018697.1:40065510-40665510 GCA_009363875.1 Mikania micrantha
CCACTGTCATCCACCATCGTCGCCGCCTCTCTTCCGCCATAGCCCCGGCCTCCACCGCCTCATCACGGTATCCTCTGCCGCAACCCCGGCCTCCACTACAGTCATCATCATCGCGGTATCCTCCGATCGTCGCGGTATCCTCTGATCGTCGCGGTGGTTGTTAACTAGAGCCGATCGTTCGGTGGTTGTGAACCAGGGCCGATCGTTCGGTGGTTGTGAACCAGAGCCGATCGTTCCGTGGTTGTGAACCAGGTTCGATCGATTCAGATCCAGAGGCCGATTGTTCGGTGTTTGTGGAGCGGCGACGGTGGAGAGGAGGCGGTGGAGTTGCGACGGTAGAGGAGACGGTGGAGCGGGTGGAGCAGAGGCGGTGGAGCGGCTGGAGCAAAGGCCGATTGTTCGTGTTTGTGAACCAGGTCGGTGGTTGTCAACCCCATTCAGACGTAATTTTCCCATTCAGACTCCACACCAGGTCTGAATCATTCAGACATTGATTCAGATGTTTTTTTCCCATTCAGACGTGTTTTTTTTCACGAAACAAACGGTCTGAATCTGAACCATTCAGATTTAGACTCATTCAGACTTATTCAGATCCAAACAAACAGCCCCTAAATCAGTAATGTCCCTCATGATTTGGGGTTTCACATTTCCAAAATATGCAATGCTTTTGGGGATGTTTGGGGTAAGACCTGACACATTTTTGAACTCATCCAAAATTGTCCTAAGGGTATGAGCCGATACAACATCCCATGATAGAATAAAAATTGGTCATTTGGAGTTATTTCAAACTCTTCACACCTCTAATGGAACTTAAAATTAGCATTAGCCTTAACATTACGAACAATCATAAGGGTCATAGTTTCCATGACCAAGGTAAAGAGATACGGGGACATCAGATCACCTTGTCGGAGACCCATTTTTCTTTCAAGAAGCTTTTCCTATCACCGTTGATAAACACAACAAAGCAGGTGGTGGTAACATATTCCATGATCTACTAAGGTATGAGTTTTTGGTTTCCGTAATAGACTCGAACCAGCTTGAGCCTCAACCATATTTTGATTAAATTTGACAAAATCAAACTAGTATTGAGAAAAAAAATTCAGTTAGCCCACCTCTAGTTAGCACTTAGTACTTAATTTACATGTCAGCAAAAAGTTTAAAATTGATTATCTCATTGTAAACAACCTCTTTATTATTTGAAATTGATAAAAAAATTTACCCTCATCCACTCTCCTAGGCAATATCAATAACTCTGCTATGTGTGGGGTCTTGCTAATGTATTTTGTTTGCATGCCAAATGCATCTATATGTTACTCCATATTATAAGTATTTTTAATATTTTTTAAAACAACAAACACACACAATATTGATAATTTTAGTGTCAACAAGTTTACCAAATTGGATTTACTTAAGACAAAAAATAAGCATAAATATTGTTACAAGTTCACTGTTGTAAAAATTGCTAAGCGCTAATCGGACGATTAAGGATTAATCATGATTAATCGGATTGGAATTTTATATATAAGATTTCAAAATTATACACACGCACAGTTTTATATAAATTTTTTCTAACTAATTAAAGTTTTTAAATTCAAAGATTTTATTTAATTAATTCATGATTTATGGGTTAAATAATACCCATTTTTTTAAAAGAACTCATAGTTCTCAAAACTTAAAGCTCATCAAAACCTAAAGCCCATGGTCAAATATTTTTAAGCATCATTATTTTCTATTAGGTTGGATTTAGGGTAACGCACACCATGAGTAACCACCACCACCTAAGTGCCACACCCCGACCGACGGTGGAACACGTCGAGGCGCGACTTCTACTATTCATTAGCTCATGGTGCTATTAATAAGTTTGAATATTTAAGGCATTCATTATCAAGATTAAACCAAACATTCATTGTATACAATTTCAAAGAATTGTAATTGAAATCTAACATTTACATTTTGAAAGACTAACATTGTTAAAAATTAAACTAAGTCCACTAAGATTATCCTATGTCTTCACCAAAGCCTTCACATTATCCTGTTACGTATGTAAAATAAATTTGTCTCAACTGCATACAGTTTATATATATATATATATATATATATAGGATTCGCATCCTATAATAACCCACCCTTATTGACATAACCCGAATTAACCCATGAAGATCAACCCGAATCTTTTGTTTTTTTTTTCAAAAACTTTGTTTTACATGTACAAGAGTATGTTCTTTTATGTGTTTGTGCAAATTCTTTTTCGTTTGAGATCCTACATCACTGTAATTTGTCTGCTGTGCCTTAGTCGACTTGTTCCTGAGATGAGAAAGCTTGACTCGCTTATCAGAGCTTGGAAACAGACTACGGATGTAGGATTTCAAACGAAAAAGAATTTGCACAAACACATAAAAGAACATCCTCTTGTACATGTAAAACAAAGATTTTGAAAAAAAAAACAAAAGATTCGGGTTGATCTTCATGGGTTAATTCGGGTTATGTCAATAAGGAGGGTTAACAATGGATCCTTACCCTATATATATATATATATATATATATATATATATATATGGTTGAAAACTTAAATGCAAACAAAGTCTAATTGATATGACCTAAAGCGAGTATACTACAAGTTTAACATGAATTATTTGGTTGTTTCACCTTTATGCTCTTTCACATTTGCATTTTACAATAACCAAAGTTATTGTGCAAAGGCTACTAGTTACATAGATTATCGGCGCTTTCACCTTTGCAATATATAATAACCTAAGTTATATTGCAAGGGCTACTAGTTACATTGACTACACATAGCATAACAAGATAATACATTGCATATAAACAAGTAGGCACACTATAGCACATAAGTCAAACAACTTAGACTAATAGTTTGCATCTAATTTAGTTTTTGACTCTAGAATAGCATGGTTTTGAATAACATATGCAACATCCCTAAATACAAAAGTAAAAGATGGACTATGAATAAAACTCACATGTTTGTTGGCGTAGATTGGTGATAGAGAATGGAATTGTAAATTGTGCTTCAACCTAGATTTACAAAGGCATGGAAGTCTTAATAGTTGCTTAGAATTCATGTCTTGATATCTTAGAATCTATGGCATCTTAATGGAAAGTCCTAAAGAGATTGTCTATGTTTGAATGGTAACATGTGGAATCTTTATTTATTTAAGTAAATAAATATTTCTATTTGTATTTGAGTAGTAAATAACATTTGAATAACCTAATTCCACCCTTTTGCTTTTGTTTAATTAAGTTTTATTGTTTAATAATTAGATTTAAGAATTTTATTTAAAAAGAATTCATTTTAAATAATTTATGAATAATCTAATCAAACATTTGTTGTAGATTATGTATTTTAATAGTTGATATATTTGAATAAAGATTACAATTATATACGTTTAAAATGCATGTTTAACATGATTCTATGTTTTGTCTATTAAAACCTTAATTTAGAATAATAGTTAAATAGGCTGGTCTAATAATTTATTTAAATGATCTATGTTATAATTATTTTTATTATTATAAAATTCTTACAATTAATGTTTGAATTTTATTTGTGATATAGAATTTATTGGAATAAATATCTTATAAGAAATATATGCATATATTTTATAAAAATTATTTTCTTATTAGAAAACAAAATCCTTAAATTATTTCATCTGAATTTATGGTTTAAGTTTGATAAAATGTAAGTATATACTTTATAATTTTTGAATTATTTATTAAAGAGTAAACTTCTCTTTTGCTCCCTGTGGTTTGACAAAAGTAACCATTTTCATCCAAATTTTGAAATTTTGCAATTTTTCTCCATTAGTTTCAGAAAATTAACCATTTTCATCCAAAGTCCATTTAAACTTTGGATGAAAATGGTTACTTTTGTCAAACCACATGGACTAAAATGGTTAATTTTCTGAAACTAATGGAGAAAAATTGCAAAATTTGGATGAAAATGGTTATTTTTGTCAAACCACAGGGAGCAAAAGAGAAGTTTACTCTTTATTAAATTAGTTTTATGAATAAAAACTAGTTTAGTTAAGAAAATAATAAAAAAATAATTTTGAAAACAACTAATTATTAACAGGTTACATAAAATTAATTTTTATAATTTTTATAACTATTTTTTTAATTTTTAATAAAATTAAATGTGTGGAAAAAGGCTGAAAAACCCCAAAAATCGGCTCTTTGTGCCTCTGGCTGGTTTCGAACCTGGGTCAACCTTCTGGCTCAACGTGAGCCTTAACCGCTGGGCTGGGAGGTGTTTTTGTTGACTAACTTTGAATCTGATTAATCATATAGTGTTTTTGAAATCATCCCCAAACCAGGATGAACTTTAAACGGGATTTTCGATCCAATTCGACTTATCTTGTAATCGTGAATCACTAGAATGGCCAATAACTAGGTTGTTTCGAGCACACTTGTGGAACTCTCAAACAGAATACAGTGGCTTTGTTTTCTTTTGAAGCTAAATTTATGTTTGCTGCAATTGCAACTTGTCGGGTGCTATGATTGAAAGATTTATAATTTATTGTTAGATATAACTTGCTAGAAGGAGAAACTGTGACACCGAAAGTTGATAATCAGTTAACTATGGCTTTAATGAACACATTTAATGGGAGGAGTAAGCATATCAATACATGCTCACTTTATAAGAGAGTGTATTGAAAAAGATAGATTAAAGAGTGTATTGAAAAAGAAGAGATCAAAGTTGAATACATAAGTGGAAAGTTGCAAAAGGCTGATATTCTATCCAAGGTTTTACCAAGACAGAAATTTGAAGAAATGAAGGAACTTCTTTAATAAAGATTATCACTTAATTGCAAGATTAAGGGGGTAATTATTGTACTAATTTTGCAAAATAACAATTAGGTTTTTTTTTTTTTCTAATGTTGTTTAGATTAATAGGCTGTAGGATTTACAGGTTGAATGTTTTTGTTTTTTCTTCTGTTTTACAACTGCAGATTTACTAGCTGGTGCATTCCTGGTTTAGCATAAGTTTTCGTTGTTTAAATTATCTTGGGGGTTATGATTTTAGCTATAAATAAGGTTAATCTTCCTTTTATTAATAATTTAAAGTATTAAAGAGGCAAAGCGGGTTGACTGTTTCATTTCATTTTCTATTCTTGTTTGATTGTGGTTTTTTGGTTGTTATTTTTGATCCAATTGATTTCAGTTTCAACCGCTGAGAATAATTTTAAGCGGGAAGGTGTTTAGCTGATTTCTCCCTTTCTGATTTAATTTCTCTACAGGTTTTAAGTTACATAAAAGGGAAGAATGAATTTTGCAGCTTCATTGGGTAGGAGATTGACTGTTAGTGACTTGGTTACAAGACTTACTGTCTACACTACTGCAAGGGGTACACCACATGATTTCAATTCATCTCCTTATACCTCTGGTCAATTGATTAATTTTTCTTAAAGCACAGATGTGTCTGGAGATGGATTAAACATGGTGTTCAGACGCTGGGCCACTAAGAAAACTGCAGGGTCCACCAAAAACGGACGTGACTCGAAACCCAAGTATCTTGGTGTGAAAAAGTTCGGTGGTGAGGTGAGTCTCGTTCAAACCTCATGCACATCCAAACACTACCTTCTTTTTGGCAGTATTTGACATTTTGTAAACATGTGTTGATGCACAGAAAGTGATACCTGGGAATATTATTGTAAGACAAAGAGGCACTCGTTTCCACCCGGGAGATTATGTTGGAATGGGCAAAGATCACACGCTCTATGCTTTAAAAGAAGGGTGTGTCAAGTTTGAACACCACAAGCTGAGCGGCCGCAAGTGGGTCCATGTTGAACCCAAAGACGGTCATCTCCTTCATCCGCTCTACTTGAAGCCGAATGCACCCGAGTCCAACATGACATCCTAGGGGAGGCTTTCTTCTTGAATCATTTCCCAATTTAATTTTCTTGCCAGAATATTAGCAGGGTCTTTTGCGTTCTCTAAAACCTTTCTATGGATCCATAAACTTCTCATTCTATCTCTTGACTGTAGGGTGTTGCCATAATGCCATGGTTGAACTGTTCATGTTGTGTTTGAAGTTTTTTTTTTTTGATGACTGTAGAAACCTCCGGGTCCCCCTCAATACCCAACTAACCGAGAGGAACAGGTAAAGCTTTACCTCAAGCAACCGGGTCGGAGAAAGGAAAATTGTTTTAAGTAGGGATTGAATTTGAGACCATTAGGTTGTGTCTCGTCTACTTTAACCACTGCGCCACTTCCTTAGAGGTTAAAACTCTAACCGCTAAGCCAATGTGGGACATGTGTTTGAAGTTTGGATTAGACGTTGAGTGTTTTTGTCCCTAAGAAGTGCAGGAAGTGATCTGGATTGTTAATTATTTACCTTATTTTAATGGTTAAAATTGGATCGGTGGATAGATATGTAACAATTATACAAAAGGTTAAAAATGGAATGCAAATGATTTTAAAAAATTGCATGCGAGCTGAAACGTATTCATCAAAACAATGGCGAGAATTGCACGGTTCTGGATTTTCTGATATAAATAATCAATCAATTTAATTTGTTACATGACTATTTTAAAGGCCATAAATATAACCGTTTGTACCTTTAAGCATTACACAATCAATACAATATAATTACACACACTTAAGGTTTAATTTGATACAAGAGCCATCAAGGTTCTACCTCTCATTACCATCGCACAAACGGCTCGTCATCATCTTTTTCACACAACCGATGTAAGGTGATCATCATCATTTTCATTCATAAATCTAGAACATCATCTTAACTTATCTTCATTCAATCATCACCAGCCGTCTTCACCATCTGATTGTGTGATCATCGCCGGATCGTAGTTTTCATTATATTCTTCCCCCATTAGTTGGTAATTGTCACCATTGCCGAATCATCATAGGATCCATCATTGTTACAGAATCATCATCATTGTTGCTAAAACCGTAGGTCAAATTTAGATCTTGCTTGAAAGTCCACTGTCCATCATTGAATTCGAAACACTATGTTTCATGATATGATTGAATCTCTTATCAAAATCTTGATCTTGATTGAAACTTACCCTTGCTCGAAATTTTCCTTTTGAAACATTGCAAGTTCAAAAGAACTGCTCGCAATTTTGGGTGCTTGAAAGTTTTTTCATCAAAACATTGTGTTTCACTTTGGCTCGAAATCTTTCAATCTGCTTGAAACATTAATTGCTCAAACCTTTCACTCTTGCTCAAAAGTTTCGTCTGACTAAACAATTTTTCAAATGACAACAATCAAAATGCTCTTTCCACTAGAGAAAGATTTCCATAACACATACAAATTTGCCTCTACACTCTCACCTACAAACTATGGGTACTTGAAGACCATAATCGAACAATTTCTCGTTACAAACAATCTCTTTGGGTATGTTGATGGCTGAATTTCATGCCCAAAAAAGTATGTTGCCACTGGTTCTAATGATACAACCATCATGACAATCAACTTGATTACATTACATTAGGATTCACAAAAGATGCACATATTAAAATTATTTTCATTTTGACAATTTCTGAGACTTCTTTGTCTCATGTTCAAGGAAACATTGCTCGTGAGATATGGCTTTCACTTCAACGAGCATATATATGCTTCCCAGTGAAGACAACTTCTTTATTTCCACATGAAAGGTGATGAAGCAGCACTTGTATATCTTAACCATGCTCTAGACATTTTGAATGCACCAGCTAACAATGGAGAACTAACTAAATAACAACAAATAACTGGTTAAAAACAAATACATTGCTCTTTATGTCATCTATGATCTTTGTGAGGAATACACTGGCCTAAGCATGGTAAAATGGGCGGGTGGGTCCGGTTGGGTAATGGGTCACAATGGATTCGGGTCTTGGCCTTTGCCTCTTCTCTTCAACCGTTGTATAGTGATAACTCTTAAATCCACCAACCAACAATGGATAATGAGGATCTTTCCACGGTTCTAGTAACACCAACTGTTTCAGTGGTCATGTGGTCAGTTTGCTTGGGCGTATATGGTGTATGGTACTTGCAAGTTGCATCTACTTTGGACTTGGTGATCACAATTGCTTTAATTACCTATATATAGTATGATCCTTCAACTATATATGTGGTCTCGTCCAATGACCAATAATGTTGAAACACAATGCACTGGTGAATGGTATCATAACATAGAAAATCCAGTGACCTACAAACTTCTTTCATCTTATAAACTACTTCCTATCTTTCGTATTTGTTCTAAACAACTTTTATCTCTTATTAAAATTTTGTCATGATATTTTACATGTTCTTGAAATACAATGATATCTTTTATCTATGCAAAAATTTTAGCATTGATAATAATTTTTTTTTTTTTTTTTTAATTTTGAATTCCATGCTTCTTTCTTTGTTGTGAAAGATGAGTCTGCACAGATTCTTCTCCTTATGGGCTGGTGAACAAGGTCTTTACTCTATTTGAGTTCCACATCTTCATTCCAACAAGAAAAAACTTCTGTGTAACACACACTCCTTCTATTTGACACAAATGGCTTCGTCATTCGCATCATAGACTTTTTAATTTTAGGCTTTCCAATTGTCATCTTCGTGTTTCTACCAACTCTAACTTTTTATTGTATACTTCTTTCCATTTAGGAAAATCTACCGACTTACCCATATCTTATTCTACTTTTCAAACTTCTATCTTTTATAAAATTAGTAACCTGTGATGTTTGGGGCCTTGCCCTGTTTTATCTTCTAATGGTTCATCGATATTTTCTATGACGATGACTGAATGCCAACATAAAACTCAAATCCAACCAATAGATTATGTCATACCTCAACCGACGACAGGAATATGTTGGACATGATTTGTAATTGATCAAAAACTCATGGTGCTACTTTAAATTTTTAGTATTTTAGCATCAGTATTACAATTTTATTCGACAACCTTGCAATCAAAATACCTTACAGATATTCAACATACAAAAGAAAGTATTAGATATAATCTATATTTAGAATAGATTAGATAAATCGCAGAACGAATAGGGATGTCAATGTAATTAATATATATGTAAATGTTCTATATATACGCATGGATCAATGAGAATGAGATCACAGTTTCATCAATATTACTTCTATCATGGTATCACCCTAAATGCGGTCCCTAGCCGGCCCTACCCTTTGATCATCATCTCTGATCTCTCTGATTCTCATCTTCAATCATCATCTTCTATTTTGTTCGGTCGATCACCACCGCAATGGCCCAACTACACCCGGCGCTCACTGTCACCAATATCCAAAACCTAATTCCAATTGTTTTGGAGATGGACAACGCCAAGTATACATCCCGGTCGGAGCTGTTTCAAATCCAATGCACCGCGTATCAGGCTCTTGACCATATAATCCCTCCCCCTCCCAAACATGCAACTGATAAAGCTGCAGACAAAGCAGCCGAGTCTTCTACTGATCATGCTCTCTGGTCACGCCTTGATGCAATAGTATTACAATGGATCTATGGCACGATTTCCATTGATCTCTTACACACCATTATTAAACCCAAATCCACTGCAGCCCAAGCATGGAATGCTCTTGCCAACATCTTTCTTGATAACAAAAGTACCCAGGCACTTCATCTTCAAACACTGTTCTCCAACATCAAGCTTGAATCTTTTCCTTTAGCCTCCGCTTATTGCCAACAATTAAAGGTTTTGTCCGATCAATTAGCGAACGTGGATGCACCGGCCAGCGATCAACAACTAGTTCTTCAACTTATCAATGGACTTACAGGTAGCAAACTGGACGCGGTTCGCATGATGCTGCAACAAATAGCCCCGTTACCTGATTTCTACGTAGTTCACTGACGATTAATCTTGGAAGAGACACGACAGGCTCAACATCCTCAATCGGACACTGCCTTGCATACCCAACCCACACCAACCTCTCCCATTCCTTCTGCTTACTCACAGCCGCCAACCTACAGCCTACATTCTCACATTCCTGATTCCACTCGTGGCCGCAGTCGTGGCTGTGGGAGTCGAATATGTGGTCGGGGCAGACGTAACCAAAGCAACACCAGTAGACCATCGAGCTTTCAGGGGCAACAATATCAGTTTTCCCCATGGCCGCCACAATACCAGCCTTGGTGGACACCAAAACAGCCCTAGATCACTCCTCCCGTACCCTACCCAACCGTCCCTACTCATTCTCAACGAGGACCTCAACCTCGTGGCTCTACTGCAGGAATACTTGGTCAAGCAGCTTCTCAGTTTTACGCCTCTAGTGAAACTTCATATGCTCCAACCAATATTGAACAGGCATTACACACGATGACTTTAAATCCTGATCAGAATTGGTATCTTGAAACCGGCGCTACCAACCACATGTCTCACTCGACAGGTAATCTCTCACCTTATTTCAATAATGCCATACAAAATTCGATTGTCGTTGGCAACGGGTATTGTAACATCAGTGTCGGAAACGTACCGGAACAGTGATCAACACAGTAAAATGAACAGTAAATCAGGTACACATTTTAGTGGTTGTTCATATATCAATATCATTTCATGTTATCATAGAACATATTCAAAATTTCTGCAGAAACAAAACTCAGAATCATGGTTCATCAGTCAGATAATTATCTGGCGATACAAAACCATCATGTGATTGTTAGTTAGGATTCTATTATGTATAAACGTATGTGAGGCTTTACAGAACAAAACAAAAACGGATGTCGTTACGTGAATGCTAAATCGACGGATTATTCGTATAGGTGACGATCTGTACGAATACATCTGAAAGTTTAACGTTCTGAATGATATCCAATAATTAGAACACCATATTGAAGAGAGTAGTTATCGTCGTGTTCGTACGGGTGGCGATTCGAACGAATACGCGCGACGACTGTACGAATCGATTTAAACAGTAAATTGAATATTTTCAGAAAATTTAAATAAACGGAAGATATTTAGTTAATTTACTAGGAATTACCACCTAAAATAAGTTTGTAAACTTTGCTTTAAAACCGTAACGTTTCGTGACAAAAATGAAGGAAAAACCAACGTTTTACGCGAAACCGAACGAACCCGAACTTAATCGGGTAAATTGAACCCATTTAATGTGGCATTCAATGCCACAACAACCACCACCAACCAGCCCCAACTCCATTTTCGTTCACCCCTTCTCTCTACTTTCTCTCTCTAGAACTTCAAACCACAACTCTCTCATTTCTCCACGAAATCTTGTGTTTTTGGTGTCAAAACAACCACTACTACTCGTAGATCACGAAAGTACAACGGATCTGAGCTTGGATCCATCCGATTTGAGGTAAAATCGAGTTTTAGGTTCGGTTTTTAGGGTTTTGGAACCCATTTGGATCGGCCCACTATCAAGGCGGTTTTAAACCATCTTAACCCATAGGATTCACACCATAATGCCTTAGAATGATGTAGGAACAAGTGTGATTCGAATCTTAGCCATTTATGGTGAAATGAAGGCTGCCATTTTGTTGTGCTCGATTGGCCGAAGCAGGTGGCTTCAGATAGGCCGAATGGCCTCTTTCGCCATATGGCCAGTCTACTTAACCGAATGGCCTTCTTCGCTCGACACTTTCCCCATTCGCCCCACCTTCCTTTCGGTCTGAGCTCATTCGTCCAAGCTTAGGTTCGGACCATCCATTCATTCGATCGGCTCAGCTTCCTTCGGTCGGCCATGCTAGTTCGGCCAACCCTAGCTCAGCCAAGGACCCTTTCGGCCAGGCACCTACTCGGTCGGGTAGACTGGTTCGGCCCAGTGCTTCGGCTATGTAGTCTTCAATCGGCTACACCCCATTCGACCATGTTGATTCGGGTCTAGTCTCATTCGACAGCCCTTCTGCGGCCATTGCTCATTCGATCGGTTGAACTAACTCGGGCCATCTTAGCATGCATGGGTTAAGTTATTTGGATGCATGCGTGGTGTGTGTGTGCATGCATGGGGCTTGTGTGTGTGTGTGCATGCATGGGGACCGAATGTATGTGTGTGCATGGGAATAACATTAGGGTTTCTTTCCATGCAATCAACCTTGAGTGAACTAAGGTTCCTTTTAAATGACTATGGGAGTCATTTCAATTGAGATGAGTTTAAATTACATGGGTTATCTAATGAAACTATAGTTAGGGTTTTTACAAAAGGGAGTTTTCATAGATCATATTAAATTCTATACATGGATATCAACATCTTTTTAGATCAATACAATTGGGAATGCATGGAGAAACAAAGAATCCTAGTCTAATGTTATGGTGTTGTTCTCACGAGTAACTCCTAACACTTAGACAATTCGTAAGAACATATAATTACATTAGATAGTTATTTGAACTATCTAGGATGGATTATACAAAGAGTTAATCAAAGAATCATTAGCCAATCAAAAGCTAGTAATGGGCCAAGGTTAATCCAATGGGATTAACCCAAGCCCATCATGTGTAAATTATGCTTTTCTTAAATTAATTATGTTTTTAATAAAAAGAAATTTAATGGTAAGTTTTGTTAAATTAAAATAAATGATTTTTAACCTAATGTTTAACTTGAATTGAATTAAATTAAAAACGTTTTAAATTAGAGACTTGTAATGATTACTTGTGGGATAAGGGTTTATTTATGGTTAATACCTTAGACTAGTTAGATGGAATCTTAGAAACATGTTAGTAACATAGAACACTTAGTTGCACACAGAGACCAAAACCCTAAGTACGACTATTATAAATACTTATCGTATTCGAATCCTCTTAAAACAACTCAGGTACTGAAGATACATAAACCACAAGTAACGAGCACGCATTTTGTGATAAGTCAATACATAGCACAACAGGTGAGTTCATTGCCCGTTTTCCAAACATTTTTGTTTTCAAACGCGGGGCTGAGAAGCATGAGTAAATTTTTTATTTTTATTTAAATATGTTTTACGTAAATGCTTTTATTTATTGTATGTTTTATATATACATGTTTATACTCCTAGACTCCTGTCTAGGTATATGTGTTATGCAGGATTAACTAACGAATTTATTAATTACTCTTATGAGTAATACTTTAATTCTAAAACTCTTAAATCAACACTTAGTCCATCAAATTCAAATTCAAGAATCTAAACTCAAAGTGTAACCAAGAGAACTAAAGCTAAAGATCAAATTCAAAGATATTTAATTCAGTGTGTGTTCAGTAAGGATAAGGATCATATTCAAGAATCTATACTCATTGTGGAAATCATGGAATTCTAAAGATCAGAATCAAGAGACTCAAGGGAATCATAACCGTGTGTGAATCAATGAAATAATGAAATCATTAAGATCTAATGAAATCATTAATGCTTAAGTTATGGTGGATGTTAGTTGTATGTAAATCAAGACCACGTGTAACACACGGAAAGTCCCGTCATAAATAGCAGACTCTTGTAGTCAAGCTATATGGGCATAACTAAAACGAGCAAACGAAATCAAGAGAACAAAGACGATCAAGAATCAAAGGATATCCTAAAGTCCCGACATGTATAGTAGGCCTGAGGTTCAAGCTGATATGGGAAAATCATGAAAGTCCCGACGCATACAAGGTAGACTCATTTGGGTCATGCCTGATATGGGCCACGTATGAGAGGGTACAACTTGGACAACCACCAACAACTAAGACTAATTGATTGAGTCAAATAAGGCCCAATCATCATGTCTTAGTTGTATTTAAATGATTAATTATTTATTTAATTGACCATTTAATATTATATTTCTACAAGTGCTTTGGGTAATCATGAATACATGGTGAATTCATGAAATCAGAGGTAGTTCAAATTATGGAAATCAAACTCTAAAATGAAGGTGAATGGAATGAAATGCTTAATTATCATTAACAACAAGATGCTAAGCAGTCCGGTATGTGGTGGGACGGTGGCTGGGGCTTGTCCCTACATATGCCCTATATATAAGCATATTGAACTGGATGGTATAGGTGGTTAATGGTGAGGTTAAGGTTGTCATCCAAGTGGTTATTCAAATTCATTTTTAATTAAAAACTACATGAACTCACCAACCATGTGTTGACTTAATCTTTTTACATGACTTCTCAGGTGACGAACAGGTCAATTAAGAAGTTAATGCTTTTGGACTAGGATACCAGTTAGGGGACCTAGCATTTTGGACCTGCATACTTTTGGAACATCATTTTACAATTTATTTTGTATATCTTGTGCAGATACAAGATAGAAAATTTATGATGTTGATAGTAGATTTACATTGTTAAATTATGAACAAAACTAACGTAATTCAACTTTGTAATTCTATTTTCACTTAGCATTTTCTCATTATATATCATGTGCAATGTAAATAATCTGATAATCACGATTATCATTCCTGATATCGCGCCCCGAGAACCTTCCGCCAGCTGGGGAAGTCGATCCAACCCGCCGGCTCGGGGTGTGACAGGTATCAAATACCGGTCCACGGTACGGGTTTCACCACACTTAAACCACCTTACCCACCCCTACAATTAAATAACATCCTTATCGCCCCTAAACTCATTAAAAACTTACTATCTGTGCGCCGGTTGACCGCCGACAATCACATATCTGTTGAGTTTGACCCATATGATTTTCTTGTGAAGGATTACCGGACGCGGATTCCTATCCTCCGATGTGACAGCACCGGCGATCTCTATCCTCTTTCCTCGCCAGCTACTAAAGTCACCAATCCTTCCACTTTTGCAGCTTTGTCTCAAGATTTATGGCATCATCGTTTAGGCCATCCTGGCACTGATTTACTTCGTTTTCTAAATAAACAGAATGTTATTTCATTTCGTAATGTTTCTAGCAAACAATTATGTCAATCGTGTGTGTTTGGAAAACATGTTAAGTTACCTTTTTATGATTCTTCTTCTACTACAGGCTTGCCATTTGATATTGTTCACAGTGATGTTAGGACCTCCCCGGTTCTTAGTTCCGGGTGGCATCGCTGCTATATATTATTTCTTGATGATTTCACCAATTACGTTTGGACTTTTCCTGTTGCAAATAAATCGGCTGCTTACTCCATTTTTCTCAAATTTCACTCATTTTTAGTAACTCAGTTTGAACGAGGAATTAAATCTTTTAAATGTGATAATGGAACAGAATACAACAACAAATCGTTCCATGACTTTTGCACACAAAATGGCATGACCTTCCAATTCTCTTTTCCTCATGCATCCTCTCAAAACGGCAAGGCCGAGCGTAAAATTAGGTCCATAAACAACATCGTTCGCACCCTTTTAACACATGCTTCTCTACCGGCCAATTTTTGGAATCATGCCCTACAAATGGCCACTTACATTCTCAACATTCTCCCCTACAAAACCAAATACAATCACACCCCTACATTTCTTCTCTACCGCAAACATCCTTCTTATGACCATTACACACGTTTGGTTGTCTTTGCTATCCCTTACTTCCCACCTCTTTAATCAACAAACTTCAGAAATGTTTTCTCAGGTAACTAAGGCACGCACATGAGGATTAGGATGCTAGGATGAAGTCCCATGCATCTGCTTTAGTGTCTTATTCTTTTGAAACATCTAATATTTGTTAGGTTATGTATTGCTATATAACTTAAATCGCTTCCGCAACTGTTACCTTGTATTAGTTTGAAAACTGTTTTAACTTGGCTTCCGCAACTTATGATTTTGAAATGTTTTGATAATTTATACAGTAAACTTTCGCAACTCTGATTTTACAAAACTATTTTATCAAAGTTATTGGATGTACATATGCAACCAGACATGTAGGTCTCTCAATTGTGATCGGAGACTGCGATCCTGTAGAGACTGTGAATGGCCAGTCACGTCGCGCCCTCGGAAGGTCGGGAAGGCCGGGGTGCGACACTTTTAAACAACTATGGTGCGAAATTGATGAAATAATCTGCATGATTGAGTTCTTGATGAAACTTTAGCGAAAGCTTCTATCGCACAAGTTTTTTTTTTATAACAAAAGCTTGTTATGTTACGAGCATAAATTTTGTTTCAAGAAATTTTAATGTCAACATTAATGACGATTTGCTCTGTTCTCGTTATCAATTTTAAGCGGAGGATGAAACAAACCATTGCCAAGAGAATTTTGTTTTAAATTTGGTTTGCAAAAAGTGATTCATTATGTTCATGAAGTTTATGATGATTAGGAATGAAAGTCAAGAAAATTATTAATGATGGTAAATCAATATCAAGCTTTTCGCTGTGTGGTTAAGGTTTTACTTGAATGGTTATTATGACTTTTGTCTGTTAGTTATAATAGGCTTAGAAAGAATGTAAATCAACACACTTTCCGCTAATTTAGTTAGATTGTTATAGTTGTATGTTTTTGCAAGTGGTTTTCTCTTGAATCATAGGTTGCCAACAATCTTTTGTTTAAGATTTATATATTAGTTTACTTATCAAATTCTTATAGTTTCTAACTAAAGTATTCTACTGTACCATTGACAATGTTTATATATAAAGCATATGTAGGGTGAACTGATTAGCCATCAACTCACCAAATCCTTAATGATGGGATAACTTTCCCTAGCAAAATCCTATGGTAAGAATTATTTCTTTTAATTGGAATTTCATGCATGTTTAGATGTCCCAAGTTTAACGTAATAGTATAAACGTGGGTGATTATAAAAGTTTCATGATTTGTGATTATTAGAATCACACGTCAAATGATATCGTAACAATGTTTCACCCCTAAATTATTAACCACGTAAAAGATAGGCTATGAAGAACTCATCTTTGATGAGTTGATAGTTTTGCAATAGATGCCAAGTTGTAGTTCAAACAATGTTCAACCAAGTTAACAATTAACTAATATAGTTCAACATTATATAAGCTACTAGAGTTTGCTATAGCTTAAAAAAGTTCTTAAGTATCTACAGTAGAATCACAGAGCTCAGTATTGATTTAGTAACTCGATGTTTAGAAAATACTTATAGTTTATTTTGTTGAAATGTTAAAGTTATAATTGAATTACATGTGAACTATTTACGTAACATAGTTGTTTTTGTTTAATTTAATTATAAAAGTTTAAACTTTTATTTATATAGAAATATAAAAAAATTAATTCTAAATAAATATTTGTTGATATAAAAATACTAAACAAATTAGGGTTTAAACTAAATCTTTTAACCCTTAATTATACTATTTGTTTATTAATTTTTATAAGGTAGATAATAAATATTCTAAAAGAAATTTAGATGATGAAATTTTTTTATTAAATTTTTTTAAATTTTTCGAGAAAATGCACATCTATTAAAAACATAATTTATAGTAATTTCTGTAAAGTTTACAAGAACTAATGGCCATAATCACAACATGTGAAAAATAAGTTCTATGGCTTAACTAGGAGTGTTCAGTTTTCGAATATGACTCGAAAAAATTGAAATTCGATTCGATTTCAATTCGAAAAACAGCAAGTTGAAATTCGATTTGAATTTTCATATTCGAATTCGATTCGATTTGTAGTATAATATCGAATTTCGAATCGAATTTCGAATTTCATATTTTTAATTCGATTCGATTCGAAATTCGAATTTAAATTATTTGTATATTTTTATTTTATATATACAAATAGTTACTATATTTAAAAATCAGGCTTTTTAGTTAGGTGGTTTAGTTTATAAAAACTGAAAGCCTATTACACAAATGTTAATTTAATTATAAAATACAAATAATTTTAACACTTTTAAATACACTAAACCTAAACATTCACAACAAAATCATGAATCGTGACGCTTGAAAAATTGATTATTTTGGTTAATTTATAATATTTTGATTACTTGTCGCTTTATGTATTTGTATGTTATCATTGACATTATATATTGAACTTTTTATCATTTAATTAGTTTAAATGATATCTCTAATATTACAACTTAGATGTTGGTTATTTTATATTTGGATGTTTAAAGTTTTGATTATTTGATATTTTGAATATATAAAGATAGCAACTATAAACAATTTTTTAATTAAATTCAAATCAAACCAATTCGAATTGTAGTCGAATTCGAATTGGGTTTTTCGAATAATTTCGAATTCAAATGCTCATAAAAAATTCAAAATTCAAAATCATTCGATTCGATGAATACCCTCTAGGCTTAACTACTAAAGAGAATAATGTATTCGCGTGGGTTACGATTCACACGAATATATCTGTTAGGCTTAACATTCTAAAGTGATATCTCATGATTTTATAATTAATTTAGAATGAAAGATGAACGTTGTATCCGTATAGGTGACGATCTGTACTAATATAAACGTAAGTTACGCGCTCTAACGAAAGATTTAAAATAAATGTTTTTTACAAAATTAAAAATAAAATTAAGAATTTAAAAACATTTATTAGGAATTATCACTTAAGGTTTTATTAGATACAAATTCATTATACAAATAATCACATCGAGAACCGAACACAACTCTGTCAAGAACACCTCAATCTGGGTCGAGAACCCTTCTCGGCTGAGGCAAAATGAAAACACAATGTTCAAGATCGAGAACATCTCAGTTGACCGAGTACTCATTTCGTTTGACCAAGAGCTCTCCTTTCAACCGTGAACATGGCTGAACCCAACCGAGAACCCTTAGGAAATCATTTCAACTGAGAACCTATTGTAACATCTGGTCCCGTCTACCACTAATGTTGTACGCTTTGCCCACTCGAAGCTCACGGTTTTGCCTTCGGTTTCCCGGGTGAAAACTTCCCATGGAGGTCACCCATCCCTGTATTGCTGAAACCCGAGCACGCTTAACTGTAGAGTTTTCATGTGTACCACAGCCAGCTAAGCCGAAAGCGCGTTGGTGATTTAAGAGGCGTATCTCTACTTATGTGACAGAACTCTCTCCTATTCATAGCCGATGTGGGATTGCCTAGGATGTTACACCTCTCCTCTATGATAGAGAACCAAGGTATTTTCGGTGGGCCATCAAAACCAAAAAAACAACCAAGAAGATACAATAGAATTGAACCTTTCCAAATGTGAGCTAGTATGATTTTTTGAACAAGATGCCATCAACCAGCGTATACTGTGTTGCTTTTAATCGAATACGTGCTACTTCTTCTTTATCTTCGGGTAGGAAATCAGTGGCCAGGAAATCTTGTATTGGTGTCATCCAACTAGGCTTGTCTTCTTTGATCGTTTGGACTCTTGGCACGATACAGCACGTTCGTGAATGACTTCGACCAATACATGCTTAGTTAAGTGGGCGAACACAACTGAGGCCAATTTACTCAATGCATCATCCTTTTTGTTTTGGCTCCTGGCTATCTGACTTACTTGCGCGCATTTGAACTCTTTTAGGATGGACTTTGTTTTTGCTAGGTATGCCTTCATTCTGTCTCCCTTTGCCTCATAGAAGGAATCGACAGGAGCATGGAGCTTGGACACCTTCATCGCTACTGCTAGCTGCAAGCCGGCTATCAATGCTTCGTATTCTGCCTCATTGTTCGTCCTTGGGAAATCTAGGCCAACTGCATAAGTGAGTTCAATGCCTTCTGGGCTAACCAAGATCAATCCTGCTCTGGACCCTTCTGCGTTTGAAGCTCCATCAGTGTATAACAACCATGTGTCGCTTGGCTCGCTGAGGTTCGTAACAAAGACCATTTCTTCTTGCGGTTCTGCTGGTACACCTTCAAGGATGAAGTCGGCCAGTACCTAGCCTTTGATTGCCATCCGGGGTGGTAAGTGATCCCATGTTCTCCTAGCTCAATTGCCCATTCTGCCAATCTACCTGAGTTCTCCGGCTTCTGCAAGACTTCTTTTATAGGCAAGTTTGTTAGTATAGTAATTGGATGAGCTTGGAAATACCTTCTAAGTTTTCTGGATGTGTGGATGATGGTAAGGACTGCTTTCTCGATTGCTGGGTATCTTGTTTCTGCATCCCGTAGTACTCTACTTACAAAATAAACTGGTAACTGTTGACCGGATCGTTCGGCTACCAGGACTGAGCTAACTGCTTCGCTGCCCACTGCTATGTACATGACCAGCTTTTCGGCTGTTGCTGGAGCCACCAATGAAGGAATGCTGGCTATGTAAGATTTCATTTCTTGGAAAGCCGTGTCTGCTTCCTTGGACCAGTGAAAGTTGTTTGCATGGGTCTTGAGAGTTTTGAAAAATGGCAAGGATTTTTCTGCCAGCTTGGAGAGGAACCTGTATAAATATTTAGACTTTGTACCTCCTTCTTGCTTTTTGGCGATGTCATCTTTTGTACTTCTTCCACCTTATCAAGGTTTGCCCGGATATCGTGCTTGCTTACGATGTGTCCCAGGAATTTACCTTCTTCGAAACCGAACGAACACTTTCCAGGGTTTAACTTCATGTTAATTTTTCTCAGATTATCGAATGTCTCCTCAATATCTTGGAGCATATCTTTTTCATTGCTGCTTTTGACCACCAAGCCATCCACATAGGCTTCCATGTTCCTGCCTATCTGACTTTGAAACACTGAGTCTATCACCCTTTGGTATGAAGCCCCCGCATTTTTCAAACCAAACAACATTTTTGTATAATAAACAATGCCTTTTGGTGTATAGAAGGCTGTTTTTTCTTCATCCGCCTTATTCATTTGTATCTGATGATAACCCTTGTAGGCGTCCAAAAAGCATTTGAACTTGTAGCCGGCCATCGCATCGACTTTGTGATCGATCTCGGGCAAGGGATAACAATCCTTTGGGCATGCTTTATTAAAATCCTTGAAGTCAACGCACATCCGCCATGTACCATCGTGCTTTCGTACCATAACTGGATTTGCAATCCAAGTGTGATATTGCACTTCTTTCAGAATGCCGGCTAAGACCAGCTTTTCAACCTCTGCCGTGACAGCCAGCCTTCTTTCTGTTGACATGCCCCTCTTTTTTTGTGCCACCGGTCTGGAGTTTTCTCTAACCTGCAACTGGTGTTCTGCCACTTTTCTTGGGACCCCCGTCATGTCAGATGGGGTCCAAGCGAAAATATTGCGATTCCTTTGAAGCAGCTGTATTAGGCTGCGTTTTCCTTCTGTGCTGAGCGTCGGACCAACATTTATCAACTGAGTTGGGTATCGGGCATCCAGGCTTATCTTTGAATCTTCTTTTTCTTCAGTCAGAAAAACCTCTTGTCCATTGCAGATGGTGCAAACACCGGCCTCGGTGGGGTATTTTACCATTCCGTGGGCTGTGGAAACAATGGCTCCAAATGCGCTTATTCCTGGCCGTCCAAGTATAATATTATACCTGGAAGGGGCCCGGATGACCAGGAATGTCAATTCTTCCGTCCTGACAAAACACCCGGTTCCAGGCTTACCTCTAGGGTTATCTCGCCTAGGGGATGTACCCTTTCTCCTCCGAATCCCACCAAGGGTGTATGTGAGCTGACCAGCTTGCTTTTGATTTCTTCATCAAGTTGCATAAAGCAATGTTCGTACATTATTTCTGACGAACTTCCCCCATCCAGATATACTCGATGTACTCCTGTGCCCGTAACATTAGTTTTGATGACCATGGGCAAGGCATCCCATCTAGCATTTTGGACCGGTGGGAATTTTATTTTCTGATTCATCCACGTCTGTCAGACCTTTTTAGGACCTTGTGGCTGGCGATCGTGAGATACCGTCATTATTTCCATATTCTTTTTTTCTTTATTGCCTTGATTCTTTTCAGTTGTGGCTTTTTTTTCTTTCTAATCTTTTCTGCCTGGGTGGAGAACGTTTCCAGCTCTGGCTTTTGGGTGTCACACCCCCAAATTCCCAATTGTGGTGTTAGTCCACGTGGGTGTGACGTGGCCAGAATCACAGCTCATAGTTATATAGAACTCCTCTATATCCGTTTTCAAAGTACGTTGTCTGACATAAATACAACCATATAGTTTTAAATAGATAAGCAACGGAAAATACAACGTTTGTGCAGCGGAAAATAACAAGTTAAAATATGCAGTGGAGATACAATTGTCAGACACTACATTGTAATAATACGAATCTTAAGTCGAAATCGTTTGATCAAAGCGACATGACAAAAATAAATGCAATCCTATGCTCATGCCCTTAAGTGTGCATCCGGTTCCATACGCAGCTAAATACCTGAGAATACAAGTTTAAGAAAAAGTGTCAACACAATGGTTGGTGAGTTCACAGGTTTTGATAAACATAGGTAGTAATTCGGAAATCATGTGTCATACTGTTTATTAAATGTTAGTCCCGAGCCCTAGGCTCCAAGTGTCAGTGCGTCACTACCGAAACTAGACTTGTTAGTCCTTGCCTCCGCTATGTCTCGTAATAACATAGCAAGATAGGTCGAGATTTCACGTGTTATGACCTCCAGTCAATGTTTTCGCCACGCGGGGCTCGTCACACCCAAATAGATCTATTCAAACTCACCTCGTTGTTTATACATTAACGGTAAGACTTTGCGAGGGCTTAATTACGATACAACACTTATGTTTGTCTAATAAACCAGCATACACAATTTGTTTGTACAAGTATAAATGTTTGACTGAGTTCAACAAGTATTCTCCCCCTATTTGAAAAGTTTATAAAAGAGTTAGAGTGGGGCCGTAAACTCACCTTAGTGTGCAAGTAACATGTAACCCCCGGTTACCATTTAACATTATAAAATAATATCAGAGTTGGTCCCAGCAAATTTTTCAATTTTAAAACCTTGTCTGACCCTCTTTATTTAATAATATTAAACAAAGTTTAACGCAAACGTAAACGTGTCACACATTTTACAATACTTATTTACATAAGTAAGTTTAAACCAAAATTTCAAACGTTTGCAACAAGGTTTGTTTGTTCGATTCCTGCTCCACCTCGATCCTTACAGCCGTGTACGTCATTTTTGACCTACAAACATCACACAATAATTCCCATTAGTTCATAAGAACTAAGTAAGTAAACCTCAATGGTTTCTCAACAATAAAATGTAAAATACATTTTTCACAATCAACATTCAAACTGAGTCATTTCTATTCGAATTGACTCTCACAATATAAAATATCACATTACCAATCATCAACTACTGCTCACAATAGTTTAATCAATATTACACTATGGGGTTCACATTCCTGTGCTTCCACCATAGCCAATTGCCAGCACCTCTGGCTATCCACCATTGTGGAGTCATAAATAATTCAAGTCTTAAGATGTTCACCCACCGGTACTTCCATCTAAGACAATTGACAGCACCTCTGTCTATCCACCATTGTGGAGTCATATATAATTCAAGTCTTAAGATGTTCACCCATTGGTACTTCCATCTAAGACAATTGCCAGCACCTCTGGCTATCCACCATTGTGGAGTCATATATAATTCAAGTCTTAAGATGTTCACCCACCGGTACTTCCATCTAAGACAATTGCCAGCACCTCTGGCTATCCACCATTGTGGAGTCATATGTAATTCATTCAACAACAAAATTCAATATTTATTATGTGATGTCATAGTTGTGGGATTACTTACCTTAATCAGATAAGAGATTAGCAATTGCAGGCTCCTTTCCTGCTCTATGACTAGTGGTTTGACTTCCACTACCACCACCTAGTTGCAAAATATATATATACAACTAGTTTCAACACGTATGGCACATACAATCAAGTTCAACACACTTGACTGATTTAACTTCCTCAAAGTCAATTCATCACATAACTGACTCTATCTTACTATGTTTAGCAAGTTTTAGTCAATTATCACAATTATTCATATTTCATGCCTCCCCAGGCATTTTATCAAATAATTGATGTTCATTATATTAGTTACGATCTTTAACTATTTTTATTATTCAATATTTTTATTTAAGATCATAACTTGTTAATAATTTTAACATCAATTCATCAAAATCATCATTTAATCTATGGATTATAATCCATAATTTATTTCAAAATCATATTCAACCCATCCTGCTAGTTATCACACTATGATATGGGTTTCATAACAACCGGACATTATCCCGGCTTCAAAACGAAGATTTCACCGTCAAAATATCAAGTTCTTCGTTTCTAACAATCCCTAGTTATCAACTAAGCAATAATCAATACCCATAATCATAGTATTACAATCAAAACTAGATTTAATCCACACAATATTAAACTAGTAGGATAAAACAAACCGTTACCTGATCTGACGGATTTCTACGGTTAAAACAACGATCGGGACTTGAAAACACGATCCTATGCGCGATCTGGATGATTAGAAGCCTTTAAATTGAAGTTTTTAGGCTTAGAGATTGATGGATCTTCGTCTGGAGGGCAAACAGGTCGAAATTATTGAAAAAATGACGTTTACGATGCGATCTGATCCTTAAAAACTTTTTTTTGCCGACATATGGTCCCAGGCGCATCGCCCCAACTGGTGCACCCAGTTGGGGCGTGCCTCCCCACGTCAGCATTGTCAAATTTTGATCTTATCTTGTTTTCGCGATTCCGGGAGCATACGAACTCCGTTTTGTGCACGGTTTTCGCCTACGTTCACGATTTTTCGAGCTCTTTCCAATGGTTATAATCTCAAGACCTAAAGAGTTCAAAATATTTGACCTCTTATCTATTGCTATATTCGATTCAGTGTATCTTGAAATCGGAGCCTCGTTTCGCGATTTCGCTTACACTCATTTTCTTCATTTCCGAGTTATGATTCTCGACATGAAATCGGTTGGTCATCTATTTGAATAAGCATTAGGTGATGGATGTTTCTTTGCGATCCACTAACACCATTTTTCACATACTATCAACCTGTGATAATTAAAATTGCTAAATCATCGTGGATTTCAAGCACGACCAAATGTGCTCTTGTCATAGATGACGTAATCTCACATATTTTCAAATCACAACAACCACAATCGTTTGATTAACAATTATTCACAATACATTCATTATTAAAAACCGGTTGTTACAAAACTCCCCTCCTTACAAAGGTTTCGTCCCCGAAACCGATTAAACCTCAAAAAGGAAAGGATAATACTTTCTCATTTCATTTTCTGACTCCCACGTAACTTCAGAACCGGTTCTATTTTTCCACTGAACCTTCACCTGACTCAGTGATTTATTTCTAAGTTGCTTGACCTTTCGGTCAAGTATCGCCACTGGCCTTTCCACATAATTTAATCTCTCATCAATTTCAATGTCTTCCAGTGGTACGTACGCAGATTCGTCTGCTAAACATTTTCGTAAGTAAGAAACGTGGAATGTATTATGAATTCCACTTAACTCCTCTGGTAGCTCTAGGCGATAAGCAACTTCACCAACACGAGCTATAATTTTAAATGGTCCAATAAAACGTGGACTTAGCTTTCCTCGCTTACGAAAACGTATAACACCTTTCCAAGGTGAGACTTTCAACAACACAAAATCTCCCACCTGGAATTCAATGGGCCTTCTACGCTTATCAGCGTATGATTTCTGACGGTCTTGAGTGTGACAGTTGCGTACGAGGAATTCGGCAATTATGACGTAAGCACATTTGGTCGTGCTTAAAATCCACGAGGATTTAGTAACTTTTGTTATTGGGGATTGATAGTACGTGAAAAATGATGAACGTGGGCGAAAACCGGGCGCAAAACGGAGTTCGTATGCCCCCGGAATCGCGAAAACAAGTTTTAAACTAAAATGGTGACGCAGGGTGACGTGGGGCGGTACGCCCCATCGCGGCCCTCCAGTCGGGGCGATACGCCCCAGGCACTATGTCGGCTAAAACTCAATTAAACGATCAGATTGCGTAGAAACTTGAAACAAACGAAATTTCTCGACCTCCAGACGCCATTTCTTCATCCTTTCACCTTCAATCTTCATTTTAAAGCCCCTCAAACATCCGGATCATCCCACGGATCATATATACAAGTCCCGATCGTTGTTTTAACCGCGGAAATTCGTCAGAACAGGTAACGGTTCGTTTTAACCTTCTAGTTTGATTTTGATTGATTAGATTTTGATTTTGAACGTAATGAGATAGTTATGATTGTTGATTATTGCCTAGATGATGGCTAGGATTGATTATAAACGAAGAACACGAAATTCTAACGGTGAAATTCTTGTTTTGATCCGTTGTAATGCCCGATTTGCATGAAATCATACCTATGATTATAATGATTTAAACCATTTGATTATAACAATGTAGGTGATTAGTTTGATTAATCTTTGAAATGCAAAGGTTAAATCCAAGTGTTTCAAACTAATCATAATCATTAACATACTCATTGGAACGATTATCTGATGTTTATGATAACAGTCAGATTAGTATGTTAAACATGGTTATTATACCTATTATGATACTACATTGTGATATTTCATGATATTTGGGTAATCACTAACAAGGATTAATCATTTCTAAGCCATTAAATCATCTAAAAATTGTCTTAGTATTATAATCAACAATATTAACTATTTGATTAATCCGAGATTATTCTGATTAATCTAGAGTGCCATCAACTTTGTGTTAGGAATCTAATGCAATGTAGGTTCCTACATTATCATACATTGTATGATATAACCTTAAATTAATTAATTATATAATTAATATCGAGTTGATGATTTACTAAGCAATGTCTTTGACATTGAACGTTCAGAAGGATCTAATCAGTAAACTAGAACATAAATAACTTATTAAATATAATTAAATACAGAATCATCTCTTTGTTGTTAGATTTGAGAGATTTTGCTACCTTATATCATCAGGTGAGTTTCGTACAACCCCTTTTTATTCTTAATCTTTTATAAACATCGGGGTAACACTGCAAACTGTTGACTGAATATATGATATGATTCAATGATATCTGTGTGATTTCATTAGACTTTTGTGGGATTTCATGGGATTTTGCCTGTAGACTGAACCCTATCATGGAACTGAAAGTCCTCATTTTTGAACTGTATCTAGTGAACCCATGTGTGGCCGAGCAGAAAACATTGATAGTACTATTGGTTGACACCCCATTTGCTGGGAGGATTGCATCTCCCCTTGTGTGAATGTTTGTTATCTGTTTCCTGAACTTCTTAATGGTGTGATAGACATTAAGATAATGAGGCACTAAGATATGTACCGACGGGTAATATTTTGAGAACTGAACTAGACGTCCGAAAGGAACTAGATACAGGTCCCATGGTTATCCAGAACTGAACTTTTGAGAACGTGCTTATCATATCATATTGTTTTAAATTAAACTGTCAATCTCACCAGCTTTGTGCTGACGTTTCAAATTAAATCCTTTTTGCAGGGAAACAGTGACCACCGGGTGAGGATGCACTTTTGAGTTATTTGCACTTTAATAATAGTATTGTAATTAAATAAATATAGTTGTAATGTGGTTGTGATTGCGACACCCTGGTAAAGTATTTACTTTAAGTTAATCTGTGTGCTTATGATATTGGTTCAAGTAAGTCACCCCTCACCTCAGAGACATCACCACTATGCTTCCGCAACCGATTCAGTGACGTCAGACCAGACACGAGGTGACGAGGGGTGGGGGTGTGACAGGGTGGTATCAGAGCCACAGGTTATAGAGAATTAGGTTGACTTAGAAACCTAGACTATAACCATAGGCTCGTATAGTTACACAGAGAGCACCGAACATTAATATTGAACAAAACTTGTTTTAAATTAAGCCAGGATAATCAGGTGGTACAAATTCCAGTTATGAGTGGCCAGCATAACTGAAATTTGCAACACTTGTGCGTTCTAGTTTACTTTAATTCAAGCAGAACCTCAATAACTATAAAGACGAATAGCTGCTCTAAGATAGGAGAGAGCATCATATCATGTTCATATTAAATATTGTTATTTAATATTTATGTCATGATACTGATTAGAAATTTTTTTTTATTGTACTAGTGATGGCTGATCAAGGAGAACAGCATGTTCATCAGCGAGTCCCACATGTGATGAGGGATGATACTCCGAGCTCTAGCTCAGCACCAGATTCAGATCCTTCAGAGGCATCGACTGCAGCCTCACGGGCTCCATCTGTAGTGCCACAGGCACAACCAGCATTACCACATTCACCATTAGAGCCTAGACCAGTTACACCACCACCACCAGCACTTCCTATTATACCTAGTCCACCTCACTTACCTCCGGTTGATCCCATTGCGGATCGGATGCAGAGTATATCACCTCCTAGGGTACCCGTTTGGGACGGGTTGCGACGTATGCGGGGTCAGGCCCGCAAGACCACATGATTACCTCCCCGGAAGCAGTTGGCTTTCAGGGATGAGTTTCACGATGTACATGAGGTAGGAGAGTCCTCACAGCAGGCGGAGTTTAGGGCACAGCTTCGCCAGGTGACCTTAGATCTTCAGGGGACTCGACTAGAGTTACAGGAGTCTCGTGCTATTGGGGAAGATACACGTACCACTGTGTTCGAGATACTCTCATCTCATCTGTTGTTGATGGAACAGATGAATGCACTGGATGCTGGCTCGCAAGCTTGGCGGGCTATGATCGAGGAGAGGATGAGGAGAACCGTGATTCAGGGGATGATAGCTGCATTTTGGCAGCGAGTGATAGTGATGAGAGGAGTGATGTTGGGAGTGCTAGGGGGTATGAGCTTAGAGGCTAGGTTATTATGTGTGGCTATAGGGTTGGTCATTATAGCCATGGTGTTGGACGGGTTATGGTATTTTCTGCGGTGAGGGCTGATCAGGGGACCGAGCAGTTATGATCTTGTTGTACATATGGTGTGATATAGAGTGATCAGTAGTTATGAGAGCGGGATATTTTGGTATAAATAGATCCCGAGTTTGTGAGTTGTAGTGTATGATGTTGTTGGTTTAGAGTATTATGACTTTTGGTTGTATCGAAACTTGGTATGTATAAAACTATGGTACTGTAATATATGGGTGTTTTTGTATATCTGTTTGTACAATGAACTTTGTGTGTGAACTATAAACAATTCTGTGTGAAAACATAACAGTATGCGAACGAATTAATATGAGAACATGTCAAACTAATATATATATTTCGCTGAAATACAGTACGGGAACAATACTGTATGCGAATATATTGAACTAATATATATATTTCGCTGAAATACAGTACGGGAACAATACTGTATGCGAATATATTGAACTAAAATATATATTTTGCTGGAATACAGTACGGAGCAATACTGTATGCAAATATATCTGTAACTTAAGTACAGTACGAGAACCATACTGTACGAGAACATGTCTGAATTGTGAACGTATCTAATTGTGAATGTGTCTGTAACTTAAGTACAGTACGAGAGCCATACTGTACGAGAACATGTCTAAATTGAGAACGTGCCTGAATTGTGAATGTGTCTGGAACTAAAGTACAGTACGAGAGCCATACTGTACGAGAACATATCTATAGTCTGTATGAGAACTTAATGTATGAACTGAGAACATATTAGAGAACTTGTCTGAGAACATGTCCTAGTCCTGTATGAACATATCTTTAAAAACATGTGTTGCAATGCAATGAGCTGGGTAAGACTCTAACATGTTTTTGAAATAACAGGACTAAGTATAACTACGAACAATTGTGTGATCTGTGTGTAATGTGAACATGTCTGGACTGAATTTATGTAGTTATACTGTATTCTTATAATCACCTTTTAATACAACTTTTCAGTGTAACTGAATGGGATTGTATTTATGTGATAGAACGGGTTATATCTTTAATGTTCTTGAACTGACCTGAGTTTTGTCTGCTTGTAAGCAGAATAATGGCTCCTAAACGAGGTCGACCAGCTAAGAGAGCTACTCAGAACATTACAAACCCTGAACCGAATCAAATTCCATCTCTGAATGTTGACTCAAATCCGGATCCGCATGTTAACCCGGAAGCGAACGTAGTTCCACCTGGGAACTTGGAAACGCATACTACTCCACCAGTGAACCCTGGAGCAGGCATTGTTCCACCTGCTGGTACAAGCGGATCTGAAACAAATGAGGCTATGATAGCTCGCATTGTGCGTGAACAACTATCTGCTTGTGGTGTTCTGACACAACACCAACCACATATCACTGCAGGTTCTGGTGGGGAACACGATCATGTTGAACATAATGCTACTGGTGGTCACGTTGAAACTCATACCACTACCGGTACAATTACTATTGTTCCTGATCCACCTCGACAGGGATGTACTTACAAGTATTTTGCTTCCTGTAACCCTCCTACTTTTACTGGCAAAGAAGGAGCGGCTGGTCTAATAAGGTGGATTGAGGAAATGGAAACTAAGCTCAAAATCAGTCAGTGTTTGGAGGAGCATAAGGTGTCTTATGCTGCCTGTTCTTTGAAAGATTCTGCTTTGACCTGGTGGAATACCCAGGCCAAGACTTTGGGTTCAGCCACAGTTGACTCGATGGGCTGGAACGATTTCAAAACTCTGATTAGATCAGAGTACTGTCCCATCACTGAAATTCAAAAACTCCAGGAGGAATTCTGGAATCATTCTATGATTGGTGCTGATTGTCTGGCTTACACCGATCGTTTCCATGAACTTACTTGTTTGCTTCCCGACATGTTTCCTACGGAAGCCGCTTTAATCGAGAAGTACATTAAGGGTCTGATTCCTCAGATACGAGGAATGGTAACTGCTGCTGAACCTACAACCCTGAAACATACGATTCTTTTGACCACTAAGCTTACCAATGAGGCGGTAAGGAGTGGTACTCTGTCTTTGAAACCTCAGACGGTTCATAGTCGTAGTGATGTCGGTACCTCGAATGTGTCAAAAGGTACCAAACGAAAGTGGTTTGGCAAAACTAAGGCGAAGGCTCCGGCTGAGATCACCCAGAGCAAGCCAACTGTGAAAAACTATAGTGCAAATGTTCCTGAGAGGAAAACTTATACTGGGCAGGCGCCCAAATGCAATAAGTGTCCACTACATCACACGGGACCATGTCCTGTTTGTTTGAACTGTAACCGAATTGGACATTATGCTAAATATTGCAACTTTCCTGCTCAAACACCAAACCAAGCACCACGACAAACCACTCAAACCAACCGGTCATGTTACAAATGTGGAAGTCCCGATCATCTCATAAGAAACTGTCCGAACAATAACACCAATCCGGGAACTGAAGCTAGGGGAAGAGCTTTTCAGATTGGTGCGACCGAGGCGAGACATGATGCAAATATTGTTACTGGTACGTTTCTTCTTAATAATCTATACACATCAGTTTTGTTTGATACAGGAGCGGATAAGAGCTTTATCTCTCCTGAATTTGCATCATTAATTTCATTGCCTACGGTAGATCTAGAAACTCCTTATGTTATTGAACTTGCTAACGGCAAGTTGATCAAAACTAACAGTGTTATTCAAGGATGTTCCTTGAATCTAAATGATCATCTTTTCAAAATTGATTTACTTCCTATTGAGCTTGGGAGCTTTGATGTTGTTGTTGGTATGGACTGGCTTTCTAATAACCAAGCGGAAGTTGTCTGTCAAAACAAGGTGATCCGTATTCCATTACCTAACGGTAATACACTGATAGTTCAAGGAGAACGAGCTGGTAGAAAACTTGGTATCATATCTTGTATGCGAGCTCAGAAGTTCTTAAGGAAAGGTTGTTATGCTTTCCTAGCACATGTGACTGAGCACAATTCTTTATCTAAACAAATCACAGATATCCCAGTAGTCAAGGATTTTTCTGAAGTTTTTCCTGAGAACATATCAGGATTACCCCCAGTGAGACAAGTTGAATTTCGAATCGACTTGATTCCAGGTGCAGCACCTGTTGCTAAAGCCCCGTATCGGCTTGCACCATCCGAAATGCAAGAACTTTCAGGTCAATTACAAGAACTGTTAGACAAAGGTTTTATCAGACCTAGTTTCTCACCCTGGGGAGCACCTATTCTTTTTGTGAAAAAGAAGGATGGTTCATTCAGAATGTGTATTGACTACAGGGAACTCAATAAACTGACAATCAAGAACCGTTATCCACTACCTCATATCGATGATCTGTTTGATCAACTACAAGGTGCTACTTATTTTTCAAAAATCGATTTGAGATCTGGATATCATCAGTTACGTATTCATGATGATGACATTCCTAAAACTGCTTTCAGAACTCGATACGGACATTACGAATTTCTAGTAATGCCGTTTGGTTTAACAAATGCACCAGCAGTTTTCATGGATCTGATGAATCGAGTATGTAGACCTTATCTGGATAAATTTGTGATTGTGTTTATTGATGATATTCTTATTTATTCTCGAAATCAACAAGAACATGCTCAACACTTGAAATTAATTCTAGAACTTTTGGCACGTGAAAAATTATATGCCAAGTTCTCCAAGTGTGAGTTCTGGTTACGAGAAGTTCAATTTCTTGGTCATGTAGTAAATCAAAACGGTATTCAAGTGGATCCCAGTAAGATTCAGGCGGTGAAACAATGGGAGACACCACGAACCCCGACTGAAATACGTCAATTCTTGGGGTTGGCAGGTTATTATCGTCGGTTTATCAAGAACTTTTCAAAGATAGCCTTGCCACTGACTACATTGACACAGAAAAATCAACCGTTTATATGGAGTTCTCAACAGGAGGAGGCGTTCCAACTGTTGAAACATAAACTCTGTAATGCATCTATCTTGACACTACCGGAAGGTACTGATAACTTCACAGTGTATTGTGATGCTTCTCGTCAAGGTCTTGGGTGTGTTCTAATGCAGAACGATAAAGTGATTGCTTATGCTTCTCGGCAGTTGAAAGTACACGAGAAGAACTATACTACTCATGATCTAGAACTTGGTGCAGTAGTGTTTGCACTCAAGATTTGGAGACACTATTTGTACGGAACTAGGTGTATTATATAGACTGATCACAAAAGCCTCCAACACATTCTAGATCAGAAAATGTTGAACATGCGACAGAGGCGATGGGTTGAACTGTTGAACGATTACGACTGTGAGATTCGTTATCACCCAGGCAAAGCAAATGTTGTAGCTGATGCTTTAAGTCGCAAGGAACGAGTCAAGCCTTTACGTGTGAAAGCGTTAGGTATGACTATTCAAACCAGTCTAATTCCTCAAATTAAAGACGCTCAGCAACAAGCTTTACAAGCCATAAACTATTTTGCTGAGGGATTAAGGGGATTAGATAAGAAACTGGACACTAAAGGCGATGGACTGTTGTATTTTAAAGACCGAATGTGGGTTCCTCTATTCGGTAACTCTCGAACAGTTATCTTGGATGAGGCGCACAAATCCAGGTATTCTATTCATCCAGGTGCTGACAAAATGTATAAAGATCTTAAAGACTTTTATTGGTGGCCTGGAATGAAGAAACAAATAGCTGAATACGTGGATCGATGTTTAACATGTCTCAAAGTTAAGGCTGAACATCAACGTCCTTCTGGGTTATTACAACAACCTGAGATTCCTATGTGGAAGTGGGATCAGATCTCTATGGATTTCATCACTAAATTACCCAGAACATCACGTAATCATGACTCTATATGGGTTATCGTTGATCGCCTTACGAAATCTGCGCATTTCTTACCCATCCGAGAAGACTATTCTATGGATCGACTCGCTAAACTTTATGTTAATGAGATTGTATCTCGACATGGAGTACCGATTTCTATCATTTCTGACAGAGATAGTCGATTTATGTCACGATTTTGGCAAACTCTTCAGAATGCTCTGGGCACGCAAATCAATATGAGCACAGCTTATCACCCACAAACTGACGGGCAGACTGAACGAACGAATCAAACTCTTGAAGACATGCTCAGAAGCTGTGTGATTGATTTTGGAGGTAGCTGGGATATTCATCTTCCACTTGTTGAATTCTCATACAATAACAGCTACCATACTAGTATTCAATGCGCTCCATTCGAAGCACTTTATGGACGCAAGTGTAGATCACCTATCTGTTGGTCAGAGGTAGGTGAAAGTCAAATCATAGGCCCAGAATTCATTCAGGAAACAACTGATAAGATCGCACTCATTCAGGAACGAATCAAAGCTGCTCGCGATCGTCAAAAGAGTTATGCTGATAATCGACGTAGACCACTCGAATTTCAAGTAGGTGATCGAGTAATGTTGAAAGTGTCACCTTGGAAAGGCATTTTCAGATTCGGAAAGAGAGGTAAACTTTCACCAAGATTTGTAGGACCATTCAAAATTCTTGAACGAATTGGGTCAGTAGCCTACAGACTTGAATTACCTCCTGAACTCGGTAACATTCATGATGTATTTCATGTATCTAATCTGAAGAAATGTTTAACTAATGAATCATTGATCGTACCTCTGAAAGAAATCCAAATTGATGAGAAACTTCAATTCAGGGAAGAACCAGTTGAAGTAATGGATCGAGAAGTGAAGGTACTGAAACGCAGTCGCATACCTATTGTCAAAATTCGATGGAATTCGCAACGTGGACCCGAATATACGTGGGAACGTGAAGATCAAATGAAAGCAAAGTACCCACATCTATTCTCATAAACGATTGTCTTAATGTAAGTCTTTACTAAATTTCGGGACGAAATTCCTCTAACAGGAGGAGACTGTGACAGTTGCGTACGAGGAATTCGGCAATTATGACGTACGCACATTTGGTCGTGCTTAAAATCCACGAGGATTTAGTAACTTTTGTTATTGGGGATTGATAGTACGTGAAAAATGATGAACGTGGGCGAAAACCGGGCGCAAAACGGAGTTCGTATGCCCCCGGAATCGCGAAAACAAGTTTTAAACTAAAATGGTGACGCAGGGTGACGTGGGGCGTACCGCCCCATCGCGGCCCTCCAGTCGGGGCGATACGCCCCAGGCACTATGTCGGCTAAAACTCAATTAAACGATCAGATTGCGTAGAAACTTGAAACAAACGAAATTTCTCGACCTCCAGACGCCATTTCTTCATCCTTTCACCTTCAATCTTCATTTTAAAGCCCCTCAAACATCCGGATCATCCCACGGATCATATATACAAGTCCCGATCGTTGTTTTAACCGCGGAAATTCGTCAGAACAGGTAACGGTTCGTTTTAACCTTCTAGTTTGATTTTGATTGATTAGATTTTGATTTTGAACGTAATGAGATAGTTATGATTGTTGATTATTGCCTAGATGATGGCTAGGATTGATTATAAACGAAGAACACGAAATTCTAACGGTTAAATTCTTGTTTTGATCCGTTGTAATGCCCGATTTGCATGAAATCATACCTATGATTATAATGATTTAAACCATTTGATTATAACAATGTAGGTGATTAGTTTGATTAATCTTTGAAATGCAAAGGTTAAATCCAAGTGTTTCAAACTAATCATAATCATTAACATACTCATTGTAACGATTATCTGATGTTTATGATAACAGTCAGATTAGTATGTTAAACATGGTTATTATACCTATTATGATACTACATTGTGATATTTCATGATATTTGGGTAATCACTAACAAGGATTAATCATTTCTAAGCCATTAAATCATCTAAAAATTGTCTTAGTATTATAATCAACAATATTAACTATTTGATTAATCCGAGATTATTCTGATTAATCTAGAGTGCCATCAACTTTGTGTTAGGAATCTAATGCAATGTAGGTTCCTACATTATCATACATTGTATGATATAACCTTAAATTAATTAATTATATAATTAATATCGAGTTGATGATTTACTAAGCAATGTCTTTGACATTGAACGTTCAGAAGGATCTAATCAGTAAACTAGAACATAAATAACTTATTAAATATAATTAAATACAGAATCATCTCTTTGTTGTTAGATTTGAGAGATTTTGCTACCTTATATCATCAGGTGAGTTTCGTACAACCCCTTTTTATGATATGATTCAATGATATCTGTGTGATTTCATTAGACTTTTGTGGGATTTCATGGGATTTTGCCTGTAGACTGAACCCTATCATGGAACTGAAAGTCCTCATTTTTGAACTGTATCTAGTGAACCCATGTGTGGCCGAGCAGAAAACATTGATAGTACTATTGGTTGACACCCCATTCGCTGGGAGGATTGCATCTCCCCTTGTGTGAATGTTTGTTATCTGTTTCCTGAACTTCTTAATGGTGTGATAGACATTAAGATAATGAGGCACTAAGATATGTACCGACGGGTAATATCTTGAGAACTGAACTAGACGTCCGAAAGGAACTAGATACAGGTCCCATGGTTATCCAGAACTGAACTTTTGAGAACGTGCTTATCATATCATATTGTTTTAAATTAAACTGTCAATCTCACCAGCTTTGTGCTGACGTTTCAAATTAAATCCTTTTTGAAGGGAAACAGTGACCACCGGGTGAGGATGCACTTTTGAGTTATTTGCACTTTAATAATAGTATTGTAATTAAATAAATATAGTTGTAATGTGGTTGTGATTGCGACACCCTGGTAAAGTATTTACTTTAAGTTAATCTGTGTGCTTATGATATTGGTTCAAGTAAGTCACCCCTCACCTCAGAGACATCACCACTATGCTTCCGCAACCGATTCAGTGACGTCAGACCAGACACGAGGTGACGAGGGGTGGGGGTGTGACATTGAGCCGCCTTCAGATGGGCACGGATCTGATCTATCCGTTCATTGGTAGCTTTAACAACATTTTTGTGTGCGAGTTCACGCTGCCCAACTTCTCCCCAACAAACAGGAGTTCGACATTTCCTCCCATATAGCATCTCATATGGAGGCATTCCAATACTGGAATGATAACTATTATTATACGAGAACTCTGCTAAAGGTAGGTAATCATCCCAACTACCTCCAAAGTCAATAATGCACGCTCGTAACATATCCTCCAAGGTCTGAATGGTTCTTTCACTTTGTCCATCAGTCTGAGGATGATACGCCGTGCTTATCAACAGTTTTGTTCCTAATTCTTCCTGAAAATTTCTCCAAAATCGAGAAGTAAATCGAGTATCCCGATCAGAGATAATGGTTACAGGCACACCATGACGAGACACAATTTCTCGTACATATATCTCTGCCATTTTATCAGAAGAATAGGTCTCACGAATGGGCAAGAAATGAGCACTCTTAGTCAACCTATCCACAATGACCCAAATCGTATCACATCCCTTCCTTGTTTTAGGAAGTTTAGTAATTAAGTCCATTGTGATATGTTCCCATTTCCACATTGGAATTTCTAATGGTTGCAACTTACCATAAGGTTTCTGGTGCTCTGCTTTTACCTGCATACAAGTCAAACATTTCGACACATGTTTAACCACATCTCGTTTCATACCTGGCCACCAATAGTTCACCCGAAGGTCACGATACATTTTAGTAGCCCCAGGATGAATTGAGTACTTTGACTTGTGTGCTTCTTCCAACAATGCAGATTTAAGTGGACAAGTGGGAGGTATCCACACTCGACCCCACCTAGTCTTTAACCCACGACTATCTTTATCAAGATTATGAGCTTGCCCTTTAATCCTGTCACGTTTCCAATTTTCTTCCTTTAAGGCTTCAGTCTGGGCTTCCTTGATCTGCTCAATTAGCCCTGAAGTAATCACAAGCTGCATAACTTTCACTTTGATTGGTTCACACTCTTCTTTTCTACTCAAGGCATCCGCCACCACATTCGCTTTACCAGGATGATAAAGGATTTCACAATCATAGTCCTTGAGTAATTCCAGCCATCGTCTTTGCCTCATATTCAATTCCTTCTGAGTGAAGAAATATTTCAAGCTCTTATGATCAGTGTAAATGGTACACTTTACACCGTACAAATAATGCCTCCAGATTTTTAAGGCAAATACGACTGCTGCAAGTTCTAAATCATGAATAGGATAATTGATTTCATGGGTTTTCAGTTGTCTTGAGGCATAGGCAATCACCTTGCCTCGTTGCATAAGAACACAACCCAGACCAAGATAAGAAGCATCAGAATATACCACAAAATCATCAGGACCATTTGGTAATGTCAATACCGGTGCCTGAGTTAATTTTGACTTTAACTCTTGGAATGCTTTCTCTTGGTCATCACCCCACACAAACTTAACATCTTTTCTTGTAAGTTTGGTTAAAGATGAAGCAATCTTAGCAAAGTCTTGAATAAATCTACGATAATAACCGGCTAAGCCAAGAAAACTTCTGACATCGGTTGGATTTTTGGGTAGACTCCAATTGGTCACTGCTTGAATCTTAGAAGGATCAACAAGAATGCCATCTGCATTTATCACATGTCCAAGAAATTGGACTTCATGTAGCCAAAAGGCGCATTTAGAAAATTTGGCATATAACTTCTCCTTTCGGAGAGTCTCAAGTACCTCCCGTAAATGACACGCATGATCACCTTCATTCTTGGAATAAACAAGAATATCATCAATAAAAACGATAACATATCGATCCAACATAGGACGACACACCCGATTCATCAAGTCCATGAATGCAGCCGGTTCATTAGTCAGCCCAAAAGACATGACAAGAAATTCGTAATGACCATATCGGGTTCGAAACGCTGTTTTAGGAATATCTTCTTCCCTAACTTTAATTTGGTGATAACCCGACCTAAGATCAATTTTAGAGAACCAAGAAGCCCCTTGTAACTGATCAAAAAGATCATCGATCCGAGGCAAAGGATATTTGTTTTTCACCGTCACTTTATTAAGCTCTCGATAATCAATACACATGCGAAAACTTCCGTCCTTCTTTTTAACAAAAAGAACAGGAGCACCCCAAGGCGAGATGCTTGGACGAATAAAACCTTTATCGAGAAGATCCTGCAATTGAGTCATCAACTCTTGCAATTCAGACGGTGCTAAACGATAAGGAGCTTTTGCTATAGGCTTGGCCCCTGGAATAAGATCGATTCTAAACTCAACATCCCTATCAGAGGGGATTCCCGGTAAATCATCCGGAAAAACATCAGGAAAATCCCTAACAATCGGGACATCCTCCAATTCCTTTACTGGTTTCTCAGCATTAATAACATAAGCTAAGAAGGATTGGCCCCCATGATTCATATACTTCATGGCTTTGACCAAAGAGCACAAAACAACCCCTCCACGTTTTTCTCCTTGAATGGATAATTCATAACCACTAGGGGTTATCAATTGTATAACTTTGCGATTGCAAAGAATATTGGCTTTATAAGAAGATAGCCAATCCATTCCAATAACAACATCAAACTCCCCCAATACCATGGGTATTAAATCAACAACATAATCCTCGTTATTGATCGTAAGCTTACAGTTTCGATAAATATCAAACACACGGAAACTCTTAGAATCAGCAACCTCTACTTCTAACGGTACAGGCAACTTTTCTAAGACAAAAGATGGATGATGCACAAATTTTATAGACACAAAAGATCGATTGGCTCCAGAATCAAATAAGACATAAGCAGGTATTGAGTTAACGAAGAAGGTACCTGTCACCACATCAGATGTGACTTTAGCCTCCTCTGCCGAAATCTGGAAAGCTCTCCCCTTTGGTTTGGGCGCTTCCGGTTTCTTTCCCGAGCCTTGAGATTTAAACGATCGGTTATCATCATTAATTGGTACTGCCCTCTTAAGTTCAGGGCACTCACTCCTCCTATGACCTGGCTTATAACAATGATAGCACAGACTAGGAGAGCTCAAACATTGGGTTGCCAAATGTCCCGGCTTCCCACATTTATAGCAGACAACAGGCCTAGCACGACACTCCCCCGCGTGCATCCTCCCACAATTGGGACAAGTTTTAGTAAAAACAGGCTTTTTAAACGATTTAACAAACTTCGCCTTTTTGGATGAACCTGTGTCTGTTTCTGCCTTTCGTTTATCTCCCCGATCTTCCTGCCGTTTCAACTCCAATTCTCGTTCCCGAGCACAATTAATCAACTCATTAAGTGTCTCACACTTAGAGGGCGTGAGAAATTCCCGGTACTTTGTGTTCAACATAGTGTGATACCGGTTTATCCACATCCTTTCAGTCTGAAGAAGATCCGGACAAAATTTAGCTTTATCGAAGAAAATGGCAGTGATAGTATCAACACTTTCATCCTTTTGCTGTAGATGAAGAAACTCCTCAGTAATACGATCAATAGCGGCTTGAGGACAAAACCGCTTCAAGAAAAGTTCTTTAAACTGGGCCCACGTCAGCCCTTTTATTCCATCTCTGCCTTTTTCCTTCCTCAACAATTCCCACCAATCTTTGGCACGATCCTTTAACTGATTGCCAGCAAACATGACCTCATCAGCCGGGTCACAATGACAAGTTTCAAACGTACTTTCAATATCAGATATCCAACGCTGGCTAATCAAGGGATCTACCTCTCCTTTAAACTCAGCTGGCTTACAAGCCATAAATTCTTTAAAAGTAGTTGTCTTAGAAGATTGTTTCTTCTCCACTCCAGTTTCAAATTCAGACAACTCTTGATGAAGGAATTCTTTTAAGGAAGACTTAATTTCATGAATATATGTGGGCAAAGCAGCTTCAAAAGCCTTTGCCACCTCTTCCTTCACCATTATTTGAGTTTCAGTGAGTTCCACCTTCTCACTGCTATTCACACCAGATGTATGTTCTTCAGCCATTCGTGGCTGAAATCATATAATTAAACAATCAGTATCATGTATTCACAATATTTAATAATCTTGTACTTATATAGTACATAATCACCTTACCTAATATTCAAAATCATGATACAATCTGACTTAATTAAGGAAACGTTTATGTCCTAAACATTTCATTATACTGGCCAGGCATAATAACATGTTTATCACACACTCGTGCCCTTAATTTCCTCATCTCATTTCATAATTGAGAAGTTCGGTTCACACAATTTATACACACAACAAGGTGTACATATACAATTCAATACATAAATACTAACCTCATACCTCCGGCTTAATGATCGAGGCTGGAATCGAACCTTTAATCACATATCAAGAGCATAAGATTTGAGTCCAAGTGTGTTTCTAACACTTGAATCCCTCAAACCAATGCTCTGATACCAGCTTTGTAACCCCCGGTTACCATTTAACATTATAAAATAATATCAGAGTTGGTCCTAGCAAATTTTTCAATTTTAAAACCTTGTCTGACCCTCTTTATTTAATAATATTAAACAAAGTTTAACGCAAACGTAAACGTGTCACACATTTTACAATACTTATTTACATAAGTAAGTTTAAACCAAAATTTCAAACGTTTGCAACAAGGTTTGTTTGTTCGATTCCTGCTCCACCTCGATCCTTACAGCCGTGTACGTCATTTTTGACCTACAAACATCACACAATAATTCCCATTAGTTCATAAGAACTAAGTAAGTAAACCTCAATGGTTTCTCAACAATAAAATGTAAAATACATTTTTCACAATCAACATTCAAACTGAGTCATTTCTATTCGAATTGACTCTCACAATATAAAATATCACATTACCAATCATCAACTACTGCTCACAATAGTTTAATCAATATTACACTATGGGGTTCACATTCCTGTGCTTCCACCATAGCCAATTGCCAGCACCTCTGGCTATCCACCATTGTGGAGTCATAAATAATTCAAGTCTTAAGATGTTCACCCACCGGTACTTCCATCTAAGACAATTGACAGCACCTCTGTCTATCCACCATTGTGGAGTCATATATAATTCAAGTCTTAAGATGTTCACCCACCGGTACTTCCATCTAAGACAATTGCCAGCACCTCTGGCTATCCACCATTGTGGAGTCATATATAATTCAAGTCTTAAGATGTTCACCCACCGGTACTTCCATCTAAGACAATTGCCAGCACCTCTGGCTATCCACCATTGTGGAGTCATATGTAATTCATTCAACAACAAAATTCAATATTTATTATGTGATGTCATAGTTGTGGGATTACTTACCTTAATCAGATAAGAGATTAGCAATTGCAGGCTCCTTTCCTGCTCTATGACTAGTGGTTTGACTTCCACTACCACCACCTAGTTGCAAAATATATATATACAACTAGTTTCAACACGTATGGCACATACAATCAAGTTCAACACACTTGACTGATTTAACTTCCTCAAAGTCAATTCATCACATAACTGACTCTATCTTACTATGTTTAGCAAGTTTTAGTCAATTATCACAATTATTCATATTTCATGCCTCCCCAGGCATTTTATCAAATAATTGATGTTCATTATATTAGTTACGATCTTTAACTATTTTTATTATTCAATATTTTTATTTAAGATCATAACTTGTTAATAATTTTAACATCAATTCATCAAAATCATCATTTAATCTATGGATTATAATCCATAATTTATTTCAAAATCATATTCAACCCATCCTGCTAGTTATCACACTATGATATGGGTTTCATAACAACCGGACATTATCCCGGCTTCAAAACGAAGATTTCACCGTCAAAATATCAAGTTCTTCGTTTCTAACAATCCCTAGTTATCAACTAAGCAATAATCAATACCCATAATCATAGTATTACAATCAAAACTAGATTTAATCCACACAATATTAAACTAGTAGGATAAAACAAACCGTTACCTGATCTGACGGATTTCTACGGTTAAAACAACGATCGGGACTTGAAAACACGATCCTATGCGCGATCTGGATGATTAGAAGCCTTTAAATTGAAGTTTTTAGGCTTAGAGATTGATGGATCTTCGTCTGGAGGGCAAACAGGTCGAAATTATTGAAAAAATGACGTTTACGATGCGATCTGATCCTTAAAAACTTTTTTTTGCCGACATATGGTCCCAGGCGCATCGCCCCAACTGGTGCACCCAGTTGGGGCGTACCTCCCCACGTCAGCATTGTCAAATTTTGATCTTATCTTGTTTTCGCGATTCCGGGAGCATACGAACTCCGTTTTGTGCACGGTTTTCGCCTACGTTCACGATTTTTCGAGCTCTTTCCAATGGTTATAATCTCAAGACCTAAAGAGTTCAAAATATTTGACCTCTTATCTATTGCTATATTCGATTCAGTGTATCTTGAAATCGGAGCCTCGTTTCGCGATTTCGCTTACACTCATTTTCTTCATTTCCGAGTTATGATTCTCGACATGAAATCGGTTGGTCATCTATTTGAATAAGCATTAGGTGATGGATGTTTCTTTGCGATCCACTAACGCCATTTTTCACATACTATCAACCTGTGATAATTAAAATTGCTAAATCATCGTGGATTTCAAGCACGACCAAATGTGCTCTTGTCATAGATGACGTAATCTCACATATTTTCAAATCACAACAACCACAATCGTTTGATTAACAATTATTCACAATACATTCATTATTAAAAACCGGTTGTTACATAACAGAATGCGTAAGCTCCTCAAATAGTAAGCGCGTCGGTCACCGGCAACCTATATCGTATACCGTTCGTGAGTTTGTGTAAGTGACCGTGTTCGTGTTCGTGCTAGTGCTCGTGCTCGTGTTGGTGCCAACAACTCTCGGTTGTTCATGTTTGTCTGTGTCGGTCAACAATGACCGTGTTTGCTCGTTTTGGTCCACATTGACCGTGTTTGACTGTGTTGGTCCACAATGACCGTGTTTGCTCGTGTTGGTCCACATTGACCGTGTTGATCCACAATGACCGTGTTTGACCAAAGTTGACCGTGTCAAGTCAACGACCCGTTGGTGAACCGTGTGACGGTTGTGAATTCGTGTAGCAATCGTGTAAGTGCTCGTCGTGTGCAAAACGCGTAAATAGCGTCTATGGACAACTTACTATTTATAGTAAGTTTCCATTTTTGGAAAGTTCACAAAGCATAACAGTTTTATAGTTCTAGCATGCTCATTAACCCTACGTGATCATGTTAACACAGCACATCATCATACGGATTCACATAAGTCGTTTATAACATGTTAGCATACAAAAGTTTCCTAAAATGGAAAGTTTCCATTTATAGCATACGTGACATCGGAAACCATCTAACTTAGCATCTAATCATCATGTTATAACATAATAAGCCATTTAGCATACTCAAATCATACAACACGTTGACAAATCGGTTTTTGTAAAAATAAAGTTACTAAATATAGTAACTTTGTGGTTTTGCAAAGAAATAACCATTTTAACATTTCCAAACCATTTTCTCATCATCAATCATCTTAATAAATCATCTAGCATCATTCAAACATGTCAACATAACCAAATTCATCCACTTAGCATCATTTCAATAACAAAAGTTACTAAGAATAGTAATTTATCACATATGACCATAATCATCACCAAAAATCATGATCTAAGTATTTAAATCATCATCTTATCATCCTAATGGTAATTCCAAACACATGCATGTTCATCATTTCATTCACAACACCATTTTATAAGCAAAAAGTTTCTATTATTAGAAAGTTTGCCAAGAATCAACATTTTAACCATTTTAAACAAATCCAACCATGAGCAATCCTCTTAATATCATCAATAAGCACATCAACATACTCAAGATCATTCCTACCATCATAGATCACACATGCATGGCAATATAATGTCACAAATCATCATTTTAAGCAACAAGACCTATACACATCATCTTAGATCATCTTAGAACATCATCTAATCATCTTAGATCATCAAAGGACATCATGAAATCAACAAACCCAGAGAATAAATTCGTGCGTGTGCACTATAGGTGCTTGCATGTGAGTATAAAGTATTGCATGTGTGTGTAATGGTGGTTTTAAGCCACAAGAGGTGTAGAGACTACCTTCTAAGGCTCCAAGAACTTCTGGATTGCTGCTAACTCAACCTACTAAGCTCCTGGAAAGCTTGTTCTCAACAGTAACGAAGTGGTGATGGTGGATTCGAGCTCCAAAGGTGGATGTCAAGCCTTCAACTTTCGATCTCTAATCTCTCTTTGCTGTATTTGAGCTCCAAAGGTGGATGTCAAGCCTTCAACTTTCGATCTCTAATCTCTCTTTGCTGTAACAATGGCTTCCAGAGGTGGAAATGATGGTTTTCTGGTGAAGAAGACGAGCTTGAGTGTCTTGGAATCGAAAATGAGAGACTAGGGTGGCTTAGAATGATTACAATCTTGGATTTATAAGATTTTGTCGTCAGAGCTGCGTCGCGTACAGCGATGGAGTGTTTAAATCCTCTCCGCGTACCGTGGCGGATTTCGGGAGTCAAACCCCCGCGATGTTGGCCGCGTATCGCGTATGGGCCTCTTGTTGGGCTTCCGCGTACCGCGATGGGTCCCTGAAGAGCCCAATAAGCTCCTTTTGATGGATTTGATCCGTTCGTCGTCGTTTTCACGCTTCCGAACTATCGTTTGGCCTCGTTTGAACTTCCAAGTTCAAAGTGTGAGCGTTTCGTGAAGTTTTGAGTGTTGCGCTACACAATGTGCTTGACGTTCACCAACGTTCGTGTGTTTTGACACGTGTGTGCTGTTTGTCGATAATCCATTGAATTATCTTGTCATGTGTCGGTGTTTGTACTGTCGTGCCACGTGTCACACTAAATCGATCTAATTCTAGTGCCACGTGTACAATAAGCATTTAAATAAACATTTATATAAATATAAAGCTGACCTGGAAAATACGGGGTGTCACATCCTCCCCTTGTTAGAAAGAATTTCGTCCCGAAATTCAACTCGCGTTGCCAGTGTTTGTCTGCTCCGCGAACAGGTGTGGGTACTTTTGATTCATCTGGTCTTCACGTTCCCACGTGAATTCCATCGCACTTTCACAATCGGTATCTTGCTAAGCTTGAGCTTCTTGGTTTCCCGGTCCATAATTTCCACCGGTTCCTCAACGAAGTTCAGTTGTTCATGGATCTGAATTTCCTCGAGAGGAATAACAAGTGTCTCATCAGATAGGCACTTTTTGAGATTCGAGATGTGAAACACGTTGTGCACGCTACTCAGCCCGTCTGGCAAGTTTAGCTCGTAGGCCACAAGGCCTATTCGTTTAGTAATCTCGAAAGGTCCAATGTAACGAGGGTTTAACTTGCCTCGTTTGCCAAACCGTATGACTCGCTTCCAGGGCGAGACCTTGAGTAGCACTCTGTCCCCCACCTGGAACTCTAACGGTTTGCGTCGTTTGTCTGCGTAGCTTTTCTGTCTGTCTCGAGCTGCTGCCATTCGTTTGCGTATTTTCACTATCTTTTTAGTCGTTTCGTGCACAAGTTCTGGACCGGTCAGTTGGCTGTCTCCAACTTCCGCCCAGCAGATGGGTGATCGACACTTACACCCGTAAAGTGCCTCGAATGGTGCCGCTTGTATGCTCGTGTGGTAGCTGTTGTTGTACGAAAACTCAACTAACGGTAGATGAGTCTCCCAGCTACTTCCAAAGTCGATAACACATGCCCGGAGCATGTCCTCCAGTGTCTGTATGGTTCGTTCACTCTGTCCGTCCGTCTGTGGGTGGTAAGCGGTACTCATATCCAATCTCGTACCCAAAGCCTTATGCAAAGACTTCCAGAAGTGCGACGTGAATCGGCTGTCGCGGTCAGATATGATCGAGATTGGCACTCCATGTCGAGTGACCACTTCCTTCAGGTAAATCCGAGTGAGTTTGTCTAGTTTGTCGGTTTCCTTAATGGGTAGAAAATGTGCAGACTTTGTTAGTCGGTCTACGATAACCCAGATGGTATCGCAACCACTTGCCGTCTTTGGCAGTTTAGTGATGAAATCCATGGAAATTTGCTCCCATTTCCACATTGGTAGTTCCGGTTGTTGAAGTAACCCTGATGGCTTCTGGTACTCAACTTTGACCTTTGAGCACGTTAGACACTTACTCACGTAAGTTGCTATCTCAGCTTTCATGTTTGGCCACCAGTAGGTTGTCTTCAGATCGTGGTACATCTTGTCAGAGCCCGGATGTACGGAATACCAGCTCTTGTGAGCTTTGTCCATCACTACTTCTCTCAATCCTCCGTAGTGTGGAATCCAAATTCGATCCATTAAGTAATAAGCTCCGTCATCCTTTACTTTTATCTGTTTATCCATACCACGCATGGCTTCAAGAGTGAGATTTTCAGCTTTCAGGGCTTCCTGTTGTGCGATTCGAATCTGATTTGGTAGTTCAGAATGAATCATGAGTTGTAGGGCACGTACGCATTTGGTTGTTTCCTTTCGACTCAACGCGTCAGCCACTACGTTTGCTTTGCCTGGATGGTACTTGATAGCGCAATTATAATCGCCGATGAGTTCGACCTATCTTCGTTGCCTCATGTTTAATTCCTTCTGGTCGAATATGTGTTGTAACCTCTTGTGATCAGTAAAGATGGTGCATTTCGTGCCATACAAGTAGTGTCGCCAGATCTTTAAGGCAAATACCACAGCTCCCAACTCAAGGTCATGAGTCGTGTAGTTCTTCTCATGCACCTTCAATTGTCGTGAAGCGTATGCTATCACCTCCTCGCGTTGCATCAAAACGCAACCGAGTCCTTGTTTCGAGGCGTCACAGTACACCACGAAGTCGTCACATCTTTCCGGTAGGGATAGGATGGGTGCAGTGCATAGCTTTTGCTTCAACAAGTTGAAAGCAGTTTCCTGTTTGTCGCCCCAGTCAAACTTCTTGTCCTTATGAGTCAGGGATGTCAGTGATCGGACAATCTTTGAGAACCCTTCAATGAATCTTCAGTAGTACCCGGCCAGTCCTAGGAATTGTCGCACCTCAGTTGGAGTCTTGGGTGCTTCCCAATTCTTGATGGCTTCAATCTTGGCAGGGTCTACGTGTATCCCTTGTTCGTTAACCACATGTCCAAGAAATTGGACTTCGCGAATCCAAAAGTCGCACTTTGAGAACTTCGTGTATATTTGCTCTTTCTTCAGTAATTCCAAGACTAGCCTTAGGTGTTCAGCATGTTCTTCCTGATTCTTCGAATAAATAAGAATGTCGTCGATGAATACTATTACGAATTTGTCAAGATAGGGTTTGCACACTCTATTCATGAGGTCCATGAATACAGCTGGTGCATTGGTCAGTCCAGAGGGCATAACCAAAAATTCGTAGTGTCCGTATCGAGTTCTGAAGGCTGTCTTAGGAATATCATTCTCCTGTATCCCTAGTTGATGGGAACCCGATCTTAAATCGATCTTAGAATAGTAGCTTGACCCTTGCAACTGGTCAAACAGATCATCTATTCGCGGTAACGGGTATCGATTCTTGATCGTCACCATGTTCAGTTCTCTATAATCCATACACATACGGAATGATCCGTCTTTCTTCTTCACAAACAAGACTGGTGCTCCCCAAGGTGAGAAGCTCGGTCTGATAAATCCCTTGTCTAACAGTTCCTGCAACTGGTTAGACAGTTCCTGCATCTCAGTCGGTGCTAGTTGGTATGGAGCTTTAGCAATCGGTGCAGCTCCTGGTGTGGGGTCCATCCAGAACTCAATTTGTCACTTCGGTGGTAGTCCAGGTAAATTCTCGGAAATACTCCAGGAAATCTCGGATTACAACAGTGTCCTCGACCTTTTTCTCGGTTTTTGGTTGCTCAGTGATGAGGGCTAGTATAACATTATACCTCTTTTGGTAAGCACTAGTTTGCCTTTATGCAATGTATAATGTCCAAAGGCATCCCCCGCGCCTTTTGGTATAAGTACTTGTTTCCCCCATCGTTTTCCCTGAATCAACATCTGTTCTCCGCTTGGCAACGTCACTCGTACGACCTTCTTTTTGCATACAATCTCAGCTTGGTTTGCAGATAGTCAGTCCATTCCAATGACCTCATTGAAGCTTCCGAGAGTCACTGGCGTTAAGTCGATTTCGAGCTCTTGATCCGCCAAAACCATGGCGCATCCTCGAAGAACGTGTTGCGTTTCGATCAGCTTGCCGTCGGCTAACTTTACGGTATACTTATAATCTAGTGGTGTTGGGGTAACATCAAGCAATTTACTAAATTCACTAGGTATAAAATTCCTATTGGCACCGGTATCAAATAATACACTTGCATAGATATTATTTAAAAAGAAACGTACCGGTTATGACGTTGGAATCATCTTTAGCATTTCCGGATCCGATAACGAATGCCCTACCCCTTGCAGCGTCGCCTCCTGCTTTCTTGTTTTGTGGGCAGTCTCGGCGTATGTGTCCAGGCTTTCCACAGGTGAAGCATCCCTTTTGTGTGCAGACTCTATTTGTGTTCGGCTTTGGGTTGGCACGACACTCCCTCGTAATATGTCCGTTTCTCCCACATCTTGTGCACTTGATCCTATTGCATTGGCCAAAGTGATGGTATGAGCAATTTTTTCACTTGGGGTAGTTACCTAGGTATGCTTTCTTGCCTTGAGCATCGGATTGAGTGGCATTGAAGGCCTTGGCTGGTGCAGGGAGATGCTGGGTTGGTTGTTATGGCGAGAGGGTCCTGTTGTTGCTTGGCTCCCACTTCCATTTGGTCCATTGGAGCTTCAGGTGTTCATCCCTCTTGGGTAGCTTACCTTGTGCCACTGCTTGGTCAGTCAGACAATGAGCCAAACGAATAGTAGGTTGAATGAGTGTGGGGTCTTCTGTGGTAATCAGGCTTTGGATCAGTTCAGGTAATCCACTGATGTATTGCTCAATCTTTTTGTATTCTGGGGTCACCATCTCTGGATGCAGTTTACACATCTCGTGGAATCGAGCGGTGTATTGTTCGATCTCGGATCCTTCCATTTTGTGAATCCAAAACCCCTCCAGTTACTTGATTTCGTTCCGAGGACAGTATTCTTCCTTCAACATCTTGATGAAGTTCTCCCATGGGATTGAGTTAGCAGTCTCCAGACTTAGTGTCTGAGTGTGCGAATTCCACCAAGTGAGGGCTTGTCCTTCCAGAGTCTCGGTAGCAAATTTTACTTTATTCTCTTCAGAACACCCGCTTATGCAGAAGATTGACTCAACCTCCTTAATCCATCGGAGCAGTCCTACCGCTCCTTCCGGTCCCCTGAATACATGAGGATGGTAGCTAAGGAAATTTTTGAATGAACATCCTTTTGAGTTGTTGTTGTGAGTCCTGTTGCTTGTTTCACTGTTTAATCGTGCAGTCTCGTAATCCGCAATGGCCTTTCTAACCCGTTGTTCTACCATAGCTTCGATAGCCGCAGAACTGATTGATTGGTTGTCTGTACGCACATACGTTCCTTGACCAGCCATTCGTAGTATCTATATACAATAGATATTGTATTACCTATCGTTAGAGACAGTCGGGTGTTAGCATGTGCGAAGGGAAAAATTACCAGTGTCTTCAAAAGTACAGTAATAAATTTCATAAGATCACTATTACCAAAGTGATTTGTATGAGCCTAGCTCGCTCATGTAGGTTCTAGAAATACTAAATATAATAGGGGAAATAAACTGCTTGGTGTAAGTAGCGGAGCTCAAATCTCTACTAGCAGCGGTGTGCTACCCAGTTTCCCTAATGGGTGTAACTTACCATCTGAATTTGCCAGAATTCGTATGTACCTATAAATTCACGATTACGTTGGCCACCATAATCGTCAATTTATCTTACATAGTCATTCTAATTCCTTCAATCTGAAGCTAGTGATTACAGTAGTGCTCGAGGTTCATCTTCGGAGTGCTGTCACTAAGGTTCCAGTCCGCAAGTGTACGTCAGGTGACTGGGTTTACGCCCAAGAATGGAGATTGGGAAAAGCGTTCGATTTGAGTTTGATCATGCTAGTGTAGTCTTCTTCAGAACATTGAAGACTTCCCTTCAGTCTTGTGTTTGCCCTTTCACTAATCCCATCACACAGTTCTCATGCGTAGTCGGATGTGGATACCCGCTAAGGGTTCCAAAGGTATGCTCGTAGGTATCCGATAAAATCACAAAGCATATTACTAAACTATGCACATAATGTGCTGTGCGAAACTAGTGTAGTGTCTAATGTTGAGCAATGGCTATAGTCTAAGTTTACTACATGCAAACCTAGTTCTCTATAACCAAGGCTCTGATACCAGTCTGTCACACCCCCAAATTCCCACTTGTGGTGTTAGTCCACGTGGGTGTGACGTGGCCAGAATCACAGCTCATAGTTATATAGAACTCCTCTATATGCGTTTTCAAAGTACGTTGTCTGACATAAATACAACCATATAGTTTTAAATAGATAAGCAACGGAAAATACAATGTTTGTGCAGCGGAAAATAACAAGTTAAAATATGCAGTGGAGATACAATTGTCAGACACTACATTGTAATAATACGAATCTTAAGTCGAAATCGTTTGATCAAAGCGACATGACAAAAATAAATGCAATCCTATGCTCATGCCCTTAAGTGTGCATCCTGTTCCATACGCAGCTAAATACCTGAGAATACAAGTTTAAGAAAAAGTGTCAACACAATGGTTGGTGAGTTCACAGGTTTTGATAAACATAGGTAGTAATTCGGAAATCATGTGTCATACTGTTTATTAAATGTTAGTCCCGAGCCCTAGGCTCCAAGTGTCAGTGCGTCACTACCGAAACTAGACTTGTTAGTCCTTGCCTCCGCTATGTCTCGTAATAACATAGCAAGATAGGTCGAGATTTCACGTGTTATGACCTCCAGTCAATATTTTCGCCACGCGGGGCTCGTCACACCCAAATAGATCTATTCAAACTCACCTCGTTGTTTATACATTAACGGTAAGACTTTGCGAGGGCTTAATTACGATACAACACTTATGTTTGTCTAATAAACCAGCATACACAATTTGTTTGTACAAGTATAAATGTTTGACTGAGTTCAACAAGTATTCTCCCCCTATTTGAAAAGTTTATAAAAGAGTTAGAGTGGGGCCGTAAACTCACCATAGTGTGCAAGTAACAGAATGAGTAAGCTCCTCAAATAGTAAGCGCGTCGGTCACCGGCAACCTATATCGTATACCGTTCGTGAGTTTGTGTAAGTGACCGTGTTCGCGTTCGTGCTAGTGCTCGTGCTCGTGTTGGTGCCAACAACTCTCGGTTGTTCATGTTTGTCTGTGTCGGTCCACAGTGACCGTGTTTGCTCGTGTTGGTCCACATTGACCGTGTTTGACTGTGTTGGTCCACAATGACCGTGTTTGCTCGTGTTGGTCCACATTGACCGTGTTTGACTGTGTTGATCCACAATGACCGTGTTTGACCAAAGTTGACCGTGTCAAGTCAACGACCCGTTGGTGAACCGTGTGACGGTTGTGAATTCGTGTAGCAATCGTGTAAGTGCTCGTCGTGTGCAAAACGCGTAAATCGCGTCTATGGACAACTTACTATTTATAGTAAGTTTCCATTTTTGGAAAGTTCACAAAGCATAACAGTTTTATAGTTCTAGCATGCTCATTAACCCTACGTGATCATGTTAACACAGCACATCATCATACGGATTCACATAAGTCGTTTATAACATGTTAGCATACAAAAGTTTCCTAAAATGGAAAGTTTCCATTTATAGCATACGTGACATCGGAAACCATCTAACTTAGCATCTAATCATCATGTTATAACATAATAAGCCATTTAGCATACTCAAATCATACAACACGTTGACAAATCGGTTTTTGTAAAAATAAAGTTACTAAATATAGTAACTTTGTGGTTTTGCAAAGAAATAACCATTTTAACATTTCCAAACCATTTTCTCATCATCAATCATCTTAATAAATCATCTAGCATCATTCAAACATGTCAACATAACCAAATTCATCCACTTAGCATCATTTCAATAACAAAAGTTACTAAGAATAGTAATTTATCACATATGACCATAATCATCACCAAAAATCATGATCTAAGTATTTAAATCATCATCTTATCATCCTAATGGTAATTCCAAACACATGCATGTTCATCATTTCATTCACAACACCATTTTATAAGCAAAAAGTTTCTATTATTAGAAAGTTTGCCAAGAATCAACATTTTAACCATTTTAAACAAATCCAACCATGAGCAATCCTCTTAATATCATCAATAAGCACATCAACATACTCAAGATCATTCCTACCATCATAGATCACACATGCATGGCAATATAATGTCACAAATCATCATTTTAAGCAACAAGACCTATACACATCATCTTAGATCATCTTAGAACATCATCTAATCATCTTAGATCATCAAAGGACATCATGAAATCAACAAACCCAGAGAATAAATTCGTGCGTGTGCACTATAGGTGCTTGCATGTGAGTATAAAGTATTGCATGTGTGTGTAATGGTGGTTTTAAGCCACAAGAGGTGTAGAGACTACCTTCTAAGGCTCCAAGAACTTCTGGATTGCTGCTAACTCAACCTACTAAGCTCCTGGAAAGCTTGTTCTCAACAGTAACGAAGTGGTGATGGTGGATTCGAGCTCCAAAGGTGGATGTCAAGCCTTCAACTTTCGATCTCTAAGCTCTCTATGCTGTAACAATGGCTTCCAGAGGTGGAAATGATGGTTTTCTGGTGGAGAAGACGAGCTTGAGTGTCTTGGAATCGAAAATGAGAGACTAGGGTGGCTTAGAATGATTACAATCTTGGATTTATAAGATTTTGTCGTCAGAGCTGCGTCGCGTACTGCGATGGAGTGTTTAAATCCTCTCCGCGTACCGCGGCGGACTTCGGGAGTCAAACCCCCGCGATGTTGGCCGCGTATCACGTATGGGCCTCTTGTTGGGCTTCCGCGTACCGCGATGGGCCCCTGAAGAGCCCAATAAGCTCCTTTTGATGGATTTGATCCGTTCGTCATCGTTTTCACGCTTTCGAACTATCGTTTGGCCTCGTTTGAACTTCCAAGTTCAAAGTGTGAGCGTTTCGTGTAGTTTTGAGTGTTGCGCTACACAATGTGCTTGACGTTCACCAACGTTCGTGTGTTTTGACACGTGTGTGCTGTTTGTCGATAATCCCTTGAATTATCCTGTCATGTGTCGGTGTTTGTACTGTCGTGCCACGTGTCACACTAAATCGATCTAATTCTAGTGCCACGTGTACAATAAGCATTTAAATAAACATTTATATAAATATAAAGCTGACCTGGAAAATACGGGGTGTCACATCCTCCCCTTGTTAGAAAGAATTTCGTCCCGAAATTCAACTCGCGTTGCCAGTGTTTGTCTGCTCCGCGAACAGGTGTGGGTAATTTTGATTCATCTGGTCTTCACGTTCCCACGTGAATTCCGGTCCTCGTCGCGAATTCCATCGCACTTTCACAATCGGTATCTTGCTAAGCTTGAGCTTCTTGGTTTCCCGGTCCATAATTTCCACCGGTTCCTCAACGAAGTTCAGTTGTTCGTCGATCTGAATTTCCTCGAGAGGAATAACAAGTGTCTCATCAGATAGGCATTTTTGAGATTCGAGATGTGAAACACGTTGTGCACGCTACTCAGCCCGTCTGGCAAGTTTAGCTCGTAGGCCACAGGGCCTATTCGTTTAGTAATCTCGAAAGGTCCAATGTAACGAGGGTTTAACTTGCCTCGTTTGCCAAACTGTATGACTCCCTTCCAGGGCGAGACCTTGAGTAGCACTCTGTCCCCCACCTGGAACTCTAACGTACCCCTGAGTCGAGCCTACGACCCGCCCAGACGCCGTCCCACCACATACTAATCCACATAGGACATTGGTGTTAATGATAATTAAGCGTTTTACCCCTACCTTTATCTCATCTGTTCTTCAGTTCTTTGTTCCTGTATATACAACAATTTGAATCCCTATTGATTCCTTAAGTTCATCATACAAGTATGATCAACCACAACAATTGTACCAACAGTGAAATAAATGCTTAATTAAATAAATAAATAAACATTTAATAAAATCTAAGTCCTAATGATTGGCCTCTGTCATACTCGAGTAGACTAGTATAGCAATCAGGTACTTAGTAGTAAAGGAAATCTGTAAATATCCTCAAGCATGCGACCTATACTCAATCAGTCTAGCTAGGACATCTTTTGAGTAATAGGATTTTATTGACCGTTCTTGACCGTTAACATGCTATCTTTGAATATTTCCAAGATTTTCCTCAAAATAGTTCTTTGTAATTAGTTCGTTAGATCGTTAGTTCTTTGACAACACCCTCTTGAAATAGTTCTTTGAAAATAGCTCTTTAGTTCTTTGAAATAAATCGTTAGTCCTTTGAAATAGATCGTTAGTCCTTTGAAATAGATCGTTAGTTCTTTGAAATAGATCGTTAGTTCTTTGAAATAGATCATTAGTTCTTTGAAATAGATCGTTAGTTCTTTGAAATAGATCTTTGAAAATAGTACTTTGATTCACAAAGTTATTTACTCATGTTGAATAGATAACTTGTTTTAAATCCAATAAACAATTTACCTAGACAAAGTCTAAAATAAACAGTTATACATGTTAAACATATAAAATTTAAAAGCATTTAAGTAAACAATTTAATTTAACAGTTTACGCATGCTTCTCAGCCCCGCGTTTTAAAACAAAAATGTTTAGAAAAGGGGAAATGAACTCACTTGTGTTGTTGTGTAATGAATCACGAAAGACAATGCGCGCTCTTTGACTGTTGCTTATGTATCTTTAACACCTGAGTTGTTTTAAGAGATTTGAATACGATAAGTGTTTATAATAGACGTTGCATCTAAGGCTTTGGTCTCGGTGTGCAACTAAGTTTCCTAAATTACTAGTGTGTTTCTCTAACTCCTTCTATCTAGTCTACAACATTACCCAAAATTAACCTTGATCCCACTTCACTAGTTAGAAGTCTTTAATTTATTACAATTTAATTACACTTTTAAGTTTTAAAACCTCCTATTTAATCTAATGAGATTTATAAATCAATTTCTTTATTCAAAAACATTTTTAATTTAAGAAAATATAGTTATCATGATGGGCTTAGGTTAATCTCAATTGATTAACCTTGGCCCTTCTCTAAATCTTGATCGTTCTTGATTCCTTGATCGTTTAGGTGTATAATCCCTCCTAGATAGTTCAGCTGAACTACCTATGGTAGTTATACATCCTCATGAAATGTCTAGGTATTAGGTGTTAATGATTAAATCAACACCATAACCTTAGATCTATTGTCTTTGATTCCCAAAATAGAGTTTGATCATCTTGGTTTTTGATAATGCACGACCTTATGTAAAACTTACATTAGTTGACACCTTTGCTCGTTATATTATTGAAAAGAATTTGTATCATTGATCATCCTCCATGAATTAACCTCATAGACATTCAAAGGAACTTAAATTCTTGATTCCATAAATGAAACCCTAATGTTGATCCCATGTATACACCCCTGCACACTCATATACACACACTCAACCCATGATGGCCTCATTTTCCCTCGGTCCTTATTAGTGTTAACTTTACTGTGGTTCCCATGCACACATACACCTACGGTCAACTTCCATGCACCCGCATCATGCATGCGTACACCATGCATGCGCGCACACACACACATGCGTAGAGTTCACGTAGGTGTTGCCATGCATCCGGGTTTCGTGGATCATGATCGAGGGTCTTAACCCAGCCCTTAACTGTAATAACGTCTCAAATCCACTTCGTAGAATAGGGTTTGACCGAAAGGGGTACCCGATCGAATGAGTTAAGCCGAATGTGACTTCCCGGTCGAATGATGAGCTGACCGAATGGTTGACTGGCGAATGAGGTCCGGTCGAATGTGATTGGGCGACTGGTCCTTCTCCGAATGAGTGTTTGGCCGAATGAAGGGCTAGGCCGAAAGAGAGCAGTCGATCGAATAGCTGTTCATTCGGCGAAAGGGAGCAGGGTCATTCGCTAGTGGCCATTCGGCGAGGGATGTCTCACTCATTCGGCGAGCTGAAGATGATGGCCATTCGGCCGTTCGAGGCACAGCAAGAACAGCCTTGATTCTTCGATCTATTGGCTAACCTAAGGTGCACAACAAGTTCCTAAGTGGTTGTGGTGGTGTTCCCTTAAGGTTTTAAAGCTTGAAATCATCTAGAGAGGGTCGGCAGCCATGAGGGTTTCAAAACCCTAAACCGCAACTAAAACATGATCTTTACCTCGATTTGGCTGGATAAAACCTTAGATCCGTTGTACTTTCGTGATCTACAAGTGATGGGGGTCGTTTAGACACCAAAATCACACGATTTTGTGAAGAAATGATGAAGTTCTTGCTATGGATTCTAGAGAGAGAGAGTAGAGAGAGAAAGTGGGGAACGAAAATGGGGAGTAAGGCTGGTAGGTGGTGGTGGTTGTGGACATAAAAGCCACAATAAATGGGTTAGGAATACCCGGTTTCGTTCGGGTTCGTTCGGTTTCGCGTGGTTTCACGTAAAAACATCGGTTTCTCGTCATTTTCGTAACGAAACGGCTCGGTTGTAAAAATAGATTTTATAAAATTATTTTAGGTTGTGATTCCTAATAAATTAACTAATATCTTTTATATATTTAAAATTTTCAGAAATAATTAACCGTTTAAATTGAATCACGTAGTTAGTGCGCGCGTTCGTTCAGATCGTCACCTGTACAAACAGGACAATAACTCTGCTTTTGAATATGGTTTTCTAAATATTGGACATCATTCAGAACGTTAAACCTTCAGATGTATTCGTACAGATCGTCACCTATACGAATAACCCGTCAGTTTAGCATTCACGTAACGACATCCGTTGTTGTTTTGTTCTGTAAGGCCTCACATACGTTGACACATAATAAAATCCTAACACATAATCACATGATGGTTCTGTGTCGTCAGATAATTATCTGACTTACGAACCCTTGTTCTGAACTTTGTTTTCAGAACCGATTCTGAATTTGTTCGTTAATGACATGAAATGAAAATGAGACATGAAATGATCATAAATACAATGAAACACATATAGTTCGTACATGACCTCTTGTTCGTTTTACTGTAGCGATCACTGTTCCGGTGCCGGTTCCGGCACTGATGTTACAGTCTCCCCTTGTTAGAGAAATTTCGTCCCGAAATTTAAGAGTTTTTATCGGGCACAACTTCCTCTTCAAACAGTTGGGGATACTTTGACTTCATGTGATCTTCACGTTCCCAAGTAAACTCGGGTCCGCGTCTTGAGTTCCAACGAACCTTTACGATCGGAATACGGCTTCGCCTCAGTTGCTTGACTTTGAGATCCATAATCTCTAAAGGTTCTTCAACAAAGTGTAACTGATCATCCACTTGAATTTCTTCGATTGGAATGACGAGTGATTCGTCAGCAAGGCATTTTTTTAAGTTCGAGACGTGAAACACGTCATGCACCCCACTGAGTTCATCTGGTAGTCTCAGTCTATACGCCACAGGACCAATACGCTCGATGATTTCGAACGGTCCTACGTATCGCGGTGCTAATTTGCCTTTCTTTCCAAAACGGACTACGCCTTTCCATGGAGAAACCTTCAACATGACACGGTCTCCCACTTGAAATTCCAACAGCTTACGCCGTTTGTCGGCATAGCTTTTCTGTCTGCTCCTAGTAGCTTGTAGTCTTCTTTGAATCTGGGCAATCTTGTCAGTGGTTTCCTGAATAAGCTCTGGCCCAGTTATACGGTTATCTCCAACTTCTGTCCAACAGATCGTTGATCGACATTTCCGACCATACAAAGCCTCGAATGGTGCACATCCGATGGTACTGTGATAACTGTTGTTGTAGGAGAATTCAATCAGTGGCAAATGAGAATCCCAATTCCCACCGAAATCCAACACACAGGTTCTTAACATGTCCTCCAGGGTTTGAATACTACGTTTGCTTTGACCATCCGTTTGTGGATGATAAGCTGTACTCAGATTTAACTGTCCCTAGAGATTTCTGCAACGATTGCCAGAACCTTGATGTGAATCAGCTATCTTTGTCAGAAATAATAGACAATGGTACACCATGGCATACCACTATCTCATTGATGTACAATCTCGCCAGTTTATCCATCGTGAAAGTCTCACGCATCGGCAAGAAATGAGCAGATTTTGTCAAACGATCAATGATCACCCAAATTGTATCGTGACCACTGGAAGTGCGGGGTAGCTTGGTAATGAAGTCCATAGCTATTTGTTCCCACTTCCAGAGCGGAATCTCAGGCTGTTCCCGTAAACCTGACGGTTTCTGGTGTTCCGCCTTTACCTTTGCACACGTTAAACATTGACCGACGTACTCAGCTATGTCTTTCTTCATTCCCGGCCACCAATAAAATCCGCGCAAGTCTTGGTACATTTTATCAGTGCCCGGGTGTACAGAGTACTTGGTCTTGTGCGCTTCATCGAAGATAAGTCTTCTCAATTCGTCTACCGCCGGAATCCATATACGATTCTAGTAGTAGATCATTCCATCGGGCTTAGTCTCAAATAGTTTCTCCGCTCCGCAGTCAAGTTCTTTCTTCAAATTCCCTCTGTCAACGGATTCTTGTTGTGCTTGAATTATCTCATCTTGTAAATTGGTCTGCACAGTCATTCCCATTGCTCTAACGCGCAAGGGTTTGACTTGTTCCTTTCGGCTCAAGGCATCAGCTACAACGTTCGCCTTTCCCGGATGATACTTGATCACACAATCGTAATCGTTCAGAAGTTCAACCCAATGGCGTTGTCGCATGTTGAGTTCCTTCTGATCAAATATGTGTTGCAGACTCTTATGATCAGTGAATATGGTACACTTGGTGCCATATAAGTAATGTCTCCAAATCTTTAATGCGAAGATTACAGCTCCCAGTTCAAGATCATGAGTATTGTAGTTCTTCTCATGAACTTTTAACTGTCTTGATGCATAAGCAATGACTTTATCCCGTTGCATCAGTATGCAACCGAGTCCCTGATGGGAGGCATCGCAGTAAACAACAAAGTCATCACATCCTTCTGGGAGAGATAGAATTGGAGCATCACACAACTTCTGTCTCAAAGTCTGAAAAGCATCTTCTTGTTTCTGTTCCCAGACAAACGGTTCACTCTTCTGAGTTAATTTGGTGAGAGGCAAAACTATCTTAGAAAAGTTTGAGATAAACCTTCTATAATAACCTGCCAATCCCAGAAAAGACCGTATCTCCATCGGTGTCTTCCTCCCAGTTCTTTATTGCTTCAATCTTGGCGGGATCCACGTGTATTCCCTCGCTGTTGACTACATGACCCAAAAATTGAACTTCTCTTAGCCAGAACTCACACTTAGAGAATTTGGCATAAAGTTTCTGCTCCTCAACAGCTCCAAGATTTTCCTGAGGTGTTCCTCGTGTTCAGCTTTACTTTTCGAATAAATCAGGATGTCATCGATAAAGACAATGACAAACTGATCCAAATACGGCTTGCACACTCGGTTCATGAGATCCATGAAAGCCGCCGGTGCATTCGTTAATCCGAAAGGCATCAGCATGAATTCGTAATGCCGGTATCTGGTTCGGAATGCCGTCTTCGGTATGTCTTCGTCTTGAACTCTAAGCTGATGATACCCGGACCGTAGATCGATCTTTGAGAAATACTGAGCTCCTTGCAACTGATCAAACAAGTCGTCGATCCTCGGCAATGGATACCGATTCTTAATAGTCCACTTGTTCAGCTCCCGATAATCGATGCACATCCGAAACGATCCGTCTTTCTTCTTCACGAACAAGACCGAAGCTCCCCAAGGTGAGTAGCTTGGTCTAATGAATCCCTTGTCAAGTAGCTCCTGTAACTGGTTCGACCATTCCTGCATCTCTGATGGTGCTAACCTGTAAGGAGATTTAGCAACAGGAGTTGCTCCAGGAACTAGATCAATTCGGAACTCTACCGGTCGCACAGGTGGCAAACCTGGTAGATCTTCAGGGAATACTTCTAGATACTCTTTCACTACCGGTACGTCTTGTATCTTTTTCTTTTCTTTCTCCTTTTCCACTACGTGAGCTAGGAAAGCTACACATTGCTTCTGTAAACACTTACGTGCCTTTATGCAAGAAATGATCTTGACACTTCGTTTTGCTTGATCCCCTCTGACTTCCAATACACAGTCATCCGGTGGTGGAACTCGAAGCAACTTTTCAGAACAGATGACCTCCACTCGATTAGAAGAAAGCCAATCCATTCCAACAATGATGTCAAAACTACCCAACTCCATCGGTATCAAATCGATGGTGAATGTATGACCATTAAGTGTCAATGGGCAGTTCCTGTATACTGTACTAACTGTGATCTGTTTCCCGTTAGCTACTCCTATGATATAAGGGGAGTCTAACCGTTCCTCTATAGAATCTAGTTGGCATGCAAAATCGGCAGAGATAAAACTCTGATCCGCACCAGTGTCAAATAGAACAGAAGCATAAAAGTCATGTAAGAGAAATGTACCAGTGACCACATTTGGGTCTTGGCGTGTAGCTGGAGCTCCTATGACAAAAGCTCGTCCACGGGGTGCTTGAACTGCTTGTTGTGTCTTCTTTGGGCAGTTCTTCGCAAAGTGACCCTGTTCGCCACAGTTATAGCATCCACCTTTGTTCTGATTAGCTGGTGGAGGGAGAGCTAAAGCAGCATTGTTGACTGCTTGATTTGGTGTCATCCGGCAATGTTGAACCCAATGGCCCATTCTTCCACACCCAGTGCACTGCTTGCAAGGGTTGTTAGTAGCATGATGGTATTGACACTTGGCACATAAAGGATATGTACCAGTGTAGGGTCTTTTGTTGGGGTTCTGTGGTGCAGCTGCTATTTGTTGGAGAGGTGTGGCCATCGTGTAGTTCTTGATGACCTTTTGTTTCTTCTTCTGATGGTGGTGAGGTTTCTTTGACGGCTCTGCTGTATTCTTGCCGAAGTCAGCCTCTCTCTTTAAAACTCCTGAGGCTACCAACATATCCGTGAGCTTCCCAGACAAACTCACCGCAGACTCCAATGTGACAGGATTTGCAGAAACCACTAATCCTTGTATGCAGATGGGTAACCCACATACATACCTGTCAATCCGTTTCTCCAAAGTCGGTACCATATCCGGCACCAAAGCAACCAACTCGTGGTAACGAGTAGTATATCCCATGTGGTCTGCCCCTTTCATCACATGGTTAGACAGTTCCACTTCCAATCTTTGTAGCTCGTTCTTGGGGCAAAACTCTGTCCTTAGTAGAGTCTTGAAATCCTCCCATGGCATCGCCATAGCTTCATCTCTTCCTCTTGCATTAACTTGGCCATTCCACCAAGTCAAGGCTCGCTTGTTGAATGTTCCAGCGGAGTAGCGAACCTTGTGATGCTCTGGACAACTGCAGAGGTCCAAAGTGGCTTCAATCTTTTCTATCCATTGGATTAATCCAACGGCTCCTTCAGACCCACTAAAACTGGGTGGTTTACATCCCATAAAGGACTTGTAGGAGTGGTTTGAAGCACCACCAGTGTTTCCACCGACTTCTCCCGATGAGTTGCCAGTATTGTTGATCTCGTTACGGAAACGGCTGAACATTTCCGGTAGCGCTTCTTTCATCTGATTGGTCATCTGGCTGCTCAGTAGGGTCACTAAAGCGATAGTAGTAGGATCTAACACCGGGGCGGTTTTCAGTTGTGGAGGTGGAGAGTGTGGAGGAGGAGGAGGAGGCGGTGGAGGAGGTGGCGGTGGTGAATCATTGGGTGATGACGTTGAGGAGTGTGGAGCTTGGTCTTGTGTTGATGGCAACAAGGGAGGTTGTCTTCGTGGCGGCATTCTGATCATAACCAAATGAATATTGGTTAGTGCAATGATCGAACGCAGAAGACAATATGCAAGTAAGTCTTAAGTCCTATGTCCTCTACATGCTGGGTCCCTAGGTTATAGTCTAGGTCAAACCGTTTCGATAAATGACCTATATTTCTCTATAACCATGGCTCTGATACCAATCTGTCACACCCCGAGCCGGCGGGGTTGGATCGGATCCCCCGTCGGGCGGAAGGTTCCCGGGGCGCGATATCGTGAGTGATAATCGTAATGATCAGATTGTTTACATTGCACATGATATAAATGAGAAAATGCTAAATAGAATAGAATTACAAAGTTAAATTACATCAGTATCGTTTATAATTTAACAATGTAAATCTACCATAAACATCAAAAAGTTTCTATCTTGTAACTATACAAGATATACAAAATAATTGTATAATGATGTTCCAAAAGTATGCAGGTCCAAAAATGTTAAGTCTTCTATCTGAAGTCCTAGTCCAAAATCATAAGCTTCTTAATTAACCTGTTCGTCACCTGAGAAGTCATGCAAAAAGACCAAGTCAACACATGGTTGGTGAGTTCATATAGTTTAGTAATTGAAAATGATTTGAAAACCCTCTTCGGTAAAGACCCTAACCTCATTAACATCACATGTAATGTCCACATAGGTATGCTTATATATAGGGCATACCCCTGAGTCGAGCCTACGACCCGCCCAGACGCCGTCCCACCACATACTAATGCGTATATGACACTGATGTTAATGATAGTTAAGCATTTTTACCTATCATACACTCAAACATCAACCCCCTGGCAACAACCCTAATCTCGTTAACATCACATGCATCATCCAGATCGGTATGCTTATATATAGGGCGTACCCCTGAGTCGAGCCTACGACCCGCCCAGACGCCGTCCCACCACATACTAATCCACATAGGACATTGGTGTTAATGATAATTAAGCGTTTTACCCCTACCTTTATCTCATCTGTTCTTCAGTTCTTTGTTCCTGTATATACAGCAATTTGAATCCCTATTGATTCCTTAAGTTCATCATACAAGTATGATCAACCACAACAATTGTACCAACAGTGAAATAAATGCTTAATTAAATAAATAAATAAACATTTAATAAAATCTAAGTCCTAATGATTGGCCTCGGTCATACTCGAGTAGACTAGTATAGCAATCAGGTACTTAGTAGTAAAGGAAATCTGTAAATATCCTCAAGCATGCGACCTATACTCAATCAGTCTAGCTAGAACATCTTTTGAGTAATAGGATTTTATTGACCGTTCTTGACCGTTCACATGCTATCTTTGAATATTTCCAAGATTTTCCTCAAAATAGTTCTTTGTAATTAGTTCGTTAGATCGTTAGTTCTTTGACAACACCCTCTTGAAATAGTTCTTTGAAAATAGCTCTTTAGTTCTTTGAAATAAATCGTTAGTCCTTTGAAATAGATCGTTAGTTCTTTGAAATAGATCGTTAGTTCTTTGAAATAGATCGTTAGTTCTTTGAAATAGATCGTTAGTTCTTTGAAATAGATCTTTGAAAATAGTACTTTGATTCACAAAGTTATTTACTCATGTTGAATAGATAACTTGTTTTAAATCCAATAAACAATTTACCTAGACAAAGTCTAAAATAAACAGTTATACATGTTAAACATATAAAATTTAAAAGCATTTAAGTAAACAATTTAATTTAACAGTTTACGCATGCTTCTCAGCCCCGCGTTTTAAAACAAAAATGTTTAGAAAAGGGGAAATGAACTCACTTGTGTTGTTGTGTAATGAATCACGAAAGACAATGCGCGCTCTTTGACTGTTGCTTATGTATCTTTAACACCTGAGTTGTTTTAAGAGATTTGAATACGATAAGTGTTTATAATAGACGTTGCATCTAAGGCTTTGGTCTCGGTGTGCAACTAAGTTTCCTAAATTACTAGTGTGTTTCTCTAACTCCTTCTATCTAGTCTACAACATTACCCAAAATTAACCTTGATCCCACTTCACTAGTTAGAAGTCTTTAATTTATTACAATTTAATTACACTTTTAAGTTTTAAAACCTCCTATTTAATCTAATGAGATTTATAAATCAATTTCTTTATTCAAAAACATTTTTAATTTAAGAAAATATAGTTATCATGATGGGCTTAGGTTAATCTCAATTGATTAACCTTGGCCCTTCTCTAAATCTTGATCGTTCTTGATTCCTTGATCGTTTAGGTGTATAATCCCTCCTAGATAGTTCAGCTGAACTACCTATGGTAGTTATACATCCTCATGAAATGTCTAGGTATTAGGTGTTAATGATTAAATCAACACCATAACCTTAGATCTATTGTCTTTGATTCCCAAAATAGAGTTTGATCATCTTGGTTTTTGATAATGCACGACCTTATGTAAAACTTACATTAGTTGACACCTTTGCTCGTTATATTATTGAAAAGAATTTGTATCATTGATCATCCTCCATGAATTAACCTCATAGACATTCAAAGGAACTTAAATTCTTGATTCCATAAATGAAACCCTAATGTTGATCCCATGTATACACCCCTGCACACTCATATACACACACTCAACCCATGATGGCCTCATTTTCCCTCGGTCCTTATTAGTGTTAACTTTACTGTGGTTCCCATGCACACATACACCTACGGTCAACTTCCATGCACCCGCATCATGCATGCGTACACCATGCATGCGCGCACACACACACATGCGTAGAGTTCACGTAGGTGTTGCCATGCATCCGGGTTTCGTGGATCATGATCGAGGGTCTTAACCCAGCCCTTAACTGTAATAACGTCTCAAATCCACTTCGTAGAATAGGGTTTGACCGAAAGGGGTACCCGATCGAATGAGTTAAGCCGAATGTGACTTCCCGGTCGAATGATGAGCTGACCGAATGGTTGACTGGCGAATGAGGTCCGGTCGAATGTGATTGGGCGACTGGTCCTTCTCCGAATGAGTGTTTGGCCGAATGAAGGGCTAGGCCGAAAGAGAGCAGTCGATCGAATAGCTGTTCATTCGGCGAAAGGGAGCAGGGTCATTCGCTAGTGGCCATTCGGCGAGGGATGTCTCACTCATTCGGCGAGCTGAAGATGATGGCCATTCGGCCGTTCGAGGCACAGCAAGAACAGCCTTGATTCTTCGATCTATTGGCTAACCTAAGGTGCACAACAAGTTCCTAAGCGGTTGTGGTTGTGGACATAAAAGCCACAATAAATGGGTTAGGAATACCCGGTTTTGTTCGGATTCGTTCGGTTTCGCGTGGTTTCGCGTAAAAACACCGGTTTCTCGTCATTTTCGTAACGAAACGGCTCGGTTGTAAAAATAAATTTTATAAAATTATTTTAGGTTGTGATTCCTAATAAATTAACTAATATCTTTTATATATTTAAAATTTTCAGAAATAATTAACCGTTTAAATTGAATCACGTAGTTATTGCGCGCGTTCGTTCAGATCGTCACCTGTACAAACACGACAATAACTCTGCTTTTGAATATGGTTTTCTAATTATTGGACATCATTCAAAACGTTAAACCTTCAGATGTATTCGTACAGATCGTCACCTATACGAATAACCCGTCAGTTTAGCATTCACGTAACGACATCCGTTGTTGTTTTGTTCTGTAAGGCCTCACATACGTTGACACATAATAAAATCCTAACACATAATCACATGATGGTTCTGTGTCGTCAGATAATTATCTGACTTACGAACCCTTGTTCTGAACTTTGTTTTCAGAACCGATTCTGAATTTGTTCGTTAATGACATGAAATGAAAATGAGACATGAAATGATCATAAATACAATGAAACACATATAGTTCGTACCTGACCTCTTGTTCGTTTTACTGTAGCGATCACTGTTCCGGTGCCGGTTCCGGCACTGATGTTACATTGTGGAGTTCCACAGGTTGCATGAAGTTGGCCAGGAATTTCCCGCTGAGATCCTCGAAGGTGTCTATGCTGCCGTTTGGTAAACTATTGAACCATAACCGGGCAGGTCCTACCAGTGTCTGTGTAAACATGTGACACCAAAGAGGTATGCTCCATCTTTCTATTATGGCTGCGCTTGTAAATAACTCAAGATGGTCATCCAGATCACCCAAAAAATTGTAAGTTTTTACGTTGGCAGACATCTTTGGTTTAGGAGGGAAAGGCAAATTTGCCATTCTTGGTGAAAACTTGGTATGACTTGTAGGAACATAAGGTCTAGACTACTCATCTATCATTTCTGCGGTGTGTTGATTATTTTCCATGTTTTGGTTTGTAGTGAGTGTCTCGGTGTGGTAGGGTAGAGACATGTACGATTGGGAATTTTGATATACGGGGTGCCTGGTAGGGTTATGAGTAGAAGTAGGAAGGGGGTAGTGGGAATCATGGTCATTTGACCGAGCATGTATGCTGGGAAGCTGGTTGGCACGAAGTTACCGGTGAAACCAGGTGTTGTATGGCTAGGAGGGTTTGTACAGAAATTGGGTAAGGTCAGGTTTCCACTTGAGAAGGGTGGGTTGAAGCTGTTCAGAGTCAAGTTTTGACTATGAGGAGGAAAAGTGATCATTAGGCCAGACGTGCATATGGGGGTATAGTAGGGCATCGGCTCAGCCATTGTGAGCAGACTGTTAGCCAGGAAAGTTGTCATATCGGACCTGTGAGTTTGACCCGAAGGTGCTTCTAGGCTATTTTGGAAAAAGGAGTGTGGTGTCTCGAAAGCTAGGGCCGTTGTGGTTATGGAGGAATTGGCGAGAACACATGTTGTCTGGAATGATACTTGTGTTTCGAAACTTGCATGTGGCTAGGCACTAACGACTGGCTCGCCGTTGTATGCTAGGCGTATCCAAACACACTGAGGCGTTCTTCCCGGATGTATTCAGCCATTAGCTCTTGGATGCGGGGAAAGTGCTCCTAAATGCCTTCCAACGTTAATTCCACCACATCATTAATGATGGGCACTAAACTAGGAGAATGACTAGGAACTGGCGACCCAACCGGGTTACTAGTTCCTTCATCAGGACCTTGAGACATCGTATCTCGAAGGATTTTTTCTGACTGTGTGACTTATGTGGAGCCCTTCTTCTTTATGGGTTTAAGAGAATTCGAGGCCCCACGGTGGGCGCCAATGTTCAAGTAATGGTCGAACGATCTTCTAGCTGGACTGAATCTCCGCACTTTATTCCTGGCTATCTTGCTAAGAACAGAAAGCACCGTTAGCCTTACCCCAGGAGGGAGCCTCATGCGATTGGACTCCGGCGTGAGAATAAGACACTTGATCAGAGCAAGAAAGTAGTGAGAAGTGAAGGGAATTGTGAATGAGATAGAATTGATAACCTGAGACCTGGTATTTATACTGTCTTTCTCCTGGGAGCCCGAGCTCCTAGGAACTGGAGATTTCCTCTTTGGTGGTGGTAGCCTTATGCTTTTTTGGAGCTTCCCTTGTGTTCATCAAACTTTGCTACTTTGGTGAAATAAGTTGACCTGTCCAGTCGATCAGCTTTTCTGCTTTCTTCTCGACTTATCTATCTCTTCCTTCTGTCCATGGTGTAAAGGTGTTCCTCTATCATACTTCGATTATTCCTTTGGTCCATCCGGTTTGCCTCGTAGTTCCTGGCTGTCTTACCTTCCGGCCATCTTACTTCGTATATTTATTTGGTTTTTATAGAGGGTTACCATCCTACGTCATCAAAGAAATAGTTATATTCTAAACACATTTTTTATATTTCTAGCAAATATACGCATAGACCTTTCATTTTGGAAAAAAAACCGATAGTTTTGAGGAGAGATTTGAAGATTTTTTTTTCTCATACAAAAAGAAGGATTTTTTTTCACGTATATGTGCAGGGATATATATATATATATTTGGGGAAGGATCAGAGGATAAGATTTAAACATAGATTTTAACATGGCAATATGGCAGAAGCATAAATTAAACAACTCATATTTAAATAATACCTTGATTTATTTCTTGAATATCTGAATTACAAATGATTTCTTTACAATTGGATGAGTAATTATAATTTGAAAATCTAGGGTTTTTGAACATTGAGAGGTTGATAATACAAGTTTTTGAGAGGGAGGATTTTTCATACATTTATTTCTAAGTGTTTTTTCGAATAAATAACTAAACTATAGAGTCTTCTATTTATAGAGCTTCAAAATAATTGAGAGTCTTCAGAGTCTTCAGAGTCTTTAAAATAATTGATCTTGTCGGCCATGAATAAAATTGAATTGTCTTCTTTCTAAATAATTGATCTTCTTTATTAAAGTTACTTTGTCAGAGAATAAAGTTGACAGAAAGTTGATGGAGAATCTTGAATAATTGAAATTAGCAGCCTCTTGACAATAATTGAAATTAACCCTTAATACAATCGGATCAGCCCATGGATAATTTATATGGGTCCAATATCTTCATACGGGTCTTGAGAATCTTGAAGTATATTATCATCAGTAGTAGAATTTCTTGATTGAGAAGGAGAATTCTTCTTAATCTCACTAATAATTCTTTGCATCTCTTCCGGGGTTGAACAAGATTATAATCTAATAATATAATCTTGGTCTTCAAAAGTATTGAGACTTAAATTTACAGGAGACTTGATAGATCTTTCATGTTGACTTGTTATAGACTTATAATAGTTTTGTATTGAAGAGACATTGGCATTTTCTATTGAAAATTTGTTCCACCATTTACTTTTGTAATGTCGTAACAGAAGAGGAGGAGAAATGTCTTGTTTTGCTTGTTAATGGTAAGTCCAGGAAAAAATCCAAGGAATTCGAAATATAGTCATGAATTGAAGAGTATATTCGAAATCTGGGGTTCCTTCTTGTTTAAAATAATCTATAAACTTATTATAGGCTATAGAGATTTCTTTAAGGAAAGCATCAGGAATAATTCCCATATATTTAAACCATTTAATAAACCATCTTGGATAATTGTTTGAAAATTGATCATCATAATATATGAACCAGGAGTGATTAAAATTTTTAAATAATAGAGCTTTTTCCCAAGTTTCTTGATAATCGTAGTAATTATATTGAGGATAGGAATGAAAATTAGAAAGAGTTTTTTGAACGAATGGTTTTGATTTCCATTCTTCAAGAGTAATAACTTTTCTAATTTTTATTTTAAAATAATCAATTTTGGAAGGATTTTGAGAATTAAGAATATGTTGAAAATCAACAGATCCAGTATCAACAAGAATAGCTTGATAATATTCTATAGTTTTATATTCACCATCATAGAAATGACAATTTCTGGGATATAGAAAGTCTATAAGACTAAGAAAGCTATGTTGAACTTTCTCTTCTTCAATAGGTTCTAAAATTTTTACGATTTTGAAATTTGGATTTATAGAATAAAAGCTAGAATCTGAAGAAGATGGACCAGAATTTTTTACAGGAGTTTTAGAGATATTTGTAATAGATTGTGGTAATATTCTGGTTTGGATTATAGAAGAATATGGTGGCCTGAAAGATATAGGATTAGGGGTAACTATAGGAATAGGAGATCTTGGTCTTGATGAAAATGGAGATATTGGAGTAAATCTATTGTTTATTGGTAATGGAGTTTCAAGAGAACTGGAAGAGCTTGATGATGGCTGATTGGTTAAAACTATCTTTTTAGAATCCTTACTCATATTCCCTGTAAAAATTCTCTTGATAAAAAGTCAGGTAAAGAATTGCTTTCTCCTTTTATAAATTCTATTTGAAAATCAAAATTGCTTAATAATGTCTGCCATCTTGCAAATATTTGTTTTGAAATTATATTTTTTATATCTTTTTCTAAAATATGTTTTGCAGATAAACAATCTATTCATAATAAAAAAGGTTTCATATATAAATCATCTTCAAACTTTTTAATACAAAGTACAATGCTTAATATTTCTTTTTTTATAGTAGAATAATTCTTTTGGGTTTCATTCCAACATCCTGAATAGCATCTAACTAATTGTTCGTTAATATTTAAAGATTGTTTTAAAATTCCTCCGAATTCTAAATTACTTGCATCAGTTTCAACTATTAACTTAGCATTAGGATTTGGAATATTCAAACAAGGTAATTGGTTTATTTTGATTTTAATACGTTTTATAATATTTGTATGTTCTTGTGTCCATGGCTCAGGATTTTTTTTAATCTATTATATAAAGGTTTACAAATTATCCCTAAATCTTTAAAAAATCATGTATATAATTTAGACATCCTAAAAATCTTTGCAATTGTTTTTTATCTTTAATTTCATCAGGGAATTTATTAGTAAATTCTAAACTTCTATCTATAGGTATAATAGTATTTTGCTTGATATTATGTCCTAAAAATCTTATTTCTGTTTTGAATAAATTAATTTTAGTAGGAGATACTACTAATCCATTTTTATGAATAATATCATAAAATATGTTTAAATGTTTAAAATGTTGATCTATAGAATTAGAGTATATAAGTACATCATCAATATATATAATTGAAAATTTTCCAATAGGAATAATTATATCATTCATTATATTTTGAAATTCAGAAGGTGCATTTTTTAAACCAAATGGCATTACATTTCATTCGTAATGTCCAAATGGAACATTAAATGCAGTTTTATATTTATCCTTTTCAGCTATTTGTATTTGCCAAAAACCTGATTTCATATCAAATTTTGAAAATATTTTGGCTTCATAAATCTTTTTTAATAAATCTCTTTTATTTGGTATAGGATATCTAATCCATTCTAAAACTTTATTTAAAGGTTTATAATTTATAACTAATCTAGGAGCACCTCTTTCAATTTCAGCGCTATTATTTACATAAAATGCAGAACATGACCAAGGAGACTTAGAAGGTCTAATTAAACTTTTATCTAATAAATCTTTTATTTCTTTTTTACAATGTTCCTCTAATTCCTGATTCATATGTATAGCTTTAGATTTTGTTGGTATATCTTTTTCATTAAAATCTTTTATATATGGTAATTCTACAATATGTTGTTTCCTTTGCCAAAAGGCATTAGGAATATTTGCACAAACATTTTTTATAAATTTTTCTTCAATATTTTTAATTTTGTTAATAATAACCTTATCATTTAATTGTTCTTTTATTCTTTCATTATTTATTTCATTTATTAAAAATTTCTTTTGTTTTTCTTTTAAATTTATTATTTATTTGCTCTTTTAATTCATCAGAAATATTTAATTCATTTATTTTTCTTTTAGAATAACAATTTTTTGAAGTATGTCCTCTTTTACCACAAGTATAACAAGTTATAATTCGTTTTAAATTTCTTATTTTTATAATTTTTTCTAAAACTTTTTCTTTTTATATAACTATTTTTTCTTTTTGAATTACTTGGTATATTTATTTTCTCAAAGTCATATTGTTCACAAAAATTTCCTAATTCATTTCTACTACCTATGCCATCTCTTTTCATTTTTTGTTTTAATTTTAAATCGTTACATATTTTTAATCCTTCTTGATTTATATGATTTATAATTTGTCCATATGTTAAATTATCATATGCTATATTATTATTATTTTCCCTTTTAGTTTTTTCTCTAACCTTTTCAGCAAATAATTTTGGTAATCCTGCAATAAATCTTTCTTTCTAATATGATTGTCTACAATCATTTATGGTCATAACTTTAGATATAAAAATATCTTTATACCATCTAAAATCTTGTAATTTTCTACATGTGAGATTTAATAATATTAAAGAATTTTTTTCTTGGTAATCTGAAGGATTTCCTATAAAATTTTGTATAATAGCAAATATAAGTGTATTTATTATATCTGTTTCTTCAGTTTGAACTTGTATACCATTTTCAATTTTTACTTTTCTTGCATTTATAATAATCTGTTTATCATAATCTGAAATATAATTATCCCACCAACCTTTTAAATTTCCCGAAAAACCAGAAACAATCATTTTAAGAATATTTGATTCATTATTTCCAACTTGTTAATAAGCATTAGATGCCATTGTCAATTCTTGTAATATGTTTAAAATTTGAGCTTCAGATTGACCATCTATATTCCATTCATATAAAGCTTTACCATCATATGAAGCGCAAACTCTATTACTTGCTTCTTCAAATTGTAAATCAGGTGGAGTTGGTTTAGGATACCAATTCCTTGTATCTGGTTTTAAAGTAAAATTTTTTAACTTGTTTATTACATCTAGATTTATTTTAGTAAATTGGGATTCTAACTCTTCATAAGAAGAGTCAGTATTATCAGATTCATTTCCATCTCTTATAGTATTTAAACTTAAATTTTTTAATTTTTCTAAAGTTTCTAATTGTTGTTTCATTAAATTTAATGTTTTTTCTTTTTTACTAAGAATTATAGGAGTATCTATTGTAAAAGGTTTAAATATAGGATTTTCAATTTTAATTTCTTTTCCTTTATTTTTTACTTCTAATTCATTTTTTTCATTTTCAATCCTTTCTAATTGTTCTCCTATAGTATTTAATTTTTCATTTGTATATTTATTTTGACAAATAATCATCTTCACCAATTTTTGATAAGGGTATTCCTATATATTCTTGTTTATCTTTTATAATTTTTATATTTTCATGAGGTGGATGAATACTATTTAGTTCTTCCTCATTTTTTATTAATATGTAATTTTTTGTAATTTTATTATTAACAGATATATGTTCAATAGTAGGATATTTAATATTGTTATTTTTACAATATATAGGTAACCAAGTAAAGAATGTAATATTTTCATCATTTTTAATTATATAATTTTCCCATTCTTTTTTATGTAATAATCTAGAATCTTGATTAAAAGTTTTATGATACCATAATAAATTATCTATATTATATTTATTTAATATTTCACATCTTAAGAAACGCATCATTTCTTTATTCATTTTAACAAGTGAATTTTGATATTTCAGTAGAAATTATTCTTATTTTTCTAAATTGATATTCTATTTCTTCTGCTAAATGAAATTGAAGATTTGTATAATAATATAATTTATTTACTTGTTCTTCTATATTATCTTCGAAATCATCTTTATTAAAATAGTTATCTATTTTTTGTAATTTATCTTGAGAAGTATTTAGCTTTTCATAACATTCTTTTAATAAAACCTTTAAGAATTTCATTTGAGGATTTCTACATTGCATCTTTGTATCACTCATATTAATATATTAACAAGTATATTGTGTTATTTTTGTAGAACAAATTTTTATAAGTTCTCTTGTAATTTTTATCTTATCTCGTAAAAAATATTTAAAATTCATATGATGATATTTTTGTATTTTATCATTATATTTATTTTTATTTAAATAATCTTTTACTTTTTCTAATTCTTTATTATATATTTCTAATTTTTTATAAAATTCTTTTAATGATGATGTATAAAATTGTACTTGAGGATTTTTCTTTTGAATTCTAGTATCACTCATTTTAAATCTTCATAAAATTGCATATCAGATTTACTAGGTGTATATGATTTATCAGATTTATTATCTATTTCTTCTTCATATATTGCTTTAGGTATAGAATTAGAATAATCTATTCCTGATATTTTCATTGATTGTGATCTTCTTAAAATATTTCCTTGTAAATTATTTGTGCTTGAAATAGAATGTCTGAAAGAGTTATTATTATTAAAAGATATTTCTATTGAACCATCTGATTTTTCTATTATACTAGATGTTTGATTATCTATATCTATTGGTTTTGGTGGATTTATATCTTGTAAATTCCAAGCTAAAGATTGTGTTATTTCATTCCATTTTAATCTTTTTGGAGTTATAACTTTAGCATGCATAGTATTAGCTTCAAATAATATTGTTTCATCTCTTGGAGATGATAATTTAGTTTTTGGTTCTATAGTTGTAGTCATAGTTTTATAATAAACTCTATATATTACAACTGCAGCATTAGTTTTTTCTTTAAATTCTAAATTTTTTGTTTTAATTGTTAAAGTTAAAGTATCTAATATATTTGGATCAAATAATCCTATAGAGAAATTAGGATAACAATTAAAATATATAGGACCATTAGCTATATTGGATTCAGCCATAGCTAGTAATGAATTATTAAAATTTGTATGTCTAGCATCTCTTAATATAGTTAATACAGGATGTGAGGCCCCGAAACCGGGCACCTCACAGAGGTTGGTTCTCATCATAACACATAGCTCTTAAACTAAAAACTTTCATAATCATGCAGCGGAAATGTAAACATAGTTTGATAAACAGAAATCAATAACATGTCTGTATCAAAATCACATCGAATTGCCAAAACCACCGGATCGTATGACTCTATGCCCGAGCTCCATGCCTCCTCTTATCATACCTTCAACCTGACATACATGCTAAATCAAGTCAGCTTACGCTGGTGAGTTCTAGTTTTCATAAAACAACATTAAACATACTTAACATATACATCATTTCATACACATAGTCCATAACCTTAGCACATAACATCCTTACATCATCATCACCATACGTTCCACTGTTACCATTCGAACAGTGGGCTTATGCCGGCACAAGGCTCCATAACCGTTGATCTGTCTCGCCGAAGCGTTCTACAGACCCATACTTAACCAGTAGCAAGTACTGGAGCAACCATACTTACCCCATATGAATATGGGAGCAACGTCATACTTACCCCGTAACGAGTACGGGAGCAACCATCATACTTACCCCGTAACGAGTACGGGAGCAACCATCATACTTACCCCGTAACGAGTACGGGAGCAACCATCATACTTACCCCGTAACGAGTACGGGAGCAACCATCATACTTACCCCGTAACGAGTACAGGAGCAACCATCATACTTACCCCGTAACGAGTACGGGAGCAACCACATACTTACCCCGTAACGAGTATGGGAGCAACCTCATACTTACCCCGTAACAATTACGGGAGCACCATCATTCGTCATGACATGATACACTAGCACCATATCATCATTCCGCATAACATCGTATCATTATCCTAATAACATAGGATTTCTCATACAGGGTATGCTAGTATCATATCATCATAACATCCTAGCACCATGCACATGTCATGCTAGCAGCACGTCATCATATCATTCATCATGGCAACATAAACACATTTTGCTAGCATGTAATTATCATAACATCATACTTTCATCATAGCATACCTAGGATTTCATTACCACATAACATCCATATTTATCATCGTAGCCTGATATCATTCAGGTTATCATCATAACTTACTAACATGCATTCATCATTCTTAGCATACTTTCATGCAATAGTCATATTAGTACCTTAACATGCATACATAGTCAGTGCATACCGTCATTCATTCATTATCATCATAGGCACACATAACATCATAGACATAACCATAAGCATGTATGCCAGCCCAAAACATTAAACATAGAATAGGGCGTCTAGAACTCACCTGATAACGGCTCCTTGTCTTCTTAACCGAACTCCTTAGTTAAGACCTGGGAACCTACATCATTACATCGTCTCATCACATACCATTCGTAGACTTAGGATATATTCTAAGTCCTCATAACCTACTAGTTACTCCTCCTAACTACAAGTTCTCGAACCTGGATATTATTCGAACACTTTTAGTTCACGAACCACTCATGTACACGAAATCCTTGTATTCGAAATACCCATGTACTCGAAATACTCATGTACACGAAATGGCCCTGTACTCGAATTACCCATGTACTCGAAATACTCATGTACACGAAATTCTAAGTATGATTTCGAGTACCCTTAGTGTATAGCTTCGTGTACTCATCATTTCGTCATTAAACATCTCAGAAATTCACCTAAGACTTTGGGGAGCTAGTTTTAGGTTCCTTTGGTTGTCACCAACGTGTTGGAACCTCAAAGTTACGAGCTTTATGCATAAAGGTGTGAGCTTTATGCATAAGTTCACCCTTTGTTTAATCATCCTGACTTTTGCATAAAAAAATCCAGCTTTCTATACATGAATCACTTACTTGAAGGTAGCTGATCCTCCTGGTAGAATCCCGTGCGTTTCCTACTTCGTTTGGTCGATCAAAGTTTGATTCTTGAAATTCTTGGACTTAAACTTCGTGTACTCGAGAGCAGAGGAGCTTCCAGCCAAAGGTTCGCACATTTCCCAAGGCACCACTATTTATAGGCAAGGCTGGGACTCGAAACCTGAGTACACGAAATCCAGTGTACTCGAAATTAGTGTACTCGAAACTGGAGTACTCGAAATTTTACTAGTTCGAGTACACGATCTGTAATCCTCGCCTTGGTTATTTTTCGTCTCTTTTCCTACAAGTTAATTGTTCGTCACGCATTCGTAAGTCCAAGTAACTTGTATTAGAAATTTGGGATGTTACAAGTCTCCCCTCCTTACAATAGGTTTCGTCCCGAAACCTGCCTCGTTACATATCGAACAAATGAGGGTACATCTTCCTCATTTCGTCTTCCAATTCCCACGTTGTGTCTGAACCCTTCCGATGCTTCCACTGAACTCTTACTTGATGAACCGTTTTATTCCGTAGTTGCCTTTCCTTCGTATCTACGATGGCAACTGGTTCTTCAATGTAGTTCAGTCGATCATCTACCTCAATGTCATCCAAAGGAACATGCGCCTGCTCGTCTGCCAAGCACTTCCTAAGATGTGACACGTGGAAGGTAGGATGAATCCCGTTCAGCTCCTCTGGTAGGTCCAGTCGATACGCGACTTTCCCTACCCTTGCTTTTATCTGGAACGGTCCGATGTACCTCGGACTCAACTTCCCTCTTTTTATGAATCGAATGATTCCCTTCCATGGTGATACTTTCAGCAACACTCGATCGCCCACATTAAACTCTATCGGTCGTCGGCGCTTGTCAGCGTAAGACTTTTGGCGATCTTGTGCAGCTTTCATACGTGCTTTTATCACCCGTAGCTTTTCTGCCATATCAATCACGGCAGCCTTGTTTCCCATTTCTTTCTGTCCAACTTCACCCCAGCATACCGGGGTTCTACATCGTCGTCCGTACAATGCCTCATATGGGGGCATTCCGATACTAGAGTGATAGCTGTTGTTATATGAAAACTCCACCAAGGGCAAGTGGTCATCCCAGCTTCCTCCAAAATCGATAATGCACGCCCTAAGCATATCCTCCAACGTTTGGATAGTCCTTTCTGACTGTCCATCAGTCTGAGGGTGATAGGCGGTACTGATATTTAACCTCGTTCCCATAGCATCATGAAACTGCTTCCAGAATCTGGAAGTAAACCTCGTATCTCGATCTGACACAATGGAGACAGGAACTCCATGTCTGGCCACAATCTCCTTTACGAACAACTCAGACAACCTTTCGGACGTATACGTTTCCCTGATAGGGAGAAAGTGTGCACTCTTCGTCAGTCGGTCCACAATCACCCAAATGGTATCATGTCGCTTAGCTGTCTTTGGTAGCTTGGTAATGAAATCCATGGTGATGTGTTCCCATTTCCATTCCGGTACCTCTAGAGGTTGCACATATCCGTAGGGCTTCTGATGTTCAGCCTTCACTTGCGCACAAGTAAGGCACCTGTTCACATACTGCATCACATTAAACTTCATGCCCGGCCACCAATAATCCTGTCGGAGATCTTGATACATCTTCGTTGCACCGGGGTGTACCGAGTATCGTGACTTGTAGGCTTCATCTAAAATCCTCGCTCGAATGTCCCCATTTCTGGGCACCCACATTCGACCGAATCGTAGCTTTATCCCATGGTCATTGTCTTCCAAGTTCTTGACTTGTCCGAAGACGCGTTCAAAACCCACATTCTCTTCTTTCAATCCCTCCTGTTGCGCCTGTTTGAGCTCGTTCAGAAAGTCTGGCGTTATCACCAAACTATACGATTTCACTCGTATGGCAGGATGATCAGTCTTGCGACTCAGAGCATCTGCCACCACATTGGCCTTTCCCGGGTGATATAGAATATCACAGTCATAATCCTTTAACAGCTCAAGCCATCGTCTTTGCCTCATATTCAAATCCTTTTGCTCGAAGAAATACTTCAAGCTCTTGTGGTCGGTATAGATGGTACTCCTTACTCCATACAAATAGTGCATCCATATTTTCAATGCAAACACCACTGCAGCGAGTTCAAGATCGTGGGTCGGGTAGTTAGCCTCATGAATCTTTAGCTGGCGCGAAGCATAAGCTATCACCCTTCCCCTTTGCATTAGTACACATCCCAACCCTTGTCGTGACGCATCGGCATACACAACAAGATCATCATTCCCATCCGGCAGTGCTAGAACAGGAGCTTGGGTAAGTTTCTCCTTCAGCACTGAAAACGCTTGTTCTTGGTTTGGACCCCATTCGTACTTTACGTCTTTCTTCGTGAGCTTCGTCAGTGGCGTCGCTATCTTGGAGAAGTCCTGAATGAATCTCCGATAGTAACCGGCCAAACCAAGAAAACTGCGTACTTCTGTCGGTGACTTTGGAGGACTCCATTTCATAATCGTTTCAACTTTAGCTGGATCTACCATAATGCCTTCTGGGTTCACCACGTGACCCAGAAACTGTACCTCTCATAGCCAGAAAGCGCATTTGGAGAACTTAGCATAAAGTTCCTCTTTCCTCAGGATTTCCAATACCTCACGTACGTGGCAAGCATGGTCTCCCTCGTTCTTTGAATAAATCAAAATATCGTCAATAAACACTATCACCGATCGGTCCAGCATCGGTCGACATACCCTGTTCATCAAATCCATAAATGCTGCAGGAGCATTCGTCAATCCAAACGACATAACGAGAAACTCGTAATGTCCATAACGCGTACGGAAAGCAGTCTTTGGAATATCCTGCTCTCGAACTTTCAACTGATGGTAACCGGATCGGAGATCTATCTTCGAGAACCAGCTTGCACCTTGCAATTGATCGAACAAGTCATCAATTCTAGGTAGAGGATACCTGTTCTTTACGGTCAACTTATTCAGTTCCCTGTAGTCAATACGCATACGCATACTTCCATCCTTCTTCTTAACGAACAGCACCGGTGCTCCCCACGGAGAGACACTCGGTCGTATAAAACCTTTATCAAGGAGTTCTTGTAGCTGGGTCATCATTTCCTTCATCTCGGTTGGAGCTAAACGGTAAGGTGCTTTGGCAACGGGTTGTGCCCCCGACACTAAGTCGATCTGGAACTCAATTTCCCGTTCGGGTGGTAATCCAGGCAATTCCTCAGGGAATACATCGGGGAAGTTACACACCACGGGAACATCATCAATCGTCCTCGTATCCGTACGTTCCTCAATCACGTAGGCCAAGTAGGCTACACACCCTCGCCGCATCATAACATCAGCCTTGATCATCGAAATGATCTTTGGCGCATACATCGCTTTATCACCATAAACCGTCACGGAGCTCCCATCCATCGCACGTAAACATATCATCTTTCGTCGACATACAATGTTAGCCTCATATTTGGCTAACCAGTCCATACCCAAAACCACATCGAATCCTCCTAAGGTAATAAGAAACAATCGGACAGGGAACCTATGACCTTCTATCTCAACATAACAATCATCAATAGCCTCAGTCACCCTGGTCATCTTACCAATAGCCGTCTCTACATCAAATACCCGGTCTATCTTCTTAACCTTCCCAGATAATCCATCACAGAAAGTAGAAGACACAAAACTCATACTGGCACCAGAATCAAACAATACAGAAGCAGGAATATTGTTGATAGAAAAGGTACCTGTGACCACGTCAGGGTCCACAATCGCATCATCCTTCGTCATCGTGAAGGCTCGTGCTTTAGCCTTCTGCTTCTCCTTTCCTTTCTCCTCATTCTTACCCGAGCCCGAAGCATCGGCCCGTGGTAGCTTGCAATCCTTGGACATATGTCCTAATCCATTGCAGTTGAAGCATCGAGTAGCATTCGGGCAACTGCTAGAAAAGTGCCCCGTCTTTCCACACCTGAAACATAAATTAGTGCCCACCAGGCACTGTCCTGTGTGGCTTTTCCCACACTTGTTGCATCGGCCCATCTCCTCTCGCTTAGCCTTCTTGCTTGAGAACTTTCGTTGGTCTGTTCGACCCCTCTTAGTCCCGGAGGACTCTTTCACCTTTGCTTCTTCTTTGGCTGGCTCGGCTGACATAACATCATCCCAAACTATGCCACTGAGCTCCACAGTGGAGTCATAAGTCTTGGGAACATTCGCCTTCACATGTATCCGAACCTTAGGAGGTAAACCCTCCATGTACAACTTCACCCTGCGTTCCTCGGTAGAAACCAAGTGAGGAACAAGTCTTGCCATCTCATTGAATCGTGAGGTGTACTGCCTGTGGTTCAGACTTCCCGCCTTCAGCACCAGAAACTCCCTTTCAACCTTATCCAACTCATTCTTGGGACAGAACTGCTTAGTGACCAGTTCCTTGAGATCCTCCCAAGTTATCTTTTCCATATCATCAGTAGTCTTGGATTGCTTGACGGTGTTCCACCAGTGAAGTGCCTCCTCAACGAAAGAGTGAGCTGCAAACTTGACAGCTTGGTCAATTCGGCACTCACTGATGGAGATGACAGCCTCCATCGCAGAAATCCAGTGGCAGGTGGCCACTGCGTCCTTCTTCCCATCAAAGGTTGGTGGGTTGCATCCCTTAAAGGACTTGTAGTCACAGCCCTTCAGTTTCCCCGCCATAGAATCACCGCTCTTTGTCTCGATGATCACCACCTCAGCTTCCTTGGTGCTCTCTTTGGTTCCTTCCGACTTGTCTTTTAGAGCATCCTTCAGTGCCTTAGCAATCATTGCTGGCATCTTTTCATCCATGATCTTGCAGACCTCATCAGAAATAGCCTTCACCACGATAGGCTCTAGAGTGAACTCGTCTTCATTCTCAGGTTGCTCGTTGTGCTCGTGGTCGTCTTCGTTGACGGGTTCTTCAGCCTCGACATGTGGTCCTTCAGCTACCTGTGGTTTCTTTCGCGGTCTACCCTTTTGTCCGGCCATCTTAACTCTCTACATAATGCAACAATTGATGAGTCAGCATAGGAATCAGTTTAGCACGGAATAAGTTTTGTAAATCGTTAACGACGTTGATCAAGTGTTATTAACCATTTACCCAACTCATAGGCTCTAAACGTTTCCCATCCCATCTCTTCAATGTGCATGACACTAACTACTTTCATAACATTACATCTAACCCTTAACTCATACATAAACATTCAACTCGTGGCATCCGTCATCCGTGGTTGGCAATCCGCATCCATTAATCCCATTCTCAGTTTAAGTCTTGGCATTTGGGATGCCAATATCTCTCAAACTATGGCTCTGATACCAACTTGTGAGGCCCCGAAACCGGGCACCTCACAGAGGTTGGTTCTCATCATAACACATAGCTCTTAAACTAAAAACTTTCATAATCATGCAGCGGAAATGTAAACATAGTTTGATAAACAGAAATCAATAACATGTCTGTATCAAAATCACATCGAATTGCCAAAACCACCGGATCGTATGACTCTATGCCCGAGCTCCATGCCTCCTCTTATCATACCTTCAACCTGACATACATGCTAAATCAAGTCAGCTTACGCTGGTGAGTTCTAGTTTTCATAAAACAACATTAAACATACTTAACATATACATCATTTCATACACATAGTCCATAACCTTAGCACATAACATCCTTACATCATCATCACCATACGTTCCACTGTTACCATTCGAACAGTGGGCTTATGCCGGCACAAGGCTCCATAACCGTTGATCTGTCTCGCCGAAGCGTTCTACAGACCCATACTTACCCAGTAGCAAGTACTGGAGCAACCATACTTACCCCATATGAATATGGGAGCAACGTCATACTTACCCCGTAACGAGTACGGGAGCAACCATCATACTTACCCCGTAACAAGTACGGGAGCAACCATCATACTTACCCCGTAACGAGTACGGGAGCAACCATCATACTTACCCCGTAACGAGTACGGGAGCAACCATCATACTTACCCCGTAACGAGTACGGGAGCAACCATCATACTTACCCCGTAACGAGTACAGGAGCAACCATCATACTTACCCCGTAACGAGTACGGGAGCAACCTCATACTTACCCCGTAACGAGTACGGGAGCAACCTCATACTTACCCTGTAACAATTACGGGAGCACCATCATTCGTCATGACATGATACACTAGCACCATATCATCATTCCGCATAACATCGTATCATTATCCTAATAACATAGGATTTCTCATACAGGGTATGCTAGTATCATATCATCATAACATCCTAGCACCATGCACATGTCATGCTAGCAGCACGTCATCATATCATTCATCATGGCAACATAAACACATTTTGCTAGCATGTAATTATCATAACATCATACTTTCATCATAGCATACCTAGGATTTCATTACCACATAACATCCATATTTATCATCGTAGCCTGATATCATTCAGGTTATCATCATAACTTACTAACATGCATTCATCATTCTTAGCATACTTTCATGCAATAGTCATATTAGTACCTTAACATGCATACATAGTCAGTGCATACCGTCATTCATTCATTATCATCATAGGCACACATAACATCATAGACATAACCATAAGCATGTATGCCAGCCCAAAACATTAAACATAGAATAGGGCGTCTAGAACTCACCTGATAACGGCTCCTTGTCTTCTTAACCGAACTCCTTAGTTAAGACCTGGGAACCTACATCATTACATCGTCTCATCACATACCATTCGTAGACTTAGGATATATTCTAAGTCCTCATAACCTACTAGTTACTCCTCCTAACTACAAGTTCTCGAACCTGGATATTATTCGAACACTTGTAGTTCACGAACCACTCATGTACACGAAATCCTTGTATTCGAAATACCCATGTACTCGAAATACTCATGTACACGAAATGGCCCTGTACTCGAATTACCCATGTACTCGAAATACTCATGTACACGAAATTCTAAGTATGATTTCGAGTACCCTTAGTGTATAGCTTCGTGTACTCATCATTTCGTCATTAAACATCTCAGAAATTCATCTAAGACTTTGGGGAGCTAGTTCTAGGTTCCTTTGGTTGTCACCAACGTGTTGGAACCTCAAAGTTACGAGCTTTATGCATAAAGGTGTGAGCTTTATGCATAAGTTCACCCTTTGTTTAATCATCCTGACTTTTGCATAAAAAAATCCAGCTTTCTATACATGAATCACTTACTTGAAGGTAGCTGATCCTCCTGGTAGAATCCCGTGCGTTTCCTACTTCGTTTGGTCGATCAAAGTTTGATTCTTGAAATTCTTGGACTTAAACTTCGTGTACTCGAGAGCAGAGGAGCTTCCAGCCAAAGGTTCGCACATTTCCCAAGGCACCACTATTTATAGGCAAGGCTGGGACTCGAAACCTGAGTACACGAAATCCAGTGTACTCGAAATTAGTGTACTCGAAACTGGAGTACTCGAAATTTTACTAGTTCGAGTACACGATCTGTAATCCTCGCCTTGGTTATTTTTCGTCTCTTTTCCTACAAGTTAATTGTTCGTCACGCATTCGTAAGTCCAAGTAACTTGTATTAGAAATTTGGGATGTTACACAGGAGCATCTATTCCTAATCTAAACATAGGTTTTATTGCTACCTGAATTAATCCTATATGTAAAAATTTATAATTCTTTCTATGTTTTAATATAGCTTCTTTAGTTAATAATTGTAAATTTTGATGTTCTTTATTTATAGGTGTAGTTTGTTCAGTCATTTTAATTGAATAATCTTGAAAGAAATCAAAAGTTCCTATTTTATATATAGTTTTAACATCTTGTTTAGGTATATTTCAATTTGATAAATTATTTTCAATTTGAGAAATACTTATTTTTAAAGAATTCGTATTGTTGTTTAAATCTTCCTCTTGATCATTAGCTGAAGTATTTGAGCTATGATCTTTTCGTGACAAAAATCTAGATATTTGATTCATTATTTGTATTGTTAAATGTAAAAATTTAATTGAATTAACTTGATCTTTCTTTTGAAATATTTAGAATATACTGAGGGAACATCCCCAATGCCCAAGTCGAGGTCCGGCTGCTCTCTCTTGGAGCCTTACGCTAATCCAACCGACTAGCCGACAGGGTAAATTTTTACATATAGGATTAATTCAGGTAGCAATAAAACCTATGTTTAGATTAGGAATAGATGCTCCTGTATTAACTATATTAAGAGATGCTAGACATACAAATTTTAATAATTCATTACTAGCTATGGCTGAATCCAATATAGCTAATGGTCCTATATATTTTAATTGTTATCCTAATTTCTCTATAGGATTATTTGATCCAAATATATTAGATACTTTAACTTTAACAATTAAAACAAAAAATTTAGAATTTAAAGAAAAAACTAATGCTGCAGTTGTAATATATAGAGTTTATTATAAAACTATGACTACAACTATAGAACCAAAAACTAAATTATCATCTCCAAGAGATGAAACAATATTATTTGAAGCTAATACTATGCATGCTAAAGTTATAACTCCAAAAAGATTAAAATGGAATGAAATAACACAATCTTTAGCTTGGAATTTACAAGATATAAATCCACCAAAACCAATAGATATAGATAATCAAACATCTAGTATAATAGAAAAATCAGATGGTTCAATAGAAATATCTTTTAATAATAATAACTCTTTCAGACATTCTATTTCAAGCACAAATAATTTACAAGGAAATATTTTAAGAAGATCACAATCAATGAAAATATCAGGAATAGATTATTCTAATTCTATACCTAAAGCAATATATGAAGAAGAAATAGATAATAAATCTGATAAATCATATACACATAGTAAATCTGATATGCAATTTTATGAAGATTTAAAATGAGTGATACTAGAATTCAAAAGAAAAATCCTCAAGTACAATTTTATACATCATCATTAAAAGAATTTTATAAAAAATTAGAAATATATAATAAAGAATTAGAAAAAGTAAAAAGATTATTTAAATAAAAATAAATATAATGATAAAATACAAAAATATCATCATATGAATTTTAAATATTTTTTACAAGATAAGATAAAAATTACAAGAGAACTTATAAAAATTTGTTCTACAAAAATAACACAATATACTTGTTAATATATTAATATGAGTGATACAAAGATGCAATGTAGAAATCCTCAAATGAAATTCTTAAAGGTTTTATTAAAAGAATGTTATGAAAAGCTAAATACTTCTCAAGATAAATAGAAGAACAAGTAAATAAATTATATTATTATACAAATCTTCAATTTCATTTAGCAGAAGAAATAGAATATCAATTTAGAAAAATAAGAATAATTTCTACTGAAATATCAAAATTCACTTGTTAAAATGAATAAAGAAATGATGCATTTCTTAAGATGTGAAATATTAAATAAATATAATATAGATAATTTATTATGGTATCATAAAACTTTTAATCAAGATTCTAGATTAATACATAAAAAAGAATGGGAAAATTATATAATTAAAAATGATGAAAATATTACATTCTTTACTTGGTTACCTATATATTGTAAAAATAACAATATTAAATATCCTACTATTGAACATATATCTGTTAATAATAAAATTACAAAAAATTACATATTAATAAAAAAATGAGGAAGAACTAAATAGTATTCATCCACCTCATGAAAATATAAAAATTATAAAAGATAAACAAGAATATATAGGAATACCCTTATCAAAAATTAGTGAAGATGATACAAAGAATTTAAAAACAATTATTTGTCAAAATAATTATACAAATGAAAAATTAAATACTATAGGAGAACAATTAGAAATGATTGAAAATGAAAAAAATGAATTAGAAGTAAAAAATAAAGGAAAAGAAATTAAAATTGAAAATCCTATATTTAAACCTTTTACAATAGATACTCCTATAATTCTTAGTAAAAAAGAAAAAACATTAAATTTAATGAAACAACAATTAGAAACTTTAGAAAAATTAAAAAATTTAAGTTTAAATACTATAAGAGATGGAAATGAATCTGATAATACTGACTCTTCTTATGAAGAGTTAGAATCCCAATTTACTAAAATAAATCTAGATGTAATAAACAAGTTAAAAAATTTTACTTTAAAACCAGATACAAGGAATTGGTATCCTAAACCAACTCCACCTGATTTACAATTTGAAGAAGCAAGTAATAGAGTTTGCGCTTCATATGATGGTAAAGCTTTATATGAATGGAATATAGATGGTCAATCTGAAGCTCAAATTTTAAACATATTACAAGAAATGACAATGGTATCTAATGCTTATAAACAAGTTGGAAATAATGAATCAAATATTCTTAAAATGATTGTTTCTGGTTTTTCGGGAAATTTAAAAGGTTGGTGGGATAATTATATTTCAGATTATGATAAACAGATTATTATAAATGCAAGAAAAGTAAAAATTGAAAATGGTATACAAGTTCAAACTGAAGAAACAGATATAATAAATACACTTATATTTGCTATTATACAAAATTTTATAGGAAATCCTTCAGATTACCAAGAAAAAAATTCTTTAATATTATTAAATCTCACATGTAGAAAATTACAAGATTTTAGATGGTATAAAGATATTTTTATATCTAAAGTTATGACCAGAAATGATTATAGACAATCATATTAGAAAGAAAGATTTATTGCAGGATTACCAAAATTTTTTGCTGAAAAGGTTAGAGAAAAAATTAAAAGGGAAAATAATAATAATATACCATATGATAATTTAACATATGGACAAATTATAAATCATATAAATCAAGAAGGATTAAAAATATGTAACGATTTAAAATTAAAACAAAAAATGAAAGGAGATGGCATAAGTAGTAGAAATGAATTAGGAAATTTTTGTGAACAATATGGCTTTGAGAAAATAAATATACCAAGTAATTCAAAAAGAAAAAATAGTTATATAAAAAGAAAAAGTTTTAGAAAAATTATAAAAATAAAAAATTTAAAAATGAAGTACAAAAATATTATAAAAAAGATAAAAAGAAAAAAATTTATAAAAAACAAATTATAACTTGTTATACTTGTGGTAAAAGAGGACATACTTCAAAAAATTGTTATTCTAAAAGAAAAATAAATGAATTAAATATTTCTGATGAATTAAAAGAGCAAATAAATAAAATTTTAGATACCAAAATTAGTGATGAAGAATTTTCAGATTATAATAGTAATGATTTAAATTATATTTCTAATAGTGATAGTAGTAGTGATAATGAGGAATGTGAATGTATTGGTCCATGTGTATGTAATATTGAATCAATAAATATGATAAATGATGAAGAAAATTTGATTTTATTAAAACTATTAGAAGAAACTGATGATTTAAATCTAAAACAATTGTATTTAGAAAAATGAAAAGAAAATTTTAATAAAAAATCTGAAATAGAAGAAAATGTTGAAATATATAATTTAGAAGAAATTTATAAAAAATTTAAAAAGATTGAAAAGCCAATTACTATGCAAGAATTACAAGAGGAACAAAGAAATATAAAAGAAGATATTACTATAATTAAAGCACAAATAAAAAATATTGAAAAGGAAAAAAAATAAAATAACAGAAACTAATAGTAAGGTTAATAAAATTAATATATTAAAAGATTTAAATTATCAGAAATGGTATACTAACGTAATTATAATTATTAATAATGAGTTTAGAATAACTTTAATAGCTTTAATAGATAGCGGAGCTGATATGAATTGTATTCAAGAAGGAATTATTCCTACTCAATATTATGAAAAATCCTCATATAGATTATCAACAGCAAGTGGATCAAGGCTTATAATAAATTATAAGTTATCAAATGTACATATATGTAAAGATGGTTATTGTTATAAAACTCAATTAATATCAGTAAAAAATTTAACATCACAAATTATATTAGGAACACCCTTTATTACTCAATTATATCCAATTACTATAAATAGTAATGGGATAAGTACTAAAGTTTTAAATAAAGAAATTATATTTGAATTTGCTGAACCAGTTTTATCAAAACAAATAAATATAATAAATTTAAAAGAAAAACAAAAGAAATTTTTAATAAATGAAATAAATAATGAAAGAATAAAAGAACAATTAAATGATAAGGTTATTATTAACAAAATTAAAAATATTGAAGAAAAATTTATAAAAAATGTTTGTGCAAATATTCCTAATGCCTTTTGGCAAAGGAAACAACATATTGTAGAATTATCATATATAAAAGATTTTAATGAAAAAGATATACCAACAAAATCTAAAGCTATACATATGAATCAGGAATTAGAGGAACATTGTAAAAAAGAAATAAAAGATTTATTAGATAAAAGTTTAATTAGACCTTTTAAGTCTCCTTGGTCATGTTTAACATTTTATGTAAATAATAGCGCTGAAATTGAAAGAGGTGCTCCTAGATTAGTTATAAAGTATAAACCTTTAAATAAAGTTTTAGAATGGATTAGATATCCTATACCAAATAAAAGAGATTTATTAAAAAAGATTTATGAAGCCAAAATATTTTCAAATTTTGATATGAAATCAGGTTTTTGGCAAATACAAATAGCTGAAAAGGATAAATATAAAACTGCATTTAATGTTCCATTTGGACATTACGAATGAAATGTAATGCCATTTGGTTTAAAAAATGCACCTTCTGAATTTCAAAATATAATGAATGATATAATTATTCCTATTGGAAAATTTTCAATTATATATATTGATGATGTACTTATATACTCTAATTCTATAGATCAACATTTTAAACATTTAAACATATTTTATGATATTATTCATAAAAATGGATTAGTAGTATCTCCTACTAAAATTAATTTATTCAAAACAGAAATAAGATTTTTAGGACATAATATCAAGCAAAATACTATTATACCTATAGATAGAAGTTTAGAATTTACTAATAAATTCCCTGATGAAATTAAAGATAAAAAACAATTGCAAAGATTTTTAGGATGTCTAAATTATATACATGATTTCTTTAAAGATTTAGGGATAATTTGTAAACCTTTATATAATAGATTAAAAAAAAATCCTGAGCCATGGACACAAGAACATACAAATATTATAAAACATATTAAAATCAAAATAAAACAATTACCTTGTTTGAATATTCCAAATCCTAATGCTAAGTTATAGTTGAAACTGATGCAAGTAATTTAGGATTCGGAGGAATTTTAAAACAATCTTTAAATAATAACGAACAATTAGTTAGATATTATTCAGGATGTTGGAATGAAACCCAAAAGAATTATTCTACTATAAAGAAAAGAAATATTAAGCATTGTACTTTGTATTAAAAAGTTTGAAGATGATTTATATATGAAACCTTTTTTATTAAGAATAGATTGTTTATCTGCAAAACATATTTTAGAAAAAGATATAAAAAATATAATTCAAAACAAATATTTGCAAGATGGCAGGCATTATTAAGCAATTTTGATTTTCAAATAGAATTTATAAAAGGAGAAAGCAATTCTTTACCTAACTTTTTATCAAGAGAATTTTTACAGGGAATATGAGTAAGGATTCTAAAAAGATAGTTTTAACCAATCAGCCATCATCAAGCTCTTCCAGTTCTCTTGGAATTCCATTACCAATAAACAATAGATTTACTCCAATATCTCCATTTTCATCAAGACCAAGATCTCCTATTCCTATAGTTACCCCTAATCCTATATCTTTCAGGTAACCATATTCTTCTATAATCCAAACCAGAATATTACCACAATCTATTACAAATATCTCTAAAACTCCTATAAAAAATTCTAGTCCATTTTCTTCAGATTCTAGCTTTTATTCTATAAATCCAAATTTCAAAATCGTAAAAATTTTAGAACCTATTGAAGAAGAGAAAGTTCAACATAGCTTTCTTAGTCTTATAGACTTTCTATATCCCAGAAATTGTCATTTCTATGATGGTGAATATAAAACTATAGAATATTATCAAGCTATTCTTGTTGATACTGGATCTGGTGATATTCAACATATTCTTAATTCTCAAAATCCTTCCAAAATTGATTATTCTAAAATAAAAATTAGAAAAGTTATTACTCTTGAAGAATGGAAATCAAAACCATTCGTTCAAAAAACTCTTTCTAATTTTCATTCCTATCCTCAATATAATTACTACGATTATCAAGAAGCTTCGAAAAAAACTCTATTATTTAGAAATTTTAATCACTCCTGGTTTATATATTATGATGATTAATTTTCAAACAATTATCCAAGATGGTTTATTAAGTGGTTTAAATATATGGGAATTATTCCTGATGCTTTCCCTAAAGAAATCTCTATAGCCTATAATAAGTTTATAGATTATTTTAAACAAGAAGGAACCCCAGATTTCGAATATACTCTTCAATTCATGACTATATTTCGAATTCCTTGGATTTTTTCCTGGACTTACCATTATCATGCAAAACAAGACATTTCTCCTCCTCTTCTGTTACGACATTACAGAAGTAAATGGTGGAACAAATTCTCAATAGAAAAATGTCTCTTCAATACAAAACTATTATAAGTCTATAACAAGTCAACATGAAAGATCTATCAAGTCTCCTGTAAATTTAAGTCTCAATACTTTTGAAGACTAAGATTATATTATTAGATTTCAATCTTGTTCAACCCCGGAAGAGATGCAAAGAATTATTAGTGAGATTAAGAAGAATTCTCCTTCTCAATCAAGAAATTCTACTACTGATGATAATATACTTCAAGATTCTCAAGACCCGTATGAAGATATTGGACCCATATAAGTTATCCATGGGTTGATCCGATTGTATTATGGGTTAATTTCAATTATTATCAAGAGGCTGCTAATTTCAATTATTCAAGATTCTCCATCAACTTTCTGTCAACTTTATTCTCTAACAAAGTAACTTTAATAAAGAAGATCAATTATTTAGAAAGAAGACAATTCAATTTTATTCATGGCCGACAAAGATCAATTATTTTAAAGACTCTGAAGACTCTCAATTATTTTGAAGCTCTATAAATAGAAGACTCTATAGTTTAGTTATTCATTCGAAAAAACACTTAGAAATAAATGTATGAAAAATCCTCCCTCTCAAAAACTTGTATTATCAACCTCTCAATGTTCAAAAACCCTAGATTTTCAAATTATAATTGCTCCATCCAATTGTAAAGAAATCATTTGTAATTCAGATATTCAAGAAATAAATCAAGGTATTATTTAAATATGAGTTGTTTAATTTATGCTTCTGCCATATTGCCATGTTAAAATCTATGTTTAAAGCTTATCCTCTGATCCTTCCCCAAATGATATATATATATATATATATATATATATATATATATATATATATATATATATAGGGAGAGGATCAAATGTTAACTCATTTTTATTGTGTTAACCGAATAACTACATCTTATTACTTTGGGGACCACATTAAAGTAAATCTAAATGTGTATGTTTTTTTTTCTTTTCTAATTAATGTAGGGCCCACTTACATTAATAAAAAAGAAGAAAAAACCTAAACCTTTATATTTACTATAATGTGGGCCCCAAAGTAATAAGATGTAGTTATTCGGTTAACGCAATAAGGAATGGTTAACATTCGAATTATCCCCCATATATATGTATAGTGATTGAATTAGGGATGGCAAAAAAACCCATGCCCGACGGGTTTACCCGAAACCCGCTATATATGGCACGGGTATTCCCAAACCCGATGGGTATTGGGCTGTGTATGAGATTAATTTTTAAAACTTTCGCAAGTTTGGGACGAGTTTGGGATTTATTCATATACCTGTTTACCCGGCTCGATTATCCGATTATGTATACCCATTTACCCATCCCGTGTACCCGATTATAAATATCCATTTGTATACAGTTGAAGTAAATAGAATTTGTTTCTTCTTATTCCTTTTGAACATTAGAAATTGTTAATAGAATTTGTTTTTTTTATCTTTGTTTTTTGTGGCAACTGTAATAGTTTTATTTTAACTACTTTGTTAATAATTGATACTTTTGGTTTATCTTGAATAATGATAATAAACTTATGACATTTTAAAATTTCATGCTATTTGATATTAATAGTTTTGTTCTTGGCATATTTAACATATAGTTTTTGGTTATAAAAAAATTGAACTTATTATTAGTTACCCAATACCCGACGTGTTTAAAGCCAGTTATTCTCAACGAGTATATTTAGCTAACTAACGAGTATACCTGAAACCCGTTGTGATACCCGATAACCGACTGGTAAATACCCGATGGGTTTTGAGACGAGCATGTGACATACTTTTATAATCGGGTATAGGACTGGGATTACTCAAACCCGTCCCAAACCCGGCCCATTGCCATCCCTATGTTGAATCCTATGAAAACCCAATCTTTGAGAGAAATCCTATGTGAGGATTGAAATTTAGTTACCCATGAGCTTATAAACAATCTGCACAATCCTCATGGCATCCCGATGATTCCGCCGTCGGTCGGGGAGTTGCAAATAGTATTAACAAATCCATACTTAGCATAACTTTCCACACAAATTCATCAACTTGAACAATGTAAACATCAAAAGTATAGACAAGGTCAATAAACATGAAATGAATCTTATAATATGTATTATCACAATTATAGGATTCGATTAGAAACCTTGTTGCCTAGCAACATAGTCGAGACTTAGACAACTACAAACAGGTGAGAACATGGCCCTTATTTTACTTTGTTTTGCAAAAGTCTGGGGAAACATATAACAAAGTATTCTTAAAAACCCTTTCAAAGCTTTCATCACACAACAAGTTTTATCAAGGATCTCTAATAAAGATTGGTTTGTCAGAAAGGGGGAACATTTAACATAAATAGTTTGGGTGAATCACTGGTACATTTGATCATGAAAAAAATTCAGTGGGTTGGATCTGTTTATAGAATCATTTTCAATTATGTTTTTCAAACAAGCATAACGTACTCAATGACATGATATTTATTATTTGCAAACAAACTTGAACAACACATGACATTAGTGCAGGGTGATCACAGATGGGGAAGCGGGCACATTATGACAACTTTGAGTTACCTTTAATTCATTTTAAAGCTAACCGCAGGTTGGGCACCTTACGAAAACTTTGGGTTAATGTTAATTAACTTTAGCATTAACTGCTAACTTGAGCGCATTTATGACAACTTTAGATCCACCCTAATTCATTTTAAGGTCAGATGATAAGTTCATCACATTATCACTGACAGTCGCAAACTAGGCACATTATCATATTCATATACGATGATAGTTTGGGTTGTAGTTATCATGTACTCTTTTATTTGTAAAACTTCATTTTGATAAACTTGTTTATACTTGACTAAACCTATGTTTCTCATCAACTATTCGTAGTTGACAGATTTTCTACATGAATCAAGGATAGGTAACTTCAGGGACGACTAAGATGACCTAGTTAAGATAGATCAAGATCAGTAAACAATTAAAAATAAATTAGAAACTCACAAATCTTTTTGTTTATTTATCTTGTCGCATCTTCTTTTGTAAACATTATTTTTGAGGTTGATTATTTGTAACTCATTCTTTTGGTAGATGTTCATAGTTTGTATCAATTAACTTTAAAATTATGAAATCTAGTAAACATTGTGCTTGTTCCTTCGACTCTTGGTTATTAAAGAGTCCGCGGCTCAAAGTTAACGTTATAAGTTAATCATCTCAACGCTTTTAACGTTATTTTTACAAAAATAAGTTAAATAACGTTAAAATTAGTGCAATCTTACTTTTACCCCTTAAAGGCCCACACACATATACACAATATATGTGTGCTAGGGGTGGCAACTCCTGACACGACCTGAAACACAACCCGAACACCACACAAAAATAATCAAGTTTTGGGTTGGCAAGTATAACCTGTTTAAAAAAACGGGTCGTGTTCGGGTTGATCCGTTTATAAAACAAGTCGGGTTCGGGTTGACCCATTTATAAATGGGTTGACCTATTAACTCGTTTAAGGTTTCAAAATTTTTTTAATATTTTTTTCTTTCCTATAACATATATTTAGTTTTTTTTATTATTTACCATACTTTAATTGATCAAGTAACAAAATTTATATTATTTTCATATAAAAAAAGATTTTATTTTTTTAGTTAACTATACAAACCAATTTATTTTAAATTTCATACATTAGAGGGGTGTTCAGTTTTCGAATATGACTCGAAAAAATTGAAATTCGATTCGATTTCAATTCGAAAAACACCCAGTCGAAATTCGATTCGAATTTTCATATTCGAATTCGATTCGATTCGTAGTATAATATCGAATTTCGAATTTAAATTATTTAACTATATATTTTTATTTTATATGCATAAATAGTTACTATATTTAAAAATTTGGTTTTTTAGTTAGATGGTTTAGTTTATAAAAACTGAAAGACTACTACACAAATGTCAATTTAAGTATAAAATACCCATAATTTTAACACTTTTAAATACGCTAAACCTGTTTTTCACAATAAAAGCGTCAATCATGAAGCTCAAAAAATTGATCATTTTGGTTGTTAATATCTAATATTTTGATTATTTGTCACTTTATGTTTTTTGTATGTTATCACTGACATTATATGCTGAACTTTTATCATTTTATTAGTTTAAATGATATCTCTATATTACAACTTAGATTAAATGTTGATTATTTGATATTTGGATGTTTAAGGTTTTGATTATTTGATATTTTGAATATATAAAGATAGCAAGTATATATTTTTTTTAATTAAATTCAAATCAAACCAATTCGAATTCTTATTGAATTCGAATCGAATTTTGGATCGAATTCGAATTCCGAATTCGAATAGAATCGAATTTCGAATTGGAGAACGAATTCGAATTTCGAATTCGAATTGGATTTTTCGAATTGATTTTGAATTCGAATCGAATTCGAATGCCCCTAAAAAATTCGAAATTCGAAATCATTCGATTCAAAATATTCGAGTTATTCGAAATTCGATTCGATGAACACCCCTATTACATTATAATTATGATTACATAATTATACTTTTAGTTATAGTAATATTAAGTTTTTGTTAAAATACTATACTAGTTATTTGTTACTCATCACAAGTAACACAACTACTAAACACTTTATTATTGATTTACTTTCAAGCAACAACCAACTTACAATATTTAAATTAGTTTGATTTATTTATATAAACGGGTCAGGTTCGGGTTGACCCGAATTTATGTCAATCCAGGTTAAGGTTGAAAACTTTGACAGGAATAAATATATGGGTCAGGTTCGGGTTGCAAAATTCAACCCACCAACCCGCCAACCCACAGCCTGTTAACCCGCTAACCCGCTACGATTGACACCCTTAAATTGTGTGCACGTCAAAGGGACCGATATGTTGAAAAGATGACCTTCATAAAAGATATTGTCGCTCGATAAGAAAATAAAAGGCTTACTACATTGAAACAATGTAATCTTTTGAAAACTTACTTACGAAGAAACCCATTGACCACACTAAAATTAAGCAATCTAAACGTAAATGAACATGACACATGTTGTAGAAATTCCTTAGACCTGGTTGTCATCGACATCTACCTTGGGAGAGGCACAATTAACGTGTTTTTTTTGTTTTTTGTTTTTTTTTTGGTGGTAGAGCTGTTAGTTTATGATGTCCCTATATTATTTACTTAGGATTATTATTGTTTAGCAGAGTATGGATTAGTATTAGAAAATATTAACGGTTAATGCATAGATATGCACGTGCACACTCCTAAAATTCACATTTTGGTGCATTAGATGGTCATTGTTATGTTATGTTATTGTTATTGTTATTCTTATTCTTATTGTATATGGTCATTAATTCTAATGGGTATTTTCACTTATATGATCAATCTTGTTAATAGACAGTCAATAGATCATTGTATTTCAATCGCTATTGATCGCATTACATTACTAATTAAACATTCTATGACTCAATTTCTTTTGTTTTTTCTTCTTATATATATAAAACAATTACTCAAGAGAATTCAAAAAATATGTGAAGAGCTCTGTGACTGTAAATAAAGATCTGACAAGAAGAGGAGCTAGCCTTAATTAATTAATGAAACTAATTGAATCGAACTATCATGAAAACATATGGCAAGGCTATTAATGTAACCATAATATTTTATGATTAATATTATCTATATATGATTATCGTATTGTTTAACACCTCAATTCTAACTGGGTTAGAATGTTGCATACACATTAATTAATTAACTTTTTTTCAGAGCAATATGTTTGGCTCTTGCATAGCCAATTCCATTTCGGTTCATTTTGGTATGCTTGGAAGACCAAGAGATTAACTTTGGAATTCAGTTACAAAGAAATTCAGCAAGAAGCTTTCCATTTGGAAGCATGCCCGTCCTATTAGGTCAAGCTGGTAAGGCCCTATTTATAATATTGCATCATTGTTTACTAAAAGACACAAACCCTTGATCTCAGAGAAGAGTACCACTATATACACACTTGAATACAAGTAATCCCAAGTCGTCATCAATAATTTGAAGTTTTCTACCATAACATAACTAGGGGTTCACCCGTGCTTTGCAAAAAGACAAATTAATTTTAATAAATTTTGAACTCTACTCCCTTTGTCAAAACGTGTATCATCCCCAAAGCCTATTGCCCAACTACAAATTTATCGCAAAACTCGAAATCAAACTCATAGCAAAGACATACACCACACCGTCAAAAAAGCCAAAAGCGAAACAATCCTAAGATAAAATCATTAAGAAAGATAAATTTTAAAACTCAAGAAACAAAACACTACAAAAATTGAAATTTAATTCTAAAAGAAGACAAAAAAAATAAAAATTTAGGGTGATATTAATTATTGACCAAACCAAACATAAAAAAAAACTAAAAAATTATATATATCTCTAACCTAATATCCTAAATAAAATGGACATCAAATACATAATAATAATAATAATAATAATAATAATAATAATAATAATAATAATAATAATAATATTATTATTATTATTATTATTCACCCTATTTGCAAATTATTTACAGGATATTTAGAAGAGAAAATTGCCAAAATATACATAATATACATGTTTGACTATTATTATCTAATTTTTTTAATTCAAATGCTAAAAAATATTCATACCTGTATATATAGATATATGCTCTTAAACATAAGCATGTATAGGTGTCTGTCTATTTTTAGGAGATGTCTGCTGTAACATCAGTGCCGGACGCGTTGCCGGAACAGTGATGGCTACAGTAACTCGCACAGTAACTCAGGTACACATTTTGTGAAACTATGTTTATGCTATTTACACTTGAGGCTTAACACTAGACTACTATACGATTGTCTGAAATCTGATTTAAAACCATAGGGTTTAACAGTCAGAAACATATCAGACAACACATAATTGACACACAGATACTTGGTTTGATGTTATTATATATAAGCGTATGCGAGGTTAAACAAAACAAAACAATAACGGTTGTTACGGAATGCTAAACAGACGAATTATTCGTATAGGTGACGATCTGTACGAATGATTCTGAGAGTTTAATGTTCTGAAATAATAACTGGAAAGTAGAAAACAAGAATCAGAAAGCCAAACTATCGTCGTGTTCGTTTGAATGACGATTCGAACGAATACGCACGATGGTGACGCGTTCTGACGAAACGAAAACGAAAACGAAAAACGATACGAACGATAATAAATTTAAGGAAATATAATGTTTCCTGTTTTACAATTTTGAAACTCATCAGTAATAAATTAAAAAGAAACTATTCTCAATTAAATACGTAAATTCGCGAAAGAATTAACGAAACGCGTAAAAATAACATAATTCGATAAATAATTCAAGAAAACGATATTTAAAATATCGTTTCTAGTAATAACCACTTTCCAAATGTTTAAAAATAAAGTCTTTTATTTAAGTTACGAGAAACGAGCGTAATAATCCGGAAACACGACGAAAACGCGAACTGAGCAACCGAAACGAACCCGGACACCCACGGGGTATTTAAACTCTAAATGAATCATTTATTTCATTTTTCCACCATCTCTTCCCCTCTAAAATTCTCTCAAACCTGTCACCCTCTTTTCCACTTGAATTTTCAACTTCTAACCACAAGATCTCTCTCATTTGTGGATGAAATTGAGCAAGCTTGGTGTCTAAACGGAGGTCTCGAGCTTCTCTATCACAAAGTACAACCGATCTAGCGTTTTATCCAACCAAATTCGAGGTATGAACAAAAGAATAATCACGAAATTAGGGTTTTCTTGGGTGTTACTTGATGGACTATACTCCTCGAACCCTGCTTCCTTCGGAACCCATCTACGCATGAACCGCTCTGGAAACAACCCAACAACAGCAAGGTTCAAGGATGGTGATGATGATGAGCTAGTGGTTGCAACAGTGGGTCGGCCGAACCCTACTAAGGGCTGTAGCCGAACCTGCATGGCTGTCTCTCAGCTCAACGAACCTCAAAATGCCTTGGCCGAACCTTTGGTGTTCCAACCTGACGTGCGAACCCAGCCATCTACACGAACCATCTCATCTGAGGCGAACCTTCCCTGCTGTGGCCGAACATTTGCACCCATGGACGAACCCCTTCTTCCCTGGGCGAACCTTTGTACACAAACCACCGAACCTGCGTGATCATCTCCTCTTAGCCGAACCCTTTTCTCAACAACCTCAGCCGAATCTTTGAGGTTTAGCCGAACCATGCCATGAGCCACGAACCCATGAGTCACGAGGGCCGAACCAATATCAGAGAGCCACCAACGAACCTGCTGCAAACCCTAGGAACAAACCTAGGTGTCCCGGACCTACACCAACTTGCCGAACCATCTGAAATCCATGCAAACATGGTGTTGTGAACCACGACCGAACCTCTTTTGTCGCACCCCGAGAAATCCCGTCCCTTCTGGGGCGCGAGCGACAACGGATTGTCAGGATCGCAGTCTCCGGTCACACAACGTTGCGAGACCTACATGTCTGGTTTCATACGTACATCCAATAACTTGGATAAAACAGTTTAGTAGAATCAGAGTTGGGGAAGTAAAAAGTTTAAGATGTCAAAACAACAGTGTAATTATAAGTTGCGGAAGCATAAGTTTAATCAGTTTTGAAAACTGAAAGAGTAGTAATGCGGAAGCGGTTTAAGTATTTAACATTACATAACAAAACAATTTTCAATCGTTATCAAATTGCCTAAGACACTAAAGCTGATGCATGGGACTCCATCCTAGCATCCTATCCTTGTGTGCGTGCCTTAGTTACCTGAGAAAACATGCGAGTAAAAGGGTCAACACAAAGGTTGGTGAGAGCACAGGTTTGTATCAGCAGTAAACATCAAAATGTTTAAAGTAAATGTTTTGCAGTTTTATATATCATATGCGGGTTCGAAACCGAAGCTAACATGCTGCCTCCCGCCATGTCCATCCAACAAGACAATGACAATGTTTATTGGTCAATTATGCACTGTTCCAACCTCCAGTCGGGGTGGCCATACGACGCACAACAGTGGGGCTTGTCAGGCCCAAATAGTACTATTCAGAATTACCACGCTAAGCGCTACGCGCTATTAACGGTTCGAGATGTGTTTAATGAGGACTTATCAGTTTTGTGGATGAATGCCACACATATGTATATACGATATAAGTATGTACCAATGTACCCAAAAGTATGTATGTTGATCAAAATCAGTTGTAGGCAATGTTTTCTCCCCCAAAGGTAGAAAGATAAAAAGGGGCCGTGAACTCACCTGGTAAAGCAGTTCCGGTTTATGTGGTGTTTGCGACTGTGAAAGCTAGCAGTCCTGCTAGTAAGTTCCTATAATCATATAGGTGTGAGTATGTGTTTTGTGGTGTGTTGTAATTCATACAACTCCAAGTGTCGGTGTGCTCAACCGAGTGCGTGTGTGTTGACTTGTGCTAACTCTACGAATCGTTGGTGACACGATTGTTGTGTTTACGTGCCTCAATGCACATAAGACACCAAAATGCATTCCTATGACTTCAATCACATAAGTTACCATTTTTAGAAAGTTTCCAATTTAGGAAAGTGTGGTTATGAAATCCCATTTTATAAAACAAATCACTCTAGTATGTTTGTAAAAACGTATGTAATCACTTAAAATAAGTCGTTTGTGCATAAAATACCATTTGTGCCATTTTACCCAAACAAAGTTTCCTAAAATAGTAAGTATTTGTTTAAAAGATTGTTTTCACAAATCCAAGTTTCCAATATGCTTAGAAATCATTTTTAAACATGTTTCAAATATCACAAATCATCAAATCATTCAAAAACATCAAAAGCCCTCTTTTGATTTACAAAAGTTTCCATAATTAGTAAGTTTCTATAAACTCATGATTTCGACAAAATCAAATATCAAGATGTGTTTCTAAACACTCCAATACTCATTTAACAACATCTAGACATGTCTAACATGTCTAGATCATCACAATCCAAGACTTTGCACATAAAAGTTTCCTTTTATGGCAAGTGTACCAAAACATCATCAAATCAAACCTCGCTTAACCAAAACTCAATTCTAACATTACCAAACACTAAAATCAGTAAATCCATGACAATAACACCTCAAATCACCAACAATATCGTGCACAATAACCGTAAGGAGTTGCATGTGGGTTTTCACCCATTGCATGTATGATCTAACTAAAGATAAACATAAGAAACTACCTTAGAAGCTTAAATCCGTGGTAAAATAGGTTCTGGAACTCGAATGGTGACTGATGAGGATCGTCTTGCTTGTTGGTGGCCTCCAAGAACTCCCTTTGGTGCTCCAATGGCTTCAAATCACCAACAATGGCTTCTAATGGTGTTAACAGAGGTTTCAGCTTGATTTCAGATGGATTTTGGTCGCAACAGTGAGTGGTAACTCGGAGAAAATGGGAAGGAGTTCGACTGAAATGAAGTGGGTTGGTTTATATTGAAATTTTGATCTGCATGGCCTTCGCGTACCGTGAAGGCCGATCAAAAATGTTTATCGCGTACCGCGATGGGATTCGGGAGTCTCGACTCCCGGTTTGCGCCGCGTACCGCGAAGCCTTTCGCCGAGGGACCGTCGCGTACCGCGATGGGTCCATTTCCTTGTTTTTCGATTTCGTTGATACGATTTCGCTCGTACTTGATTCCTACGTTTATCCTAAACATCTAATGCACGTTTAAGCACATAAATAGAAAGTAGCACATAAGTTTGATTGATCACCAACATTCGTGAGACTCGTGTGTGTGTTTTGATAATTCATCGAATTATCTTCGATAGTTTGTGTTCGTGTTTTACGAAGTGTTTGCACGCTTGATTAATCCTAATCAACGTGTGATGCACAATTCAATTGTGTTTGTGTTTGTTGCAGTTCATCTAATTAACCATAATTAAAAGAAATGCAACGAGTATGAATGTGAAATGTAAAGTTGTAAGAGTTGCAATTTACCTGAAATTGCCGGGTGTCACATCATCCACTTGTTGAAAGAAATTTCGTCCCGAAATTTGGTTGTTGTTGGTAGTGTTTGAGTAGCAAGAATGTTTGAGAAACAAAAATTTTTCGGTTGTCACATCATCCCCTTGTTGAAGGGAATTTCGTCCCGAAATTTATTCATTGTTGTCGGCGTTCGACATTGACTGTTTGAAGAGATGGGGATATTTGCGCATCATCTGATCTTCATTTTCCCTCGTGAATTCAGGTCCTCGTTTCGAGTTCCATCGAAACCTGGCAATCGGAATCCGACTCTGTTTAAGTCGTTTGACCTCTCGGTCCATGATCTCTACGGGTTCTCCCACGAACCGTAGTCGTTCATCCACCTAGATTTCATCCAGTGGAATCACAAGTGTCTCATCTGATAAACACTTCCTCTGATTTGAGACATGGAATACGTTGTGAACTCCATCGAGTTTGGTTGGTAGGTTAAGTTGGTATGCTACTGGGCCGATCCGCTTCAGGATTTCGAATGGCCCAATATACAGTGGATTTAGTTTTCCTCGTTCACCAAAACAGAGGGGTGATCGGCATAGCTCTGTTGACGATCGTGAGTTGCTGCCATGCGGTTTCTAATCTGTACTATCTTCTAGGTTGTTTCATGTATAAGTTTTGAGTCAGTGAGTTGACTGTCACCCACTTCTGCCCAACAGAGGGGTGATTGGCACTTCCTGCCATAGAGTGCCTCAAAAGGCACTGCCTTGATGCTGGTGTGGTGACTGTTGTTGTAGGAAAACTCCAACAATGGTAGGTGAGTTTCCCAACTATTGCCGAAGTCTACTACGCATGCTTGTAGCAAATCTTCGAGAGTTTGTATTGTACGTTCGCTCTGGCCATCAGTTGGTGGGTGGTATGCAGTACTCATATCTAGCCGTGTGCCAAGCGACTTTTGCAATGATTTCCCAAAGTTGGTAGTGAATCTAATATCTTGATCTGAAATGATGGAGATTGGCACTCCATGTCGTGAGGCCACTTTCTTGACATAACTTCTGGCTAGCTTTTCCATTTTATCGTTTTCCTTGTTTGCAAGGGAAATGTGCTGACCTGGTCAGTCGGTCTACAATAATCCAGATAGTGTCGCATCCACTAGGAGTATGGGGAAATTTGGTAATGGAATCCATTGAGATTTGTTTCTACTTCCACGTGGGGACGGAGGAGTGTTGCTCCTTTCACCGTTGATGCCTAGGGTTTCTCCACGAGGGAGAGGTATGCGCACAACCTTGTTGTGGCAAGTGATTTCAACCTGGTTTCTAACTACCGCAAAATTGCCGAGTGTAACCTTGCATGAGGTCGATCCTAAATTATGGTTTGCGAGCTCTAAAGTGCATTTTCTCAGAATGTGCTTAGTTAAAATCAGTTCACCATCATCTAACTCTACGGTGTATTCAGCCTTTAAGGATATTAGGGTTATGAAAAGTATTTGCTAAGGTGCTTAAATATAAGACTTTTCTCAATTTCCAGTACCAACAATACAGAAGCGTAATGATCGTTTAAGAGATACGTACCTGTTGCAAGATTATGATCATTTATGGCCTCCTTAGCCCCAATCACGAGGGGTCATTCCTTCGGACCGTTATTGTCCCTCTTATTATTTTCATTCTCTAGATATGGGCAGTCCTTCCAGAGGTGCCCCGGCTTCCCACATTCGAAGCAACTCTTCGGTGCTTCATCCCTATTGTCTTCCGTATGGGGGCAGTCCCTTTTAAAGTGCCCTGACTTTCCACATCCGAAGCAACCTTTTGGTGCTTTGAATTGCTGCGGTTGAGGCGATGGAATTTTGGTCACGAGTTCACCCCTGCAGTTTTTAGTTGTGTGGCCTCGCTTTCCGCACCGTTGGCATCGGTATCTTTCACACGGTCCTTGTTTATGATGATAATCACAGTTGTTGCACCTTGGGTTTTTGCCAGCATAGGCACCCTTACGTCGTCTTGGTGATTGTAGAGTGGGGGTTTCATTCTGAGTGTTATCCCATTTGCGTTTGTTGTCGGTGGTTTTGATTATTGAGCCACGTGGAGGTAATAATCCTTGAATAACCGCGGTATCGGTCAGTTCATGAGCTAAGTATACGGCTTGTCGTAAGGTGGTGGGGTCAGCGGATAGTACCATATCCCGAACCTGCGGTGTCAATCCCTCAATGTATTTTTCGAGGTGTTTGTAGGCTGGGGTCACCATTTCTGGGCACATGTGTGCCAACTCATAAGATCGAGTAGTGTATGCCTCGATCTCAGAACCAATCATCCTATGGTTCCGAAATTCCATTTCCGATTTCTGAACTTTGTCGTGAGGGAAATATTTGTGGTTCATCATTCTTTTGTATTCCTCCCAAGGTATAGCCTCAGATGTTTCTCGTCCTATGATTTGAACATTTGTGTCCCACCAAGTGAGCGCTGCTCCTTCTAAGGTTCCTGTTGCGTACTTCACGCGGTCATTAACCCTACAGTTGCTCATGATGAAAGCTGTTTCCATTTTCTCAATCCATCGGAGGAGGCCGGTAGTACCCTCCGTACCATTGAAAGAAGGCGGTTTGCAGTCTAAGAAGGTTTTGAATGTGCAGTAGGGTGGATTAGGGTTTGTTCCTTGGGTTAGTTGATTCTGGTCACGTGCAGCTTCACGTGCAGCGATTTCCTCCTCAATTCGTTTGCTGATTAGTGCGTTCAGTTTCGTCATGGTGAGGTTAATGTTTCCATGTGCTCCCGCGTTCTTGCATTATCCGCGTCTTCCAGCCATGATCTTCATAGCGAGAATATGCGTTAGTGTAGATCTAATGACTAAAGTAGCACATGATTGATATGAGAAGAAAACATGTATTGATTGTCATAGACAAAATTTTCAATAACATATATTAGTCTCGATATATAATAAGTTGTACTGATTACAATTTATTTAACACCCAAGTCACTACAATTCCAAAATTTCGTGTACAGAGACACGACTTGTCCCTACCACATCTATGCTAAGTAAATCAAGGGCATTATCGATAGTGAAATCCGAATCAGCATTCGCCGCTGGTTCCTTTTCCTCAGAGTCAAGTTCTTCTGGAATTGGATCGGTGACCTTGTTTTCCAGTCCTTAGATTCCAGTTTTAGCGATGGCAGCCCGATCCTCGGGTCATCTTGCTGACTATGCTACCAAGTTCTATATGTCATACATTTGTATGTCTGAGTTCCTCTTCGAGACACTCGATTCGGTCGTCCGCCCAGGTCAGGTCCTGAGCCAATCCTACTCAAGACACTGCCTCTCAGGCTCATGTGAGTCTAATATGGGTTATGTATTGTCGGGTGATTCTTCCATGGGGTCCTCCTTAGGATCCTTGTCAAGGTCCTCATCGGGTAATTTGATACGTACTATAGCTGGAAATTTGATGACCGTTATGTTGAAGCCTTGATTCGTTGCTTGAATTCCGTTGTAACCATCAGGATGAGGGATAAGCGAATATCAATGTATGTGTTTCAAAAATAGGCTCATAATAGAATTTGCCAGAATTCATGCGTACCTGTAAATTCACGATTATGTTGCGCACCATGATCGTCAATTACCTTACATAAGAATTCTAGTTCCTCCTACTTAGAGCTATTAGGTTTTACTATATGACATCGAGATTCAAACAAGAGTCATATGAGGTATGGCTGAATAGCCTACCGAAGCTAATACTTGGGATAGTTGTGTGAGTTGAATAATATTATAGGATCCTTCATAGATCCTATAACGATAGCTACGTGGCTTGAGTGTGTTTTTCTCAAGTCACTTGGTGTTGAGTCACTGATTGTGCGAGTGTTAGTATTGATGCTTCTGGATGACCACCTAGCACCCTTAATGAAATCTCTCCGCATGGTCACTCTAGTTTTTCTTAACTCGAGCGACCATGCTCGTTCGGTGATATTCTATGAATGACAAGGAGTGGAGTTTGGAATCTCCTCATATGGTCCTTGTAAGCAGTATGTGTAGCAGTACCAAGGGATTACAAGAATGTTGTTGCGTCATAGGGCCTATTTCATCCGTGGACTTGTTTTAGTTTCATCCCCGATCAGCTTTTGTCGTTGCCTCTTCGATTCGAGCACCGGTGATATAGAGTATGTGTACCGGCTGCTCCTCCTGCGATGGCTCAGACGTGCTGTCTTCGGGTGATAGTTGGTGCTTGGTCCGGTGACTCAACTGCTACCGGTAGTGTTGATACTAAAGGTGTAGGAACAATCTGTTCCTTCTCATCAAATGCGAGCATAGATGGTGATGACAGTGTCACCACATATAAATGTGTGAATTGTGTATATGTATGATAATGTATGCAAGTGGAACTATTACTAAGCACTACGCGTTGTGTGGAGACTAGTGGTTATAGACTAAGTTCACTAAATGCGAACCTAATTCGCAATAACCGGAGGCTCTGATACCAATCTGTCGCACCCCGAGAAATCCCGTCCCTTCTGGGGCGCGAGCGACAACGGATTGTCAGGATCGCAGTCTCCGGTCACACAACGTTGCGAGACCTACATGTCTGGTTTCATACGTACATCCAATAACTTGGATAAAACAGTTTAGTAGAATCAGAGTTGGGGAAGTAAAAAGTTTAAGATGTCAAAACAACAGTGTAATTATAAGTTGCGGAAGCATAAGTTTAATCAGTTTTGAAAACTGAAAGAGTAGTAATGCGGAAGCGGTTTAAGTATTTAACATTACATAACAAAACAATTTTCAATCGTTATCAAATTGCCTAAGACACTAAAGCTGATGCATGGGACTCCATCCTAGCATCCTATCCTTGTGTGCGTGCCTTAGTTACCTGAGAAAACATGCGAGTAAAAGGGTCAACACAAAGGTTGGTGAGAGCACAGGTTTGTATCAGCAGTAAACATCAAAATGTTTAAAGTAAATGTTTTGCAGTTTTATATATCATATGCGGGTTCGAAACCGAAGCTAACATGCTGCCTCCCGCCATGTCCATCCAACAAGACAATGACAATGTTTATTGGTCAATTATGCACTGTTCCAACCTCCAGTCGGGGTGGCCATACGACGCACAACAGTGGGGCTTGTCAGGCCCAAATAGTACTATTCAGAATTACCACGCTAAGCGCTACGCGCTATTAACGGTTCGAGATGTGTTTAATGAGGACTTATCAGTTTTGTGGATGAATGCCACACATATGTATATACGATATAAGTATGTACCAATGTACCCAAAAGTATGTATGTTGATCAAAATCAGTTGTAGGCAATGTTTTCTCCCCAAAGGTAGAAAGATAAAAAGGGGCCGTGAACTCACCTGGTAAAGCAGTTCCGGTTTATGTGGTGTTTGCGACTGTGAAAGCTAGCAGTCCTGCTAGTAAGTTCCTATAATCATATAGGTGTGAGTATGTGTTTTGTGGTGTGTTGTAATTCATACAACTCCAAGTGTCGGTGTGCTCAACCGAGTGCGTGTGTGTTGACTTGTGCTAACTCTACGAATCGTTGGTGACACGATTGTTGTGTTTACGTGCCTCAATGCACATAAGACACCAAAATGCATTCCTATGACTTCAATCACATAAGTTACCATTTTTAGAAAGTTTCCAATTTAGGAAAGTGTGGTTATGAAATCCCATTTTATAAAACAAATCACTCTAGTATGTTTGTAAAAACGTATGTAATCACTTAAAATAAGTCGTTTGTGCATAAAATACCATTTGTGCCATTTTACCCAAACAAAGTTTCCTAAAATAGTAAGTATTTGTTTAAAAGATTGTTTTCACAAATCCAAGTTTCCAATATGCTTAGAAATCATTTTTAAACATGTTTCAAATATCACAAATCATCAAATCATTCAAAAACATCAAAAGCCCTCTTTTGATTTACAAAAGTTTCCATAATTAGTAAGTTTCTATAAACTCATGATTTCGACAAAATCAAATATCAAGATGTGTTTCTAAACACTCCAATACTCATTTAACAACATCTAGACATGTCTAACATGTCTAGATCATCACAATCCAAGACTTTGCACATAAAAGTTTCCTTTTATGGCAAGTGTACCAAAACATCATCAAATCAAACCTCGCTTAACCAAAACTCAATTCTAACATTACCAAACACTAAAATCAGTAAATCCATGACAATAACACCTCAAATCACCAACAATATCGTGCACAATAACCGTAAGGAGTTGCATGTGGGTTTTCACCCATTGCATGTATGATCTAACTAAAGATAAACATAAGAAACTACCTTAGAAGCTTAAATCCGTGGTAAAATAGGTTCTGGAACTCGAATGGTGGTTGATGAGGATTGTCTTGCTTGTTGGTGGCCTCCAAGAACTCCCTTTGGTGCTCCAATGGCTTCAAATCACCAACAATGGCTTCTAATGGTGTTAACAGAGGTTTCAGCTTGATTTCAGATGGATTTTGGTCGCAACAGTGAGTGGTAACTCGGAGAAAATGGGAAGGAGTTCGACTGAAATGAAGTGGGTTGGTTTATATTGAAATTTTGATCTGCATGGCCTTCGCGTACCGCGAAGGCCGATCAAAAATGTTTATCGCGTACCGCGATGGGATTCGGGAGTCTCGACTCCCGGTTTGCGCCGCGTACCGCGAAGCCTTTCGCCGAGGGACCGTCGCGTACCGCGATGGGTCCATTTCCTTGTTTTTCGATTTCGTTGATACGATTTCGCTCGTACTTGATTCCTACGTTTATCCTAAACATCTAATGCACGTTTAAGCACATAAATAGAAAGTAGCACATAAGTTTGATTGATCACCAACATTCGTGAGACTCGTGTGTGTGTTTTGATAATTCATCGAATTATCTTCGATAGTTTGTGTTCGTGTTTTACGAAGTGTTTGCACGCTTGATTAATCCTAATCAACGTGTGATGCACAATTCAATTGTGTTTGTGTTTGTTGCAGTTCATCTAATTAACCATAATTAAAAGAAATGCAACGAGTATGAATGTGAAATGTAAAGTTGTAAGAGTTGCAATTTACCTGAAATTGCCGGGTGTCACATCTTTGATAACTCGACTGGCCGAACCTAGCCTTGATTTCCCAAGAGGGTTCGCTGGTCGGGAATGTGGCCCAACAGAATAAAACTCTTGAGTTCATCTTACATTGATTTGGCCCAACACAGTGTCTAGCCATTCATTCTATGCGGCCCAGCTTGATTTTCCGGCCCACTTATCTCGGCCCAAAAGACTATTCGGGGCCCCTTATCTAATTCGGCCCACACACATAAACAATTGGCCCAATAACACATAGATTGGACTAAGAAGTTGTCCGGCCCAAGGAATTTCAAATAAATGGCAAACACATAAATAAACATTTGGAAACGGTAATAAACAAATGCATGAAACATCACTTTAGTTAAGGTGATGTTAAAATTGTAATACAAAGGATGCAAAGTCTTAAACATATTATTTAGAAAGCTTTGATATGTAAGTTAAATTTTTAAGTGAAAGAATTTCAAACAATCAAGGAGATTCAACACAATATTACTTAGCATATGGAATTCCGGGCCGGATAATGAGCAAGACTCGCGAGTGTTAGTCAACTTTAGGACTAAAACAACGCGCACACAAACAAACTATAATTTATACTTATAAGTTGCAAACTCCATGAAATCAATACAGGATCGTGAATACCACACCAAACACAACAACGAGCGCGCGTATTCTTGTTTTGCCTAGTCAATCACTACGGACACAAGGTGAGTTCATTTGTCCCTTTTCAAACTTATTTGTTTTACTTCGGGACTGAGAAGCATGTTAAACATTTTAATAAATTATTGAAATGTTATGTAATGCTTTTAAACATAATCATGATACTTATAATAAAGCTTATGCTTGGAAACTATTATTCTTGAGAAGCTATATACTTGATGATTAAACTTGCTGCATATGCTACAAACTAGAAGCTTGAAACTATATGCTTAGTGCTTATGCTACAAACTAGATTCTTAAACTTGATGCTTGATGCTTATGCTACAAACTAGATGCTTAAACTTGATGCTTGATACTTAAGCTACCAACTAGAAGCTTAAAACTTGATGCTTGATGCCTATGCTACAAACTAGAAGCTTAAACTATATACTTGATGCTTATGCTATGAACTTCATGCTCAAACTATATGCGAATGCTTGAGTCTATATGCTTAAAACTATGATTGTGTGCGAAATGCAAAGCTTGTATCTAATCATGGGCTACGTAATTGCTAAACTTCTGCTAGAGCAGAGCTTGTACCCATGCATTGAGATACGTGAAAGCTAAACTATGACGATGCTAAGCTGTTATCTATATAAGAGACACGTAATTGTTAAACTTCTGCTAGAGCAGGGCTTGTGTCTACTTATATGAGATATGTAAATGCTAAACTATTTGTGTATGCATGGCTTGTGTCTATGTATGAGATACGTAATGGCTAAACTTCTGCTATAGCAGGGCTTGTATCTTGTATAGGAGACACGTAATTGCTAGACTATTCGGATATTAAGCTTAACTAACTCATGAGATATGTAATGGCTAAACTTCTGCTAGAGCAGGTCTTGTATCTAGCCGTGGGCTACGTGATTGCTAAACGACTGCTAGAGCAGAGCTTGTACCCACGCATGAGATTAGTGAAAGCTAAACTATGGTGTGTGAAACAATGATGCTTGTTCGATTGAGACTAAAGCTAATTTGCATAAATGTTATAAACTTTGAAACAGTAAACTAAAGCTATGATGAATATTGGATTGAACGATAGGTAAAATGTTTAATTATTATTAACAACAGTGTCATATGTGAATTAGTATGTGGTGGGATGGCGTCTGGGCGGGTTGTAGGCTCGACTCAGGGGTATGCCCTATATATAAGTATACCGATTTGGATATTACATGTGGAGTTAATGAGGTTGAGGTTTTACCGAAAAAGGTTTGTTAAAGCTATTTTCAAACTTATAAACTACATAAACTCACCAACCATTGTGTTGACTTTGTTTTCTTACATGTTTTCTCAGGTGACGTACATGACTAGGCTTAAGCTTTTGGATTGCATGCTAGGCTGCCCAGATAGAGGACCTAGTTGATTTTGAAAGCACATCTTTTGTTATTAATACGAATCACTTTTGGATGTCTTGTACAGTTACAAGATAGAAAACATTTGATTCTTTTGATAGGTTTACTGGGTTAAATTACTGAACATTGATATTGTAATTTAACTTTGTAATCCTAGTTTAATGTTTTATTGTGCTTTAGTTATTCTTAACATTGATGCTATGTAAACAATCTGATCATCACGATTATCACTCACGATATCGCGCCCCGAGAACCTTCCGCCTGACGGGGACTTCGATCCAACCCCGCCGGCTCGGGGTGTGACATCTGCCAATATACTTTAAGCGTGTATATGCTTCCGTATGTTGTTTAAGAGATGTCCCTTGTAAACATATGTGTGTATAAGCATCCGCATAAAAAGACATGGTTTCCCGCCAAGATTATTATGCTGAATTTTACATTATATGGGTGTCTGTCAGACTGTATGAGCGCGAAGACCTGTAAAGAATAAGTGGTGTTTTCTGATTTTTAGATTTTACAAACAGACACTGCTATACATACCGGCGTCGATCTAACGCCTATAAAGATATGAACATTTGAAGATTAAAAGGAAGAAAATAGGGATAATCTTGAGTAATTAGAAGGAGAAAAACGTTAGATTTCCATTCTAGAAATCAAGACAATATTATAAACTAATAAACTAAGTAAGTTGTTATGCAAGTTGCTACTCCTACTTTAAAATTCAAACTAATCGCATGCAACTTGCAACCCCCCTCCCATCTTCTCGCACATTTCATGTCTTTAAATATATATGAATATCAAATTATACATACGATACAATTAATTAATCATTATCGATCATATCCAAACAAAATCAAGAAATCATGTTTTCGTCGACTCAAATCCGAAGTATTCAACACGACAACCATCCTACCACCACCGGAACAATAATTCAGTCGATCTCTGCCCCCGTTGAGACCGTGTGGTCGGTAGTCCGCCGGTTCGACAACCCGCAGGCGTACAAGCACTTTCTCAAGAGCTGCAACGTTGTCCTTGGAGACGGTGATGTGGGTTCGGTGCGGGAGGTACAGGTGGTGTCGGGCTTACCGGCCGGGTCCAGCATGGAGCGGCTAGAGATCCTTGACGACGAACGTCATGTCATCAGCTTTAGCGTTGTTGGTGGAGACCACCGCCTGAAAAACTACCGGTCTGTAACGACCCTCCACTCGCCTCCAACGAGTGGCGGCACCACCGTGGTTGTGGAGTCGTATGTGGTGGATGTGCCGCCGGAAAACACCAAGGAAGAAACGTGTGTCTTCGTGGAGACCATCGTCCGATGTAACTTGCTGTCACTGAAGCAAATCGCCCAAGATTTGGCCCTAAGAAATTAAAATTTATTTAAGTTTACTTTTTTTTTTTTTTTTAATTTTGGTTTGCATCTAAAATCTCTGTCAAATGTAAGATGTGAACCTGATCTTCAAAGAGAAGCTATCAACTACTACACCTGACCCAAGATACCAATAGGCTAAATGGCCTTTGAGATCGAAGATAATTAGTTCATAAATATAAATATAATTTTTTCATAGGATTCTTATAATCATCATCTTGATTTGATTGTAATTATTGGTGTAACAACAGTTTCAGAAAATAAATAAAAAACTTTTATAAATGTGATTTTAATATAAAATAGGAGTTACTTTTGAAATTAATAAGAGGAAATAAGGAAGATCATTGAGAATTCGTACGTGTTTAATACAGGTAACTTAAAACAAATTTCAAGTATTTTAAAAAAACTTGTTCAATTCATTTCCTGGAATATAATGGTTGAAGCTAGTTGTATAACCCTAAAATTAAGAATACGTTTAGGTAATAATTAAGGAACAAAGAATTTTTGGAAATTCTTTATATATAGAAAAAGAGAGAGCTTTAGAGACGTGTTGTATGATACATCTTTTAACCAAGACCAATCTTAGTATTTGAAAATGAGAATGAGTTGAAAAATCTTATTGATCATAAACCATGAGCACTAACACCTATTCAACATACATACATACATACATACATACATATAATGAGATGAAACAATTATTTAACCAACGTAATAAGTAAAACAACCCTTCTAATGAACCCAATACAAGAAACATGATCTAATACGTCAGACCTTTCCCAACGACAGTCGTCGGCACAGAACAACTTTGGTTTTTTTCTTTTTTTATCTTGTACCGACTACAAGCCGTCGAGATAGAAAATGAAGACACATCAAAACAGTATACTTGTAGTGACCATATATGTAACATTCATTTAACATACAATATGAGTTGAACAACAATAAGAATAAAAAAAGCACTCAATGTTCATTCAAATTCTTATTTTGTTAAAAATGAGTTATTTAAAAAAAATTTAACAATTCTCCATATGAATAGAGAGTGTTCCATACACATAATTATGTAGTTGTCTTATTATATAGTTAGGTGTTAGCTTTAAACCTCCCTTGTAATTTCAGTAGTCAATTCTCAACATGGTTTCTAAACCATAAATATTTATGGGATGTTTGCAATGATCACTTATGTTAACTTAGGAACTACACATAATTTCATATTACACTATTTTTTATTATATAAATGTGCTATCATTACTATATATACATCTGAAAGCGTCGACGTTTCAAGTGAACAATAACAGTAGTAGTATAATAATAAAACTTGTGCAAAAGGAAGAACGTGATAATCTCATTTTTTCGAACCGTTGCAAAATTAAGGTGTGTACTATATTAAAACCGCTTTAGCATTTTTTTTTAGAACAAACCACTGCAAAACAGCTTTAATGACCGTTGCAAAAGGTTTGTCTTATAATAATAGAAGACCGATGCTATAGGTTTTTCTTAGAATAATATTAATCAATTAACGTGGGAAAAAAAATTGGTTACCCACTCCAAAAGGAAAAAATGCTAACCAGTAATAATATTTAATGTGTAGCATTAATACTAATTAATTAATAATAAATGTTATGTGACATTAATTCTAATTAACTAATAATTTTAAATAACAATAATAACTAAATTGGACGGTATTATTTTTTTCATTTTCATTTGTTCATCTTATGTTTATATATGTTTTACGTCATTTTTTTGTTACAGTAAGATAGACACATTTACAAAAGTTATATTTTAGGTCTATCGTCGGAATGACAACCACTATTCCATATTTTTATATTTGTGTTTTTGATACACATGATCGTTTTTGCGTTCTAATACTTGCATGGTAAGTTTATTATCTGCATCCACAATTTTTTTTTTAAATGAACATGATATGTGTTTATTTCTCTTACAAAACTGATTAATTTCAAAGAACGATTTTTCTCTTTCAAGAGATACTTTTTTTCTTGGATTTTATAACTTCAAATGGTATGTTTATTTGTTTAACATGTCACATCCTAACAAAAATTGAATATAGCAGATTATGTCGAGGCGTGAGTTTTATTGTTTAAAAGCTCATGATGCTATGTTTAAATTGAAATAATTAAAACATCCATGTAAGATAAACAACCACTCATTCAACATAAACAATTCAAATTGTCATTACAATAATTCAAAAACCGAACAATGCATAGGAAAGTCTAAACAATTTTTAAGAATTAAACCAAGTCTCTAGGCATGTCTTATGTCTCACCAAGCTTTTTTAGCCTGTTATACAAGTAAAATAAATGTTGTCAATTATTTGCATAGTTGGTGAGATCACATACTTAGTTTAACAATACACAGTAAAGATGCAAACGATAACCTAACCAGGTAATGTATCATAAGCATACGTGAATATAAGATTGAAAAATAAGAATAAATAATCCACCAGTGTCCAAACAAGTATTCATACAACATGTTAATTCAAGTATAACTATACTTTATATCAAAATGTGTATTTCAACAAGTTTTGTTAGTGTACTTTTCACTTTTTTAACACAATGGAAAAGTCAATGCAAAGGTAATATCTAACCAAATTCAGGCTACTAAATATTAACTTGTTTGACTAACAACCGCTACTACATAACACGGTATTTGCTACCAGAATTATGGTCACAAAATGGTGGCAATTGCCATTTTGGTACTAATTTGCTACCGTAAAGATGGTGAGGAAAACCCTAGTGACAATTGACCTATTGCTACCGTTTTGCCACCACATTACAAGGTCAAAAATATTGCAACGATATTGCGATCACATTTGTTGCTACCATTTTGTCACCATATTGGTTGCTATCATTTTCCCACCATATTATTATAGCTAGCGTATTATCGTTATACCTACCATTTGGTGAACGCCACCATTAGGCGCCCCTCACCGATAGTTTTATTACAACAATTTTGCCACCATTTTCGATAGTTTTATTACAACCATTTTGCCACCATTTTGTGACATTTTTTTACAACAATTTTGCCATATATTTTTACACCAACATAGTTGCCACCATTTTGCCACCAAAACCATCTGTATAAATTTTTCATTGATAAAACCTGCTAAAACCACATGTGATCGCTTCATTCCCACTTAACAAAAATCTAAACATAAAATCTCAAGTTTTAGAAACAAATTACACATCAAACATAATAAAAACAATTCAAACATAATAAAAGTCTAAACATTCAAACTAAAAGTGTTTTATAGTCTATTTCCGGACTAAGGTTTTCAACATATCTTCAATTTTTGACATCTGATTGCTCATAGCATCTTTCTTTGCCTTATGTTTTTCCTTTTCAGCCTCCAAATCCGCAATAATTCCATTTAATCTTTCTTTTTCTTCTTCTTTTTCCTTCAGAATTTCCTTGATAATCTCATTCAATTTTTCATTCTACAAAACAAATAAAAATTTATAATGGGTCAAGTTCAGCTTAAATTACAAATAAAATTCATAATGGGTGAAGTTTATTTTGTGAGGATGATGTTGGTAATGACATTGGTTCAAATCTAATTTGACAACTTAAGTTACAAAACTAACTAAATAATAACACCCAATCATTGTTTCATATGGAATCAAACTCTAACTTATTGTTAAAATTAACATACCTCAGGTGTTTGTCTATCATGTGCGTTCGAGTCATTAACACTACTTATTCCATACATTTTTCCTTTATTCTTGCCAATGGCAGCTCATGACCACAAAACTTCATCAAATTTGGGATGGTTGCTATGTTCATCCCCATACTTCTCCACAAGATATCCATCATATTTAACCTATTAAAATAAACACATAATTACATTATTTAAATTTCATTACCTCCTTAATATGTTGCTTGAATACCCAATTATCACATGTTGTATGGATTTATTAACAAACTCAACTTACCCAAGTCTCCTTTGCCCTCTCTTCAACCCATACAAGTATCTCTTCTTCGATGTTCTCTTCGGAACCCACATCTTAAACATGCGAACTACTACAACTTAGATCTTTATTCAATGGCATGCTTCCTTTCCTGCAATATGACTGCTTCCACATCTCATGAGGTTGCAGTTCACGTCCGAGTATCTTTGCCTAATATAGATAGAATTTAATATTAATAAAAAATGATAATGTTGATATGGTATGTGTGTGTGTGTGTATATATATATATGGATGATTAACATTTTTACTGCTTTTCATTTTGCAGTCATATAACTTTGAGATCCAAGTGTATGTTTGCCCCCAATTGATTTACTTTTAATATCAGTGTTCCTTTGAAATTTTATTTTCCATTCGATCAAGTGTATTCCAAATGTCAATCATTTTTTTCCAAGTCTCAACTCTTATCCATGGAGGTTTAAAGTCAATAAGAGCAAGCATAGTAAACCTTTTTTTCTTGTTGTTTCTTTAGCTTCGAATCGTACCCTTCTTAAGAAATCAAGAAATTTACCGGCAATACACTTCTCCTTATGACTACAAATGGGTACATTCCATTTTTTCCTCCCACTGAAAATAACCCTATTAAAAATCAACTTTTAGTAAACATATAAAATTGTTCAATAAGTTGTATGATAAATTGTTAAGGACACATACCTGAAAACGCTCAAACAACCGTGTTATGTCCTCATTAGGAACATCTCTCCAACTATCCCATGGATCATTCCACATAGCCCTTTAATATCATTCCAATAATCATGGTAGACTTCTCTTGATTACTAAATCTACAAAACAAGAGCAAAAACATATTAGTAACATCTTTTATATACATAAATAATTAATATTAATTTTTATATACTTACTCCACGTCTTCAATCCAAATCCACTCATGGTTCATTGGTTCAGGTATTTGAACTTGGGAGGCGCATCATCTCCTTGCATGAGCATCATGAAAAGTAGACTATCATCATCATCACTACCCTCAATATGAGAAGGCACCACAGTATCATTACTACCTATACCACTACGCCGTCCAACACCTTGATCGCTAACTTGACAAACACCTTGACTAACACCTTGATAAGTAGGTAGAATAGTAGCTCGCCTAACCACTTGATCACTACCTCTACCAGCTCCTTGATTACTACCTCGCGTGATCCCTCGATCACTACCTTGACCAGCACTTTGACTACTATATCGTCCAACCCTTCGATCACTATCTTGACTAGTACCTTGACTACTACCTCGCCCCACCCCTCAATCACTACAATGACCATCACATAGACTGCTACCTCGTAAAACAGCTCGATCACTGCCTCGACCAAGATAGCGGGCACCTGGAAGCTTTTCCAAATCACTTGGAAAACATAGTCAGAGGGACCGGTGGTGACCTAGTATTGTGATAACAGAGCTATAGAAAACACTTCCAACCTTAGCCTCGGAGGCTTGCAATGGCTTGTGGCATATAAAATGACCAAAGTTGGGTTTTGGCCTAGGATGAATCATGCACCACAAAAGATAGAGTTCATGCTTGGTAACACCACCGGCATCTAGACGACTATCTACAATGCATGAAAGTAGCCTGTGTGCTACCCGCAAAGTGGGGTGCACAATTTGAGAGGATTTGGCATTTTTGACCACATAAATTCTCTTCACAGTAATTGATTTCTAAAATTGGAGTGGGTTGTATTCTGAATGAAAAGGATCATCTGGTTGGAATGTTTCTCGAGTGGGGGCATTTATCATCTTGCAGATTTTGTCAATTGAAAGAGAGCACGCCTTGTTAAAAAGACGAAAATGCAACACCTCATTCTCGAGACGTGCCGAGCTTAGAAATTCAAGTGTTGCTCGCTTGTATCCTATATCATCCCAATCAATGAGCCCCTGCCATCTAATGTTGGTAAATAGTTTCTTCACACCCTCAAAAATGCCAATCTCTTTTATTGCTTTGTCATCAGCAAATTTTGTGCTGAACAACTTCCGCTCATTGTGTGTTTTGAATTTTTGTTGTTGAATTGAGTCAGAGAATTTAATTCCAAGAGATTGTTGTTCTGTTGGGGATGCCATCGGTTCAGGAAGTGTTTCACCTTGGGGTACCGGTACAATTTCAGTTGATGATGCTTGACCTTGGGCATTACCAGAAGTTATTCCTCGATTTAGTGATGCCTTATGCGGACGCTTTGTTGTGGGCGGTGATGGGATGGCATGGGTGGACTTTCTCTTCTTTCCCATCCTACTCAACAGTCAAAATTTGGACCTATTTGAATCCTCAAATTAGTAATAATTATGGGAGGATCTAAGAATCCTCAAACAAAAACAATTTCAGCCCTAAACTTAACCCTATAGAATGATTGAATCAAAAAAATTGACTATAAAAGTGAATCTAGGGTTTTTGTCTTCAACAGAGCGCGTCGCGGGATTGACAGAGGGGGAAGAAGACATACCTGGTAGAGATGATGGATGGTGGTCGGACTACGATGGTAGGGGGACAGCGGTCGGACGACGGGGTGGTCGGCGACGGTGTCATACCCGCAAGGTGGGTTTCTCCCTTTTTTTCTTCTTTGTTTTGTTTTGTTTTACGGGGGATGGATAATGAGGGTTTGGGAAGATGAGTTTTCTTAGGTTTTGATATATATATATATATATATATATATATATATATTGTTTTAATTAATTAATTTTTTTTACTTCCCTTTCACACCTGGTCCCGAAAGTCCGAACGGCCGTGTCAAAGAAACAAGGTAAGGCCCACGCGGCCGTTTCATGGTTATGGTAAAAAAAAAAATTTCTTGCTGGGTCAAAAAGGATGGAACAGCCGTGTCATAATAACAAAGTACGACTCTACGCGGCCGTTTCAAGGTTATGGTAAAAGATTTGCTTGCTCATTTTTGTTTGCTGGGTCAAGAAGGTTGAAACGGCCGTTTCGTAAAAACAAAGAGAATCTCACACGGCCGTTTTGGGTTTATGGTCTTCAACTTCAATTTTTTTAAACTATCTAAGAAATCAAAATTCAAACAAAGTGCAAGGGTTGCCTCCTGCTTAGCTCCTTTCTTTAACGTCTTTGGCTAGACACAGTTTGTGCTCAATTTTCGTTGTGCACGCATTCCAACTTCGTCACACTATCGGGTTCGTGCTGGAATGTCTCATAAAACACTTTCAAACGGTGTCCGTTCACCTTGAACATTTTTCCTGTCTTTTCACTTGTAATTTCTACTGCACCATGAGAAAAAATGTTAGTAACCACAAACGGTCCGACCCATCATGACCAAAGTTTGCCAGGGAATAATTTGAGTTTAGATGAGAACAATAATACCTTCTGGCCTACACTGAAAGTTTTCCGTGTATTTACCTTATCATGGAAAGCTTTGGTTTTTTCGTTATAAATCCGGGAGTTCTCGTAAGCATCGTTACGGATTTCTTCTAACTATTGAATTAGTAGCTTACGATGAACACTAGCATCGTCAATTTTCAAGTTGAATTGCTTAATGGCCCAAAAGGCTTTATGCTCTAATTCAACAGGAAGATGACAAGCTTTTAAAAAGACAAGGCGAAAAGGTGGCGTACCTATTGGTGTTTTATAGGCTGTGCGATACGGCCACAGTGCATCATCCAATCGTGAACTCCAATCTTTCCGATTCGAGTTAACCGTATTTTCAAGAATCAACTTTATTTCGCGGTTTGAAATCTCAGCTTGACCATTTGTTTGCAGATGAGAGGCTGTTGACATCTGATGTGTAACACCATATTTCTTGAAAAGTGTTTCAATCGTCTTATTGCAAAAATGCGAACCTCTATCACTAATGAATGCTCTTGGAACACCAAACCTGCAACAACTTTAGAATCATTAGTCCTTGTGGCTTTTGCCCCCACCCATTTGGAGACATAGTCCACTGCCAAAAGAATATAAACATTTCCATACGATGATGGAAATGGATCCATAAAATCGATTCCCCATACATCGAAAATCTCACACACAAAGATAGGTGTGAGTGGCATTTGATCTCTAGACCTTATATTACCTGTTTTCTGGCATCGTTCACAAGCTTTACAAAACATGTATGAATCAAGAAAAATGCTAGGCCAATAGAAACCAGATTCAAGTACGTTATGTGCAGTCTGTTTAGGACCAAAGTGCCCTTCACAAGCTTGTGAATGACAAAAATCCAAAATAGAAGGTACCTCACTCTTGTCAACAGATCTCCTAATGATTTGGTCAGCACAATGTTTCCAAAGATATGAATCATCCCAAACATATCGCCTTGCTTCCTTTTTGAGCTTATCCTTTTGAGCACGAGAGAGTTCGAGAGGGAAAGTATTTGTTACCAAGTAGTTGACGATGTCTGCATACCATGGGGTTTTCACTTCAGCAACAAAAAGGTGTTCGTCTGGGAATGAATCATTTAAAGGCATTGGCTCCTCGTTGTTGATGATTCTGCTAAGGTGATCCGCCACAATATTATGCTTTCCACTCTTGTCTCTGATCTCCAAATCAAACTCTTGGAGTAGAAGCACCCACCGAATGAGTCTGGGTTTAGCATCCTTCTTTGTCATCAAATATTTCAATGCTGCATGGTCAGAATAAACAATCACTTTAGTGCCTAATAAATATTGTCTGAATTTTTCTAAGGCAAAAACAATTGCTAAAAGCTCCATTTCTGTGGTGGAGTAATTGCTTTGTGCATGATCCAAAGTCTTCGAAGCGTAGTAGATCATACGTGGTACTCGATCTTTCCTTGAACCCAAATCTGATCCTAACTCTTGATTGCTTGCATCACACATGATCTCGAATGACAGACTCAAATTTGGTGGTTGGATTATGGGAGCGTTGACTAGCATATTCTTCAATGTGTCAAACGCTTGTTTGCATGCTTCGGAAAATACAAAGTCAACGTCTTTTTGTAGGAGTTCACACATTGGCCGAGTTATCTTGGAAAAGTCTCTGATAAACCTACAGTAAAATCCTGCATGTCCAAGGAAAGAGTGTACCTCACGGACACTATTAGGATAAGGTAGAGATTTAATAATATCAATTTTTGATTTGTCTACCTCTAACCCTTTTGAGGAAACGACATGACCCAAAATTATTCCTTGATCAACCATAAAATGACATTTTTCATAATTCAAAACCAGGTTGGTCTCAATGCATCTTTGCAAAATTTTTGTCAGATTTTTCAAACATTCATCAAAAGAATTCCCATAAACAGTGAAATCATCCATGAAAACTTCAATTATTTCCTCAACGTATTCCGAAAAATTGCTTACCATACACCTTTGGAATGTGGCGGGGGCGTTGCAAAGTCCAAAAGGCATACGCCGGTATGCAAATGTGCCAAAAGGGCATGTAAATGTAGTTTTCTCTTGGTCTTCCAGCGCAACAGGTATTTGGTGAAATCCGAAATAACCGGCTAAGCAACAATAATGTGTTTTTCCCGCCAATCTTTCCAACATTTGGTCAATAAAAGGTTAAGGGAAATGGTCCTTACGAGTTGAGGCATTTAGCCTTCTGTAATCAATGCAAACCCTCCACCCATTTTGCACATGTGTGGGGACCAATTCACCTTGTTCATTTGTTATTACGGTGATGCATGTTTTCTTTGGCACAACTTGCACGAGACTTACCCATTTGCTGTCGGATATTGGGTAAATCATACATGCATTCAACAACTTCAAAATTTCCTTCTTCACAACCTCCATCATAGGAGGGTTCAACCTTCTTTGTGTTTCCCGTGTTGGCTTGTAATCCTCTTCCATGTGGATTTTATGCATGCAAAGTGACGGGCTCAAACCTTTGATGTCAGCTATTGTCCATCCTATCGCCTCCTTGTAGCATTTGAGTGTGTCAAGTAAGTCCTTTTCTTATTCATTTGTCAACTTGTTGGATGTGATAACCGGCAATGTATCCTTCTCCCCAAGATAGACGTATTTAAGGTGATTGGGGAGTTCCTTCAATTCTAACTCTAGTGCCTGCACAATAGATGGAAGAAGTTTTTGGTTAGTAACTTGTAATTGTGTTTTAGGATCTTCATACCTGGTTTTCTTTTGTGCATCCATGAAAGTCACAACTTCCATCAAATCCTCCCCAAGCTTAAACTTTTCAGGAAGTTCTTTTGCTGCAGCTTCATCAATGCTTCTGTTTAACACTAATGCTAGAACATCATGGTTAGTCAAATCTAAACAATCATCAGCCAATGGTTCAATAACCTCTAACCAATTCAAAGATGAAACATCACCTGGGTAACTCATGGCATCATAGATATTGAAATTGATAACTTCCCCATCCAATTCCATTGATAAGGTGCCACCATAAACATCAATTTTTGTTTTTGCAGTTTTAAAAAATGGCCTCCCTAACAAAATGGAACTCGAATTTGGGGCGTCATCATCCTCCATATCTAACACATAAAAGTCAGCCGGAAATACCAATTCATTCACTTGGACCAAAACATCCTCTAGTACACCTTTTGGGTATACTATAGATCGATCGGCCAATTGAATGATGACCCCGGTCTTCTTTAATGGTCCCACATTAAGTGTTTTGAAAATAGAATGTGGTAGGACATTAATAGAAGCTCCAAGGTCGAGCATAGCTCATGGTATGTTGAGATTCCCTAACTTGCAAGGAACCGTGAAAACACCCGGATCTTTGCACTTTTGGGGTAATCTCTTTTGTAAAACCGCTGAAATATTTTCACCTGCCTTGACTGTATCATTACCCTTCAACTTTTTCTTCGATGTGCAAAGTTCCTTCAGAAATTTTGCATTTCTTGGAACCTGTTTTATAGCATCAAGAAGGGGAATGCTTACCTCTACCTTGCAGAAGGTCTCCATGATTTCTTGTTCCTCTCTTTGCTTTAGTGTGCTTCTTATTCTTGAAGGGAATGGAGGAGGCGTAGTGAACTTTACCTTGACTTCATCCGGCTTTTCCATCTCATTATTTTCAGCATCTTCTCCTCCTCTTATTGTGTCTCGGGACCATCATAGCTTTTCCCACTTCTCAAGATGATGGCACAAGCATTGTGCTTAGGATTTGTCTCAGTTTGTGGTGGCAGCTTACCTAGATATTGCATCTTGCTCACTGAAGTTGCAATTTGAGCCATTTGTTGTTCCAAGTTCTTGATGCTAGATCTAGTCTCTTGTTGAAACGTTTGGGTACTAGTAGCTAAACTACTCACAATATCTTCTAAAGACATTCCCGAACTTCCAGCTTGTTGTTGTGTAGGTGGTTGCTGTCGTGGTTGAAAATTTTGTTGTTGATTACCTTGGAAAGGAGGACGTTGTTGGTATAGTTGGGTTCTTTATTGATAATTCATGTTGGAAGGTCCCCAATTTTGATTACCTCGAGGATGTTCAATCTGCCTTGAATTTTGTCCTTGAAATCCTCCCATTGCTTGTGCTTGTTCCATATATTCTTGCAACATAGGACACATATATGTGGGGTGTCCAACTTGTAGACAAATTCCACAAGCTCGGCCTTGTGGTACAACACCCTTATCTTTTGTAAGTTGCATGACCATTTTCTTTAATTCAGCAATTTCAGTTTCTAGGTGAGGAGTGCTCACCTCCTTGACCGCTCTTGGTACATCAGGATACCAATCTTCTTCTTGATTTGAGTGCTTTGAGCCCTCTGATATGGAAGTGATCAAGGCTCTAATCTGAGTTGAAGTTTTATCAAGTAGAGCTCCTCCACTAGAGGCATTTATCAGTCGCCTCTCCATTGGAGCTAATCCTTCACAGAAGTATTCAAGGAGTTGATGTTCAGTTATGCCATGTTGTGGACATCGAGCACATAGCTTCTTGAATCTTTCCCAATAAACGTGTAAGGCTTCTCTTTTTGCTTGCTTGATTCCGATGATTTCCTTACGAAGGATTGAGGCTTTGACTTCCGGGAAATATTTATCAAGGAACATCTTTGCGAGGTCATTCCAAGTAGTTACTGACCCCGGTGGTAGGTAATAAAGCCATTCTTTTGCCGAATCTTGAAGAGCAAAGGGGAATGCCCTTAGCTTGATTTGATCCTCAGTGACATTGTGTGGCTTCATACTGGTGCACACAACAAGAAATTCTTTAAGCAACTTGTGGGGATCCTCATTTTCTAAGCCTCTGAAGATGGGTAAAAGGTGAATGAGTCCAAATTTTAGCTCAAAGTTCTCTACAGTAGGGTAATTGATGCAAAGAGGGTGTCGTGGGACATCTCATGTTGCCCACTGTCTAAGGGTTTGTTCTGCTGCCATTGTGATGGTTTGAGTAGGTGAAGTTGGTTCTTGTATGGATGATTCGGTGTCAAACTCGTTTTCAGATTCACTTGACAAGAGAACGTCTCGCCAAATATTTGTGACCGGAGGTGAAAAAGTGGATGTTGAGGGGCTTGCGATTTTTGTTTGGAGCTTTGCTTGCTTCCTCAACTTTTTTGTTGTTTTCTCTATTTCCGGGTCAATCTCAAGTGGTGTACCTATACGAGAAGATCTTGGCATAAAAAGATTAGAATTGCCGTATCCCCGGCAACGACGCCAATTTATTGGGTGTTGAATCCAGCAAATAACTGATAATAAAAGTAAACATTACTTTAAAACACAAAAACTAGTATGAATGGAAGTAGGGTTCATGTCCTCAGGGATACAGATTAATTATACCAAAACTTTTCACATGCAGGAATGAGGTTCAACAAAACGGTTAAATTGGGGGTTGTTGTCACAAAACAACTTGAAGTAAATTGAAACACTAACTATTTAAAAGATTAGAATTTATGGTTTTAAAACTTTAACAGAAAAGTTGATTTGAGAAAATTCAGAAATTAAAAGGCAATTCCAACACTAAGGTTATTTTATCGATTAGATTCGGCTTATGATCATTAACAAATAAGGTGCAATGATTCTTTAATTGAAAGATTTGTATCGATACTAGACGTCATGCCGTTCGGACGTCCACTCTATCTAAGTACCAAACGCCGTTCATTGATTAGAGCCAACCTGCTACTCTAAGCGTGCGGGTTGCAATGATAGAGGTATTGATTATATTTAAGCACTCACGCCGTTCGGAATGTCTAACTATATCATGTAATCCTATAACAAAATTGAGCTCATTGACAAACACAAAACGTTATTTGTTCCTTTTTATCAAACTAAAACTTTTTTAGGGTTTAAAACTTGATAAAAACTTTATTAGTAAAATTAATAAAGTGGCCAATTTTCTTAACTAACTAAAATCATCCGAAACAAATTCCGGATTTGAGATCATGAATAACACAACCAAATCATCAAAATATTAAATCTTATAAACGTTTCACATAAGGTTCAAATCAAACCAATAAAACCCTAGTGTCAGAATTTATAGTTAACTAGCCAGACATGATGATTAAATCAAACTAAACGATTGGAAATAAAACAAAAATGTCAAAAATCCAACCACAAGAATTGCTGCTTCTTTCCTTCCCAAAACCTCCTAGCTGTCGAAGACTTCTGCCAAGAAATTGCTGCCGTCAAAAAAATCTCTTTGCCTCCCTTTTGTTGCTGTCCAATATTTTCTCCAACCACCCTCAAAATCCTCCCCCCAAAAAGACGTTTTCTTTTAATATTTATCCCTTTCATAATGGTTAAAAAAAATTCAGCATTAAAATTCCTAGCTTTTAGGAACTTCTTTTCACTCTTTACATAAGCTCAACACGGTCAAGTCAACTTGTATGGCTAATTTTGACACGGCCTTTTTTTTTGCTTTATGTCAAAAACTTCCTTCACTCTCAAAATTCCAGCTTTTGTTCTTTCAGCTCATCTCCCAAATCTTCCTCCTATGCTGTGTTGACTCTAGCACCCGCTTCCCACTACAAATATAACAAAAACAATCCAAAGTAGACTCCAATCCACCAAAAAAAGTATTTCTGCAAATTAAACAAATATGCCCATGATAGATGCAGAATATGTGTAAAAATAGATGCAATAACTATGATAAAATGTGACTGAAAATGCAGCTAACAAATTCCTCGACCACCAGCTAGAGCACTACCTCGACCCATAGTACGTGCAATGTTGTCGTATAAAAAAATTTATAAATAATTAGCATTACTAAATATTATTAATCCAACTATTTACCAACAAAAAATTATGCATTATTCATAATAACAAACTAATCATTATATATAAATAACAAACCTATCACTCTGATTCTTCTTCTACAAAATTTTCATCATTAAAGTCTTCTACTTCTTCTAATACTCCATCTTTACGTAAAAAAGAAATGTGAAGAACATCCTAAGTTATTGTGCATTCTATCATTCCATTTTCTTGAAAGAAATGCTCCACATCTGCATTATCATCATCGCCCCCCTCATTAACATCTTGGACAACTTCATAAACACCCCTTGGGGTTGTCTTTACAACAGCTAACCATCCTTTAAGCTCCTTAGCGTTTGAAGGATATGATGTATAATACACTTGTTGAGCTTGTGAAGCCAAGATAAAAGGATCATCAACACATCCTATTTCCTGGGTTTAACGTCAACCATATGAGTTTTGGGGTCAACCCTTACCCCCCCCCCCCCAACTGGATCAAACCAAGTGCATTTGAACAAAACAATCACACAATGCCCTATGGTGCTATGATACTTCAACTCTAAGATCTCATCTAATAATCCATAATAACCATTTTCATTTTCGTTATATGTAGCCCCTTTGACACAAACACCATTATTTTCTGTGACTCAACCATCATAAGCTTTTTGTGTATGAAACTTGTAACCGTTGACAAGATAGCCCTTGTGTGACTTTACATAATTAAGAGGCCCTTGGGCTAGGGATATTAGATGTTCTTTATATGGAGTATTCATAACCTACATTCAAAAGTGTGTTATTATATTATATTGTTAAATATCAAAATACAGCAATTGTGTTAGAATTCTTACATGCATCTATCAAGGGTTACTTAGCAAATTTATCCTCTTTCATTTTATCAAGGGTTGCTTCTTCGTAGTTTGGGAATGAATCTCTCAACTCTTTATCAAATAATAAAACAAAATCGAGAAGCTCTTGACAATTAAGTAATATATAAGTATGAGCCTTATCTCTGTCTTTATGTGTAAGAACTTTGTCTTCTCCACCCTTCTCAAACAGTCTTTGAGAAGGATGTTTGAATATACTTAATCGATTATCAGTAATCAAACAACAAGGAAGACTAGGGGCAAAATTACACGGTTCACGAACATTCAGATCTAGATAGAAAGAGCATTAGTTAGAAAGTTCTTCCACGAGATTAGACTGAACGATTGAACCTTCAACCTTTCCTTTGTTTCTAATCATTCTTAATAATCGGCCTAACTTCCTAGAAAATTAAATGGAAAGTGTTAGAAAAGATTTAAGATGTGAAAATAATATTTTATTTGGTTATAAAGTTTACCTCTCATAGGGATAATCCACCTAAACTGAACACGACCACCAAGAATAGCTTCATTGGTCAAATGTATAACAAGGTGTTCCATTAAGTCAAAGAATGCAGGAGGAAAGATTTTTTCTAACATACAAATAGTTACAACAATACTTTTCTTCAATTTTCGTAAATCTTCAACGTGTAGTACCCTAGAGCATATTACACAAAAGAATGTGCAAAGCTCAAGTATCGATTCCCATATTTGCTTCGTTTACATCCCTCGTAAGACAATAGGAAACAATCGTTGCATGAAAACATGAAAATCATGACTTTTAAAGTTGTAAAAGATGCCCTCTGTAACATTTACACATCCCCCCTATATTTGAACCATAGCCATTAGGAAACTTTACTTCTTTCAACTATTTACACTGTGGCAACCAGAAAATTTTTGTTTCTCAAACACTTTTACTTCTCAACCACCATCAATAACAACCAAATTTCGGGACGAAATTTCTTTCAACAAGGGGATGATGTGACAACCGGCAATTTCAGGTAAATTGCGACTCTTGCATTCTTTACATACTTGTTGCATTTCATTTAATTATGTTAATTAGATGAGTCAAACATACGCAACTGCGAAACAATAGTTTGAGGAACTATCGAATCATACATTGCACATTGGTTTTGGAAACCAAGTGTGGCAAACAAAACACTAACGCAAAAAAATAATTCGGGAATTATCGAATTGTGCATAACACGTTGATTAGGATTAATCAAACGTGCAAACATTTCGTAAACACGAACACAAACGATCACCGATAATTCGAGCAATTATCGAAACACACACACGAGTCTCACGAACGTTGGTGATCAATCAAACTTATGTGCTATCTTATGATTATGTGCTAAAAACGCGCTAGATGTTTAGGATAAACGTTGGGAATCGAGCACGAGCGAAACCGAATCGACGAAATAGAAAAACAAGAAAATGGACCCATCGCGGTACGCGAAGGTCCCTTGGTGAGGAGTTCGGCGGTACGCGAAGCAAACCGGGAGTCGAGACTCCCGAATCCCATCGCGGTACGCGAAGAATATTCTGATCGTCCTTCGCGGTACGCGAAGGCCATGCAGATCAAATTTTTTATAAAAATCAACCCCATTCATTTCTATCCGGTTCTCTTACAATTTCCACAAACTCTCTCGACCAAAACACACTGAAATCACACCCCAAACCTCTGGAATCAACATTGAAGCCATCTATTTGCATTTCTTGGTGATTTGACGCCATTAGAGCATCAAAGGAATTCTTGGAGACCATCAACAAGCAAGAGAACTCTCATTAGCCACATGTAGCCTCTAATCAGCTTCAATCCCATCATCTAGGAGCATCTAAGGTAGTTTTAAATGTTTATCTAGCGTTAGATCGTACATGCATGATGTAAAAACACACATACAAGTGTGTTTGAACACATGCAACTCCATGTGGCTATTGAACACGAATTTGTTGGTGATTTCATGTGTATTTGTTGCAGATCTACTGATTTCAGAGTTTAGAAATGTTAGATTTGAGTCTTGGTTGAGTTATGATTGATTTGGTGATGATTTTGGTACACTTGCCATAAAAGGAAACTTTTATGTTACGAGTCATAGATTTGTGATGATCTAGACATATTAGATATGTCTAGATGTTGTCAAATGCGTATTGAGGTGTTTAGAAACACATTTGGATGTTTGATTTTGCCAAAAACATGATTTTGTATAAACTTACTATTTATGAAAACTTTTGTAAATCAAAAGACGGTTTTTGATGTTTACGAATGTTTTGATGAACTTTGATTGTTGAAATATGTTAAAAAATGATTTCTAAGCATATTGGGAACTTGGATTGTGAAAACAAGTTTTTAAACAGATACTTTCCAAATAAGGAAATTTTATTTGGGCAAAATGGCATAAACGACAATTTATGCGCAAACGATGTGTTTTAAGTGTATAAACGTGTTTTTACAAACATATTGGAGTGATTTGTTTTATGAAATGGGATTTCATAACTATACTTTCTAAAAACAGAAACTTTCTAAATATAGAAAGTTTCCCCGAAACGGAAACGTTACAATTTTCAAAACTTGCTTTTGTGAAAACATCATGATTGGTTGTAGGAATGTATGTTGGTGTCTTATTTACATTAAGACACATAAGCACAACAAACGTGTTACCAACGATTCGTCGAGTCAGCACAAGTCAACACACACACACTCGGTTGAGCACACCAACACTTGGAGTTGTATGGAATATAACACACCACAAAACACATACTCACACCTATATGGTTATAGGTGCATACTAGCAGGTGCTAGCATTCACAAGTAGCGAGCATATAACCGGAACTGCTTCATCAGGTGAGTTCACGACCCCTTTTTACATTTTCTACCTTTGGGGGAGAAAACATTGCATACAACTGTTTTTGAACAACATACACACTTTTTGGTTACATCTGTACATGCTAATATCGTATATGCATATGTGTGGCATTCATCCACAAAACTGATAAGTCCTTATTAAACACACCTCGAACCGTTAATAGCGCGTTGCGCTTAGCGTGGTAATTCTGAATAGTACTATTTGGGCCTGACAAGCCCCACTGTTGTGCGCCGTATGGCCACCCCGACTAAAGGTTGGAACAGTGCAAAATTGACCAAACAACATTGCCATATCTTGGATGGATATGGCGGGAGGCAGCATGTTAGCTTCGGTTGCGAACCCGCATATGGTATAACTCATATTGACTAGCTATCAATGGATATTGCATGGTAATGATATGTAAATTTGCAAAATTCTTACGTTTCAACATTTTGATGTTTACTGCTGAATACAAACCTGTGCTCTCACCAACCTTTGTGTTGACCTTTTACTCGCATGTTTTCTCAGGTAACTAAGGCACGTGCACGAGCAATCTAGGACGCTAGGATGGAGTCCATGCATCTACTATAGTGTCTTAATCCATTAAACATTTGTTATCATTTTGTTATGTCATATGTTGTAAACATCTTTAATCGTTTCCGCAAACTTTAAACTTATGTTATTTTGAAGACTACTTTATTAACGCTTCCGCAACTTATGAACTTTAACTGTTTTGATAACCTACGCATTAAACTTCCGCAACTCTGATTTTACTAAACTGTTTTATCCAAGTTAGTGGATGTACGTATGAAACCAGACATGTAGGTCTCGCAACACTGTGTGACCGGAGGCACCGATCCTGCCAGCTCAGTCCAGTCGCGCCCTTTTGTTCAGGCCGGGAAGGCCGGGGTGCGACATACACACTTTATTTACCTCATGTTTGGTTAAAGTATATGTTGTGTGACACCCAACATTTTCAGGTAAATTGCAACACTTACAATTCTTTATTCACATTCATATTCCTTGTATTTCATTTAGTTAAGTTTAATTAAGTGAGTAAAACACAATTCATTGCGAAACGATAGTTCGGGGAATTATCGAATTGTACGTTACACATTGATTTTTGAAATCAAGTGTGGTAACACAAACACAATCGCAAAACAATAATTCGGTGAATTATTGGATTGTGCCTTGCACATTGATTATGAATAATCAAGTGTGCAAACATTTCGTAAAGACTAACACAAACTATCATCGGTAATTCTAGAAATTATTGAAACACACACGAGTCTTACTACACGAACGTTGGTGAACAGAAGATAAACAAACGAAGATATGTGTCATTATGAGCTTATGTGCTAAACATGAACTAAACTTTTATAATAGACGTTACGAATCGAAAGCGAACGAAATCAAATAAACAAATCGAAGAAATCTGTGAATTGAACCCTTCGCTGTACGCGAAGAGCTCCCGCGAAAAGCTTCGCGGTACGCAAAGCCTGGGCGGAAAATTTGAATTCTCCGAATTCCTTTGCGGTACGCCACAACCGATCATTTCCACCTAGGCGGTGTGTGGCGTGTCTCGGGAAAGATCCTGGCTATTTTAATCATGGCGGCATGCCAAGACCATGCAACCAGAGTCTTGGCGGTACGCGACGAATTCCAGAACCCAAAAATTCTATAAAAACAACCTCATTCTCTCACCACTTGTTCTTTTACCCCACAACCGAACTTCTAGCATTTCTCTTGACCCAAACCTTCGGTAATTAGCTTTCAAGCCTCTGTAGATAGCATTTGTAGCCATTCCTTGCATTTGGTGAAGCTTGTGGATCATTGGAGCTTAAAGAAGGTTGCTAGAAGTGATCTACAAGCAAGGGAACTTCCATCTATCATTTCCAAAACCTTATAGCATCTGTTCAACTCAAATCTTAGCATCTAAGGTAGTTCTATTAGCTCATCTATACTTAGATCGTTAAGCAAGAGCTAAAAACCCACATGCATGTGTGTTTGATCGCATGCAACTCCGATCCACTCACATACACGAATTTTCAATTGTTCTTGGATGATTATTGATGTATTTGGACTAAGATTGAAGATAGAAATCATTTAGGATTGGGCATTGTTGATTTGATAATGGTTTTGTGCAGCTTACTATATTAGGAAACTTTTTAGTTACATGTTGATTTGTAATGATCTAGACATGTTAGATGTGTCTAGATGATACTAAATGTTTATTAAAGTGTTTAGAAACACATTTGGATAGTTGGATTTATGAAAATACTATATTATATAGTAAATTACTATTTTTAGAAACTTTTGAAAATCGAAAGAGGGATTTCAATGATTTAACATGTTTTGATGAATTAGGATTATTGAAATATGTTATAAAATGATTTGTAAATGTATTTGGAACTTTGATTTGTGAAAACGAGTTTTAGAACAAATACTTTCCAAATAAGGAAACTTTATTTTGGACAAAATGACATAAACAATAATTTATGCATAAAATATATGTTTTAGGTGTTAAACGTATTTTTACAAACATACTAGAAGTATTATTTTGATGAAATGATATTTCTTAACCAAACTTTCCAAAAATAGAAACTTTCTAAATATAGAAATTTCCCAAAAATGGTAACTTTCCAGAAATGGAAACTTTTACGATTTCTTAGGTGACTTATGTGAACGTTGTTGTGAGTAAAGTCGTAGGATGAATGATAATGTCCTACTTGCATGTGAAGATCAATACGACAAATAAACAAACTAAACACAACAAACGTGTCACCAACGATTCGTTGAGTCAACACAAGTCAACACACAAACACTGATTGAGCACACCAACACTTGGAGTTGTATGGGATACCGCACACCACAAAACACATCCTCAAGACCTATATGATTATAGGTGATCACTAGTAAGTGCTAGAATCCGCTATTGCGAACATTCAAACAGGAACTGCACTACTAGGTGAGTTCATGGCCCCTTTTTCTATTTTCTACCTTCAAGGGAGAAAACATTGCATACAAACTGTTTTTAAACAACAAACATATATTGGATACATATGGACATGCTTTATCACTATATGTATATGTGTGGCACACATCACAACTAAAGTCCTCACAAACACACCTCAAACCGTTAGTAGCGCGGAGCTCCTAGCGTGGTAATCTTGGATAGTACTATTTGGGTCTGACAAACCCCTCTTTTGCACCCCTGGGAGGCCACCCAAACTGAGAGTCGGAACATAGCAAAATTGACCAAACACATTTGCCATATAGTCTTGTGTGATGGACATGGCGGGAGGCATGCAGTCAGTTTCGATTTCGAACCCACATATAATATAACTGTATTGACTAGCTAGCAATCGTATTGCATTGTAATGATATGTAGTCTTGCAACATTTACTTTAAACATTTATTGTTTATGGCTGATACAAAACCTGTGCTCTCACCAACCGTTGTGTTGACGTTTTACTCGCATGTTTTCTCAGGTAACTAAGGCACGCACACAAGGACTAGGATGCTAGGATGGAGTCTCATGCATCTGCTTTAGTGTCTTAGAATATTGAAAACATTTACTATTCATTTTGTTATGTAAATCTAAACAACTTAAATCGCTTTTGCAACTGTTACTTTGTAATGTTTTGAAAACTATTTTAACTTAACTTCTGCAACTCTGATTTTACAAAACTGTTTTATCCAAGTTATTGGATGTACGTATGCACCCATACATGTAGGTCTCGCAACTGTAACCGGAGACTGCGATCCTGCGCAGACTATGACCGGTCTGAAGACGCGCCCCTGGAAGGCCGGGAAGGACGGTGTGCGACAGATTGGTATTAGAGACCTCGGTTGCTGCGAATTAAATTTGCATTTAGTGAATTTAGTCTATAACCATTAGTCTCCACACAACACATAGTGCTTATTATTATTACTACTTGCATACATGATTGTACATATACTTACTACGTGCATTATAGATATGGCGTCACCATCACACCGCATATGAATGTGCATGACGAGAAGGAGCTGATAGCTCCAGCACTACCCACATCACCTCTACCGGTGGCCGTAGAGTCACTTAGACAGCATTCCCTACCATCTGAGGGGAGCGAGACGGATGATCCCGTCACTACAAATAAAATGTCATTTAATGGCATACAAAAAGTGCCTCAAAAGACCAAAAAAGTGCCACTATAAACGGCTAAAAGATTGTGTGGCACACAAAAAAAGTGCCACTAGAAGTGGTGACGCTAAATCCTTTTAGTGGCACTTTTTCAATGTGCTGCACAAAGTTATTAGACTTTTAGTGGCACTTTTTTTTCTGCCACAAAATAAGAAATAGACTTTGGTAGCACAAGTTTTGTGCCGCTAAAAATTAATCTTAGTTAATTACCCATGTTGGTTTAGTGGCACTTTTATTTTGCCACAATATAAAAGCATCTTTAGAGGCTCAAAATTTGTGTCAGTAAAGACTACCTATAGTTCGTTGTATAGCACATTACTACAAAGACACATTATTAATAATATAATAATAAACAAAAGGTTGAATAAGAACGTAAATAATAACATTAAAAAATTTGATCCGAAACATAATACAAAAATATCAAAAGCAATGTAATATACAACATCTTTCTGTTTCCAAATGTTTACATATCACACGTAATCTAATAATTGATGAATTTTTCCTGCCATACGACTTAGCTCGAAACTTCTTATTATATCAACCTTTAGCTCGAAAACTTCTCATGATATCAACCCTGCTATCATCAACGATATAAAGAAGCATTATTAATTTACGTATATAAAAAGCTCTCGCTGTATGTGTGCGCATATATATATACACACTAGCAGGAAACCCGCGTGATACGGCGGCAACGACAACAATTAAAAAAGTGATACTTGTTTTTTGTATAGCATGCTTGTTACCAGAAATAATTCGATTAATTCAATTGAAACGAACCTCATTTGAAAAGGAAGAATAGTATATTTTGTGTTACCTTCTTATCATGATGTTGACGTTTGAGTGTTGTAACAAATATATTCATTTCTGCTCCTATACATGTCACATGTACGAAAATGCACCTCCAAAATAATTGATTAAATCAATTAAAAAGGATTTAATTTGCATTAAAATCGACAAAACTATTGAGGTAGAAGTGATATTTTTTTATAAAAGAACAAGGAAAGCAAGAAAGTGCAGTCATACCTGTATGAACCGGTTGCCACCCAATGTCCATCCCTACTCGGACAACATTCAAATTTGTCAAAGATTGCATCATTTTCATATAGATCGCACAGATGAATAAATTATGAACAATGAGAGATTCATTTATAAATTTGATTAATTTGTGCGAAAAAATAGAAAGTGGTATAAAAGAAGGCACCATTATAACCTTGGTCTCAAATGGCCATGCACCTAAAAAGTTACAATTGGATGGGAATCCATGTTTGTGTCCCACAACTGAAAGATATGTATGAAAAAAACTTTGAGGTCTAAATATAATTAGTATCGCCTACAAATAACATTTTATATGAGTGTCACATAAAGCTGATTGTCGCAAATCAATAACCCTATTTGATCCTTTTGAGCCACCATATACCAACATATAACAGTGTTGCTAAAGTTATCACCTCAGCACCAGGTCATTTTAACTACCTTGCTAGAGGTACTTACAATTAAATAATATAACATACATGCACACAAAATGTATATATCGGCATTACCTTCTCCAAAATGGTGAGGTGTGTTGCATTTGATAGCTCTAAAAGGTGAAACAAACCAACCGCAAAGAACCGACTATAGCTGAAACTTCCATTCCCACCCTGCTCTCTCTGCAATATCTTTCAAAATCTCCTAGCATTCTCTACAATAACAAGATTTCAAAAATCCCATCATAAATGACTCGCTTATTAAAAAACCTAATATATCACAGTGTTCAATTCAGTTCAACTCAAAACAAGAGATATATTTGTTTATCTAACATTTGAATTACATCAAACAATAAATCTATGATGCAAATTAACCAACATATCCAACTGAATTAAATATGGTCCAAGGTAAATGAGTAGTGTCATTCCTTAAAAAGAGGGATCATACAAGAGTTTAAAAAGGAAAAAAAACAACAATTTTAAGTTCTGGCAAACAAAATTGGGGATTTTTAAAACAAATCAATAAGATCTTCTAATGGCAAAAAGATAAGATTAATATTCATTTTTTTTCCCTCCAATCTTCAGTAAAGGAGAGATTATACCTTCTATTTCTTGCAAAGATTATTGAATTCTTATCTCTTCCACGATCGACCTCGCTACAGGAACACCGAAGGTAGGTCTATGGAGACGAAGATCGCACGGTTACTTCAGGATGCCACGATGCTGGTTACTTCAAAAATTACAAGACAATTTTTGTAAATAATCAGTTATATAATGTACCTACTCTTTTTTATGCATTAAAGATAAAATCCATCAACATTATAGATGAGCAACTTAATCAAGCCATTACACATATTTGTTGTATAACTAAATTTCTGTAGTTGGCAATTAAGCTTTTACTGCTCTCAAATAATTAACTTCTAAAAACAGTTTTAATCATATCGATCATTGACACAAACAAGACAGTTAACAACAAAATAGAACCCAAGAGTATATATTCACAATCAGTATTTAAAAACAAGTGGAACCACTCAATGTGGATAGACCAAGCCACAAATAATGCTAGCTAGTACAAATAATGCAGGAGACTTGGTTGCATCCCACGAATCACCGATAGCTCATAGCCCTACTTAAAGTATAACGGTTTGTCATCGGATGGAACAAACAAAAACTATCAATAAAAAGATGAGATAGTTTTGAAAAAAAATATATACAAGAACTACCAAAACATGATGTTCAAGCTATCAATAAACAAATATATAATGGATCTAATCCCAAATAGCCAATTTTACCACCTTTGACATTTGATCCCCAAGTGAACCCTAATTCTTAACTTGCTGATAAACCAGTTAGAGTTCAACCTATAAAAGAAAAACAACATAAAAAGGAACCATCTTAGAGCATTATATATATATATATATATATATATATATAATCTTGAATCCTTGCTTCTGCAACTTCTTCAATTTAGTAGGGAGAATTAAGCGTAATTGAGCACCAACTGATCAGATCTTCAACCATTTTCTCAAGTTCAGTATTAACAGCTTCGCTATCAAATTATATTGATCAAATCTATGAATAGAGCATTATAAATAAAATAACGTGACTAAAAAATAGATTCCAGAATAAATACAACCTGAACCATAAGCAAGGCCTCTGCAATATATAATTCACGGGGTTCAACCCAAGAACATAACCATGTGTCTTCCTTCCCCAACCTAAATCAGCATTAGGCCACTAAATAATCAATGTTATCAATTAGGATCAAAGAATATACGTAAAAAAATAAAACCAATCTATGATGAAATATTTCTATGTATCATTAACTATGACACAACTTAACATATTCACATAATAATCAGATACACTTGCATACTAAATAAGAATATACAACTTTAGTGAAATCATCTCCTATTCAAAATGCAATCAGATGCAAACCAATTTCGAAATTAAGGTAAATGATCACAACAAAGAAACCAATTTCAGCCTATGATTTCCAATAACTCAATCACTTCACTTCATCAAAGCAATACACCAAACCATTCGTAATATCAAATTGAACGATAGGGCATGAATTTAATTACCTAGGGCTTTAAATCACGAAGACAACTGATGTAGCAATCAATCGATCTGCTGATCGAGTAGAAATCGTGAGAACTCCATAAGTAGAAATCATGGATAAATCGATTGTGGAAGGGCTCTTGTAGTGTATAGTGAAGGTCAAAAAAGTTGGGAACGAGGTGTGGAGGAGCATGTTCTTCTGTGTTTTTAGGAGTGATTGAGATAGAGAGGATTAAGATGGAAATTTTAGGGTTAAATTTTAGGATCAAGAGGGAATAAATTTTAGGAGGGAATTTTAACAAAATAATAAAATTGTAGTAGGAATTTTTTTTTAAAATATTTTAGAAAAATACTAAATTGATTTAGTGGCATAAATAAAATGCCATAAATAATACATTGATTAACTGTGACACAATTCAAATGCCACTAAAATTTTAATTTAAAGACATATATGATAAGTGCTACTATAAGTATGAGTCAAGTAAATGTGGCACACATAAAGTGCCACTAAACCCTATATTAGTGGCATTAAAGTTAAATGTCACTAAAAACGTGTGCCACTAAATGGCATTTTATTTGTAGTGCGTGGAGGATTCCGAGGAGGAGCCTGAGGAGGATCCAGACAAGGATCCAGAAGAAGATCTAGAGGGGAATCCTGATGAGGACTCTAAAGAGGATCCTAAGGAAGACCCCGTGGAGGAGTCACCAGACATTGCATCACCCATACTAGACCTACCTGAGCCTAAGAGGCAGTGTCTTGAGTCGGAAGTTGTTGCTAGACTGACTCTGGATATGTCCTGGGCAGATGATCGGATTGAGTGTCTCAAAAAGGAGCTGAGGTATACAAATACTCGACGCGCAGAGCTCTGTAATGTAGTCAACAGGATGCATTGGGATATGACCCAGTTGATTTCACTATTTTAGGAGGGAGAAGACCGAGCTTCCATCGATGCAGCTAGACTCGTAGTGCTAGAAGACATGGTCGTCATTCCAAGCCCAGAGGAGCCTGAAAATAAGGAGGAGGAACCAACAGAGGATGCTGATTCTGAGTCCACTATCGACGATGCATTAGATTGACTTAGCATAGACCTAGTAGGGACGGGTTGTGTCCCTGTAATGCATATTTTGGGATCTTGACGTTGTGGTATTAAATGAATTGTAACCAGTACAACTTATTATATATCAAAAACTATTGTATGATATTGAAAATCTTGTCTATGCAAATCAATACCCGTTTCCTTGTCGTACCAACCACACACATTGCATTAGTCCTTAGAAATACTTTAACGCTTATTCTCGCTATGAAGATCAAGGCTGGAAGACGCGACGGACGCAGAAACGCACGAGGACGTGGAAACATCAACCTCACCACAGCTGAACTGAATGCACTCATCAACGAACAAGTTGAGGAGGTGCTAGCTGCACGGGAAACTAACCGTAAGCAAAATCAACTCAATAAATATGATGAACTTCATTTTCACATTCACCTTGCACAATGATCACTCATTTCAATTACAACACGTTTACCGGACTTTGAATCTAATTCTTTTCTTTGCACGTATGAGGAGCAAATCTTAACCCACCTCTCTGCACATTCAAGTCCTTCCTGCACTGCAAACCCCACTCTTTTAACGGTACTAAGGGTGCCTTCGGTCTTTTGCTCTGGATGGAGATGGCGGAATCGGCCTTTTCCATGAGCAATTGCAGGAATGAGGACAGGGTCAAATTAGCTGGAACTATTTAGGGAGCTGCCCTCACTTGGTTGAATGCCAATGTTAAGAATCTAGGACTAGATGCAGCCAATGCCCTACCTTGGGAAGAGTTCAAGAGAATGATGAACCGCGAATCATGCCCTCACGGAGAAGTGCAGAAACTGGAAACTGGATTCTAAAACCGCAAGATGGTAGGTTCCAAGGTCGAGCCGTACACTGCTCGATCGTATGAGCTGGCACACATGTGCCCGAAGATGGTAACACTGGCATACAAACATATCGCGAAATACATCGAGGGTGTACCCCCCTCAAATCTTGGGAATGGTACTTTCTGTTGACCCCATCACCCTACAATAAGCTATGCGACTAGCCCACAAGCTCACTGATTCAGCTGTTGCACAAGGACTTCTACCACCCCGTCGTTCAATAGGCAAGACCACAGACAACAAACGCAAATGGGATAACACCCTGAGCAAACCTTCCACTCTTCAACCACCACCACAACAACGTAAGTTTGGGTCACCTCAAGCTTACACTCCACCCATCACAACTAACCAGAGCCCGGGAGCCTATGCAGGCAAACACCCCAAGTGCAACAAATGCAACTTTCATCATGCATTGGGTCAATGTGGCATCATTCGATGCCAACAATGTGGCAAAGTGGGGCATGTAGCCAAAGATTGCAGAGGCGAACTACTGACTAAAACCCCATAGCCACAACAGCAGCAACACGAAGCACCAAAGGGCTGCTTCAAATGTGGAAAGCCAGGGCACTTTAAGAAAGACTGCCCACACTTGAAGAACAACAACCCCAACCAGCCAAGCAACAACAACGGGAACAATGGCCAGAGTGGACGAGCCTTCGTGATCGGGGCAAAGGAGGACAGAAGGGATCCCAACCTTGGAACAGGTACGTATCTACTAAACGACCATTATGCTTATGTATTGTTTGATACTGGAGCTGAGAAAAGCGTCATATCAAAGGATTTTAGTGAGATTCTTGCCATAACCCCCTCACTATCAGAGGTTGAATACACAGTATAGCTAGCTGATGGTAAGCTAATTGTAAAAAAACACATTTTGAAAGAATGCACCATAAGTTTAAGATTGATCTCATGCCAGTCACACTCGGCAGTTTTGATGTCATAGTAGGCATGGATTGGTTGTCTGAAAACCAATCTGAAATAGTTTTCCATGAAAAGGTTGTACGTATAGCACTCCCTAGTGGAGAAACCTTAAACATCAACGGCGAGAGGAGCGTCACTCCTTTGAACACCATCTCGTGCATGAAAGGTCACAAATGCCTACGAAAGGGATACACAGCCATTCTGGAACTCATCACTGAAAAACCCGAAGAAGAGAAGAGAATAGAAGAAATCCAAGTTGTCTGCGACTTTCCTGACGTATTTCCTGAGGATCTACCAGGACTACCACCACCGCGACAAGTGGAGTTTCGCATAGACCTCGCACCATGAGCAGCACCCATTGCACGAGCACCGTGTTTACTTGCACCTTCTAAGATGCAGGAACTGTCCAACCAGTTGTAAGAGCTGTTGGACATAGGTTTCATTAGACCAAGCTTCTCACCGTGGGGAGCTCTTTTCTTGTTTGTTAAGAAGAAGGATGGCACATTCCGTATGTGCATCGACTACCATGAGTTGAACAAAGTGACGATCAAAAATCGTTACCCCTACCCCGCATTGATGATCTCTTCAATCAGCTACATGGATCAAGTTACTACTCTAAGATCGATTTGCGATCTGGGTACCATCAGTTGAGGATTCAGGAAGAAGACATTCCTAAAACAACCTTTCGTACACGGTATGGCCAATACGAGTTTTTGGTTATGCCGTTTGGTCTTACAAATGCACCCGCGGTATTCATGGATCTCATGAATAAAGTGCGCAAACCCTTTCTCGATAAGTTTATCATTGTTTTCATAGATGATATACTCATTTACTCCAAAACTCAGGAAGAACATCTAGAGCGTCTTTAATTGGCTCTTGAACTACGCTAAACTCTCAAAATGTGACTTCTGGATCCGAGAAGTCCAATTCTTGGGACATATTGTTAATGAAAAAGGAATGCACGTGGATAAATCCAAGATAGAGGCTTAAAAGAACTAGGAAGCACCAAAGACCCCAACTAAGGTGCGACAATTCCTAGGCTTGGCTGATTATTATCGACGATTCATTGAAGGATTTTCCAAGATAGCCCAACCACGCACAGCCCTCACACACAACGACAAGAAATATCTCTGGACTGACAAACAAGAAGCTGTGTTCCAACTTCTCAAACAAATATTTGTAGCGCACCTATCTTATCTCTTCCTGATGGAACGGGCGATTTCGTAGTATACTGCAATGCCTCGATACAAGGACTTGGCTGCGTGCTGAAGTAGCGAGAGAAGGTGATCGCATATGCTTCTTGGCAACTGAAGGTCCACGAGAAGAACTACACCACCCATGACTTGGAACTTGGAGCCGTGGCATTCGCACTCAAGATCTGAAGACACTACCTGTACTGTACAAAGTGTACCAACTTCACTGATCATAAGAGCTTCCAACACATATTCGAACAGAAATAACTGAACAAGCGACAACGTCGCTGGCTCGAACTTTTAAATGACTATGAGTGTGCTATTAAGTATCATTCGGGGAAAGCCAACGTTGTGGCCGACGCCCTAAGCCGTAAGAATGCTTCGAAAACCAGGAGGGCACGAGCTTTACAACTCACCATTCATTCCAATCTCCCTGAGCAGATACGTAGTGCTCATGTTGAGGCATTGAAAGAAGGAAAACTTGTGGCCAAATCACTAAGGGGAATGGAAAAGCAACTAGAAGTTAAAGCCGATGGCTTACATTATTTCATGGAACGCGTATGGGTTCCACACCACGAGAGCTTACGAGACCTTGTGATGGACGAGGCTCATAAGTCTCAATATTCCATTCATCCTGGATCAGGAAAAATGTATCTTGATCTGAAGATCCTTTATTGGTGGCCGAACATGAAGGCCGATATTGCCACTTATGTGAGCAAATGCTTGACTTGCGCCAAAGTCAAGGTTGAGTACCAGAAACCGTCTGGACTACTAACACAACAAGAGATCCCCATGTGGAAGTGGGAACAAATCTCCATGGATTTCATTACAAAATTACCCCGTACTCCTAGTGGATGTGACACTATCTAGGTAATTGTGGATCGACTGACTAAATCAACACATTTCCTTGTGATCAAGAAAAATGACAAAATGGAAAAGTTACCAAGGATCTATGTCAAGGAATTAGTCTCACGACATGGAGTGTCAATCTCCATCATATCCGATCGAGACGCTAGATTCACTTCGAACTTCTTGAAATCATTGCAAAAGTCGCTTTGTACACAGTCAGATATGAGTACAGTATACCACCCACAAACTAATGGCCAGAGCGAACGTACAATACAAACTATCGAAGACATGCTACGAGCTTGCGTAGTAGACTCCAGTAATAGCTGGGAAACTCACCTACCATTGGTAGAGTTCTCCTACAATAACAGCTACCACACAAGCATCAAGGCAGCGCTTTTTGAGGCACTCTATGGCAGGAAGTGTCGATCGCCTATTTGTTGGGCGAAAGTGGGTGGCAGCCAACTCACTGACCTAGAACTGGTACATGAAACAACCGAAAAGAATGTGCAAATCAGAAATCGCATGGAAGCAGCTCGAGATTGTTAGAAGAGCTATGCCGACAAATGCCGAAAACCTTTGGAGTTAGGAGATAAAGTCCTTCTGAAGGTTTCACCTTTGAAAGGCATTATTCGTTTTGGGAAACGAGTCAAACGGAACCCACGGTATATTGGACCCTTCGAAATACTGAAAAGGATAGGTCAAGTGGCATACCAACTCAACCTACCGGCTGAACTCAACGGTGTTCACAATGTATTTCATGTCTCGAACTTGAAGAAATGTTTATCCGATGAGACACTTGTGATTCCACTGGATGAGAGACAGATGGATGAACAACTACGGTTCATGGAAGAACCAGTAGAAATCATGGACCGTGAGGTCAAACAACTCAAGCAGAGTCGTATTCTGGTTGTCAGAGTCCGATGGAACTCGAAACGCGAACCTGAGTTCACGTGGGAACCTGAAGATCAGATGACGCGCAAATATCCCCACTTGTTCAAACAAACAATGTCAAGCGCCGACAACAACGAATAAATTTCGGGACGAAATTTCCTTTCAACAAGGGGATGATGTGACAACCAGAAAATTTTGTCTTCAAACACTACTGACAACAACCAAGTTTCGGGACGAAATTTCTTTCAACAAGGAGATGATGTGACACCCAGCAATTTTAGGTAAATTGCAACACTCATTATAACTTATTTCACATTCATACTTCTTTTATTTCATTTAATTAGGTTTAATTAAATGAGTTAAACATAAACAACTGCGAAACGATAGTTAGAGGATCTATCGAATCGTATATTACACATTGGTTTTGGAAATCAAGTGTAACAAACACAAACACAATCGCGAAATAATAATTCGAGGAATTATTGAATTTTGCATTATCGAAACACAAACGAGTGTTATTACACGAACGTTGGTGAACAAACAATAAACAGACAAACATATGTGTCATTATGTGCTTATGCGCTAAACACAAACTAAACATTTATGATAAACGCCACGAATCTAACACAAACAAAAACGAATAAAGGAATCGAAAAATTTGTGAAAGGAAGCCTTCACGATACGCAAAGACCCTCGGCGAAAAGCTTCGCAGCACGCGATGCTTAGGCAGGATTTTTGAACCCCGAATTCCTTCACAGTACGCCAAGGCCATGCACCATCGGGCTTGGCGGTACGCGACGAGTAGCAATCCTTTCACCCGAAACTTCATTTCTTTGCTATTAACCCGAACTCTTTGCATTGTTCTCAACCAAAACCCCCTGCCACCAGCTCCCAAACCCCTTGGTAACACTCTTGAAGCCACTCCACTTGCGTTCTTGGTGATTGGAAGCCATATGAGCATCAAGGGAGGTGTTGGAAGCCATTTACAAGAAAGGAAACTATCAACAACCATTTCCAGGACCTTGTAACACCTGTTCTGCTCGAATCCTAGCATCTAAGATAGTTCTTATGGTTCATTTGTAGTTAGATTGTACATGCAAGGGCTAAAAACCCACATGCAAGTGTGTTTGATCACATGCAAATCCGATCCGCTCACACGCACGAATTTTCAGTTGTTATTTGATGTTATTTGGTGTATTGTAACTGAGAATTAAGTTAGAAATCATATAGGATTGGGTCTTGATTGATTTGATGATGATTTTGTAAGACTTGCCATAAAAAGGAAACTTTTATGATGCATGTTGTTGATTTGTGATGATCTAGACATGTTAGATGTGTCTACATGATGTCAAATGTGTATTAGAGTGACTAGAAACACATTTGGGTAGTTTAATTTGTGAAAGATATGGTTTTGAAACAAACTTACTATTTATGGAATCTTTTGAAAATTAAAAGAGAGATTTCAATGATTTAACATGTTTTGATGATTTGATATTATTGAATATGTTGAAGAATGATTTGTAAATGTATTGAGAATCTTGATTTTTGAAAACGAGTTTTAAAAAAAACACTTTCCAAATACGGAAACTTTTTTGAGCAAAATGGCATAAATGGTAATTTATACACAAAAGATGTATTTTAGGTGTTTAATGTGTTTTTTAAAAACATACTAGAGTTATTAGTTTTATGAAATGGGATTTCATAATTACACTTTCCAAAAATAGAAATTTTCTAAATATAGAAAGTTTCCTAAAATAGAAACCTTCCAAAAATGGCAACTTTCCAGAAATGGAAACCTTTACAATTTCATACGTGACTTATGTGAAAGTCGTTATAATTAGATTCATAGGATGCATGATAATGTCCTACTTACGTGTTAAGATTGATATGGTACATAAACAAACTAAACACAACAAACGTGTCACCAACACTTCGTCAAGTTAACACACAAACACTCGGTTGAGCACACCGACATTTGGAGTTGTATGAGATAGAACACACCACACAAACACATACTCACGACCTATATGATTATAGGTGATCACTAGCAGGTGCTAGCATTCGCGGTTTGCGAACACATAATCAGGAACTGAACTATCAGGTGAGTTCACTAGCAGATACTATTTGAGTTTGACAAACCCCTTTGTTGCATGCCTGGGAGGCCACTCCTGACTGAGAGTCAGAATAGAGTAAAATTGACCAAACACATCTGCCATTGTCTTGTGTGATGGACATGGCGGGAGGCATGCAGTCAGCTTCGGTTTCAAACCCACATATAATATAACTGTATTGACTAGCTATCAATCGGTATTGCATTGTAATGATAAGAAGGTCTTGCAAACATTTACTTTAAACATTTATTGTTTACTGCTGATACAAAACATGTGCTCTCACCAACCGTTGTGTTGACGTTTTACTCGCATGTTTTCTAAGGTAACTAAGGCACGCATACAAGGGCTGTTTTAGGACTATATTGACACTTGTCAATTGTTTAAACTATCACTTAATTATCTCTTATTAAATAATTATTTTATCTCTCATATTAATTGATTATAGTAATAATAACTAATGATATTATTTGTGTTTTACAAATTAAAAAAATAGTTTTTGATAAATTGAAAATCAAATTATTTTACTAAAAACATACTTTAAATAAGTTAATTTATATATGATAGCTTTTTTTCCTAACAATCAAAATAAATAAAAAAAAACAGAATATATCACATCGTTATTTAAAAAAAAAGTTTTCTTTAAATATGAATGTCTTCAATAAAACGAAATATAAATCAAAATTAATATAAACGATAATAAAAGTTACATTTTTTATCTTATATGTTTAATGATAATTTCAAAATAGGTTTTTTTTTTTTATTTTGAAATATTACCTTATCTTATTAGTTTGAAATAGTTAGTTTTTGACAGAAAGTCAACTTAAAATTTTAAAGTTAATTAGTTAAAATATCTCAATTATTATTTTATTACTTAAAGTTATTATTTCAAACTTTTTTTAGTTTTTATCACAAACTATTTTTTTGTATCCAATCCGTGTAACACACGGGTATCAAACTAGTACATTAATATAACAGAATATACAACTAGCACAGATCCAATAATCATTAAACATGAACATAAATGTATAATTTATGTATTTATAAATTAAACCTATATTGATTGAATTGATAGATATTTTCATTGTATTCGAAGATGAACAACCAAATTCTAATTGGAAAAAAAAATCAACGTATTAGATAGTCTATTTGACAAAATAAAGTATAAAATTAATTTTAATTAAGATATATGCCTGAATTAATTGCATTTGTAGACAGTGAAAAAGCTTGACAAGTTCGAAAGGCGGGGGGGTGAAAACTTAAGTGATCGAATTTTTTTTTTTTTTTGCATTCGACCAATATGCCTCGGTTAGTTGGATTAAATGTTCAGATCATTGATTCGCGTCAAGTTGGGTCAAACAATAACATAAAATGTCTAATAATTATCATTATACGTGAAAAAAACTAAAAGAGTGAATACCTAGAAGAAGAATTACAATTCCGCTTACTAGTTTAAGATTACGTTTGAAAAATGCATGTTTTCATCTAACACTTTTTGAAATAGTATATTTTTATTCTAAATTCATTGTCCCTAAGTTTTATTTGATATTTTGAGAATTTGCGTACGTGCCGTAATTAGAATGTACTGCTTAAATACAAGTTATTGATTTTCATAATATTCTTCTTCATCAACAACCTAACTTTTAAAAAAAACTAATCAAAATAACCTAAATGTCTAAATAACCTAAACCAAAATGTTGATTCAAACTAAAATCCTAAATATCTAAATAACTAAAAACCTTTCTCATGAGATATTGTTTCAAACTAAAAGCCTAAATGTCTAAATAACAAAAAATAAACAAAATCACTAAATGAATATATAATTTTGCACCAAGATAACTAGATGAATTATGAATATAAATTCTGCAAGAAATTGATCTAAATATTATAACACTAACTAGACTAAAATGTGTATAAATTCAGCACCAAATAATACCAATTAACATAAAAATTCTAGAAAAAAGAATTTACCTTAGAGGTCATGAACAGGTACGTCGGTGATCCACAGCCACTCAGCCGTGAGCACATCGGAGGCCGATGATGAAGAGAGTAGGCCCAACAGCCAGAGGTGACTCGGGATTCGGAAACCGCCGAACCGAGCATGACAGACTGATAGCGTCGAGCAGGCGAGGCCGATCTACGAGCAGTGGCAATGGTGACTCGGTCGTGAGGTCATCGCCATTGGTCGGCATCGAACGGCTACCGTTCGGATGGAAGTCGAGCTCTTCGAACCAAGGAACGAGAAATGAGCTCCCAAAAAAGAGGATTTTAGGCCTTGGAAATGGGGAATGGAGGGAAATAAGAAAAAAAATGTAATTGGAGAGAAATGGGGGTAAAATGTGACACCTCGTAATTTCTAGGTCAGCATTTACTTTAATTAAATAATAATATAATTTATTATACCCTACATGCCACTAGAATTGGTTTAATTTAGTATGACACGTGGCACAGTAGTCCAAACACAGACAACTGAATGATAATTCGGTGAATTATCGGAAACGCACACATGCGTCTTGAATTAATGAACGTTGGAGAAAATATTGAACAATTTATGTAGTTGAACAACAATTGAAAACTATATGAACAAATAACAAACAAAATCAATACAAAAGTCGAGAAACGATAAACGACAACGAAAAACAGACGAAAAACGAATCGAGACAATAAAATTGGGCCATTGGGCTAGCCCAGGGACCTTCGCGGTACACCAAGAATCCCCGACGAGATCCTTGGCGGTACGCGAAGGTGGGCAAGCAGCCGAAAATTGGAAGCTAGGAAGGAGTCTAGAAGGATCATCACCACCATCTGAGAGCTACTGAGTAACCACACCAAGGACATCCAAGACCTTTCTAGGTGCTATTCTCACTCAATCTCAGTCCCAAGGACTTGTGAGGTAGTCATTAATGCCTAATCTAACTTCTTAGCACACATGCACTTACAAACACCGACATGCAAGCACTTGTGGTTAATATTAGACTTATAAATCTGTATTGAGAAGTCTTGATGATTGATTTAAGCTATTAGAATGATATAGGGTGAATGTTGTTGTCATTTTGATGAGATTTGTGCACATTGTTATTAATAGTAACTTTAATAGTGCAAGATATTGCTAGATGATTTTATGGACATGATGAGTATGTTTAAATGGTTATTCATGATTAATGTGATGATTTTTGAGGTATTGTTTGATTAGATTGATAAAATAAATGATTATGTTAATAAGATTCTATAAACAGAAACTTTTATCATAGAAACTTGACATGCATGTAAGTTTTGGTCAAGCTAAACTCGTTTGTTGAAGATAATGTTCACATGAACATATTTGTAATGCTTGATTTTGATTAGATTGAGTTATTGATCAACTTGCTATATAAGGCAACTTTGTTTTGGGTCTTTTTGCTAAAAATGATATAGGACCATGTTAAAATGGTGATTTTGGCATGCTATGATAGTAATGATGATTCATGCATAGAAATGATGTTATGAATGTGATGTATAGGTTGGATATTGATAAAATGGGAATTTTTTCATATGTTTTTAAAAATAGAAACTTTGTTAAATCAAGTATATGCATTTATAAGGATTTTGAACATGATAGAGTGTTTTGATGATAATAATGGTCTTATGAACAAGTAGTAAAGTTTAATATTTGATTAAAAGGAGTTTTATGACAACTTTATAATTACAGAAACTTTAATTGGGGATTTCTATAAATGGGAACTATTGAGCATGTTTTAGGATGATAGGTGATTTAAAATGCGTTGTTATGATAATATGAATGTTGTTGTACGATTAATTGGGTCAAAATATGATGATTATAGGAACCTGCTATATTTGGATACTTTAAAAGGAAAAGTATGCTTATTTGATGACTGGTAACAACGTGCTATGCGATAACATGATTACTAAAAATGGAAACTTATTATAAATGGTAAGTTATCCGTCAAATGTAATTTATATGTTTACGTGCAATAGATGACACTTAACACACATTAAACGAACGCTAAGAACTAAACGAGTCACCAAGGTGTCGTTAAGTCAACACGGTCAAAAACGGTTAAACATGGTCAAACACTTCAACTTAGAGTTGTTTGGACACAAGCGTAGTCTAGTGAGGCCAATACGAACAGGAACACGGACACAAACCTGATAGTGACGCGAACTCACAAAACATATGTGATATAGGTGACAGTTAAGGACAACCAGTTCATAGTAACGACAACAGCTATAACTCAAGTGAGTTTACTGCCCCGTTTTTAATCATAACTGTTTTACATTAAACTTAGGATGAAAATACATTGCAAACAACTATTTTGATATATGACTGATACGTTGCAAACAACTTTTTGAGTGTTTATATCGTAACAAAGTCCTTACAAAACCTACCGTTAGTTAAACACGAACGAGGCGTTATTGGATAGTACTATTAGATCTGAGAAACCGATCGACGAAAACTCTGACCGGTGGTCAGGACGAGCATAATATCGACCTATGCCATAGTTCTTACGATAAACTTGGCGGAGGCATCTAACAGTCTAGTTTCAGTAGAGGTGCAATACCACTACAAATAAAATGTCATTTAATGGCATACAAAAAGTGCCTCAAAAGTCCAAAAAAGTGCCACTAGAAAACCCAGAAAGATTGTGTGGCACACAAAAAAAGTGCCACTAGAAGTGGCAATGATATATCCTTTTAGTGGCACTTTTGCAATGTGCTGCACAAAGTTATTAGACTTTTAGTGGCACTTTTTTTCTACTAATCGTAGATACTTATCTATGTTGGTTTTAGTGGCATATTTTTTTTTGCCACAATGTAAAAGCATCATTAGAGGCTTATGTTTTGTGTTGGTAAAGACTTCCTATAGTTCAATGTAAAGCATATTGCTACAAAGACATTATTAATAATATAAATATAAACAAAAGTTGTATAAGCTTGTAAATAATAACATTAAAAAGTTTGATTCGAAACATAATACAAAAAATGTCAAAAGCAATGTAATAAGCAACATCTTTTGGTTTCCAAATGTTTACACGTCACGCGTAATTTAATCATTAATTAAAATTTCCCTGTCGTACGACCTAACTCGAAAACTTCTCATGATATCAACCTTGTCAACATCAACCTAAAAAGGTAAGAACCTATAAGTTGCTTCTAATAAAATGGATATTTCATAATTCTTTCATGAAATTTGCCCTTAATCATATGCATCAAATACAAAAAGGGTAAATCATGTGAGCGAAAAAATTAGTAACAAGAACTTGGAAATATGACAAGGGGCAGATTAGTAATTTTACCTAAAAACAGACACCTTGCATGGGTATGTAAGAAAGTAATCCAATAGCAATTTCTGTGCACTTTGGCTTTGTATATAAACTATAATTATAAATCAAGTAAAATTAGAACCTTGTACACGAAAGAAGCGGCAAGATGGATAGTTGAAATGGGTCAATTCACACTATTTCATGCTTTAAAGAGAGAGACTGGAGTTTTATGTGTAATGAAAGAAGTTGAAATACTATTAGTCTTAGATGACCCTATATCTGCAGAGTTCATTACACATTTAGAGAAAATTAGTTGTATTTCTATTGTGCGTACGAGTACATATATTAACCTGGAATATCTTTTGTCCAACTTTTAAAATTTTTATAATTAAATATTTATGATATTTACACTATACTAGATAATAATCTGACTTGTTGAATAAAATGATTTTAAAGATTTTATGCCTTCAAATCACAGTTTGAATGGCTTGTCAGAGATATTGCCTGCAATAGGAGTGTCACAAACTTGGAAAGACACATATCCATGACTTCTGATGGATTTAAGATTTCTAAATCAATAATGGCATATCCTTGCTGCATCAAACAAGCAAGGGAAGTTTATCTGATTGCAGAATAAAGAGGTACTTACAGGCATAACATATAAAAGGGATATTTGCACGAAACATAAAATTAGAAAAAATATATATAAATATATATAAATAAACCAAGAGGTACTTACGGGCATAACAATCACTACTTGATTAATCAAAGTTTGACAAATATGGTCAACAAAGACACGAGTTCTTCGACATGCAAATATAATTCCTTGCAACTCAGACCTGAAAATAGCTGTAGAAGGTGAGGACTTAGTTTCAAAAAATTGTAAAATGTCCAGTGTACCCTTTAGTAATGACAAATAAAAGGGATATTTATCATTAATTTTATGTAATAATGAAAATGGGTGAAAATATATATCTGAAGATTAGAAACTATAGCTATGAAACTCACATGATGACAAGTTCCTTAATGACATTCGAATCCTGTTTCGTGCAAATATTGTATTTGGATTTGTAGGATCTTCCACCCATTCCTGTTTGCCCCCTTCACATATCTGTCCAAAGGTGATAAAGTTATAAAAACTGTACTACAACAAAAGAATGACCATTTGACCAAGCAGTTTGACTACGGTAAAAAAAGGTGCAGACTGCACCAAATAAAAATAGACTTCACACTTTACCCAATTTTAGCTACCAACTTTATTTAAATACAAAATATAAATCAACTTTTTTCATTAGCATGTTTTCAATCAAACTTATTTTTAACTGTTTATAAATGTAAATTGTTGTCAAGGCGTCAACACATTATCTGGCATATATGCAAAAGCAGTTATGATTTTCTTTTCAATTAGTTACAAGGCACTGTATATGAAGATCTTGTTTTCAAAATGGACAAGTGGCACTTACTTTAATGGTGCTAAAATCATAAAAAGAAAATGTGTGAAATTGATTCTGTTTTGTACAATTTGCAGAAAGAGCAAAATCATACTAGTAAAAATGTTAGTTGACCTTATATTGATCTTGTTTTGAGAATGCCAAAAGTAGCCTAACAAGTATGACACTATTTGAAATTCCCTCATCAAAATTTGGATGTGCTGCAAATAATTGTGTGGTCAATGCCATGCCAGCAGGTCCAAGAACACCACTATTGCGAGATAACCTTAAAACGAATAGTTCTGCCTGAAGATTTTTTCATTAATAGCATCTTCATCCATCTATTTTCGGAATGTAAATTGATGACCATAGTAAAGATTATAAAAAGATTGTATAGAATTGAACCTGATCATGAGCATGATGCGCAATTAGTAATGCCCCTATTTGGTGTTGACTACAAACATGTAGTAATTTTTCAGACCTGCAAAGAAAGAAGCTAAACTAATAACTTTCACAAGATCATAGCGAATTTATCACAAGATTCGGTAATATAATTTTATTTATTTATTTAATGCTTTAAAAAATGAGTCAATTATTGAGACGAATAATCCTGTTACTCCTGTATTCAAATGGCCAGCATGAAGTAAAGCAATTTTACCAAAAGCGAGATATTTTACAGATGCTATGGGTGAACCAAAATAGAAGTATGTTGATAAAGAATTTTGTAGTGTAATAAAAAGTTATTTAAATAAGGATACGTATTCGGAGCCTACCTAAAGTACTTAACTTTTTTCATTATAACCACCCATATGTAAGAACTACTTTATACGCTATTAGGCCACCTAAGAATGTTGAAAAAAGATAAAAGCACACTAGCTGTTTTACATTGAATTGCTGTTTTTTAAGATCAACACAATGGTCTTTTTGTCTTTTAGAACATTTCAAGGTCATTTTGGTTAATTAAGCATGGTATAAACAAAAATTTTTACACACTTTGGTGGCCTCAATGAAAAAGGTTGAATACATGAGTAGCCTCCACATTCATTATTCCTAAAAATAATAATTAATAGCTATTGTCTACCTGTGGAATAAAATTGTCATGATAGTGCATGCATTTGTATAAATCCCACTTGTAACATCCTAGGAAAACCCCACATCGGCCGTGAACATGAGAGATTCCTGGCTCATAAGTAACGATCCGCCTCTTACATCACCAACGCGTTTTCGGCTTAGTTGGCTGTGGAGCACATGAAAAGTCCACAGTTAAGTGTGCTCGGGCTGCAGCAATCCAGGGATGGGTGGCCTCCCTGGGAAGTTTTAACCCAGGCTACCGAAGGCAAAATCGTGAGCTCCGAGTGGGCAAAGTAGGCAATATTGGTGGTCGACGGGGCCGGATGTTACAGAATAGTATCCGAGGCACTCCTGTTCTACACGGGATGGTGGGGCAAACCTCATCGAGGACGATGAGTCCCTAAGGGGGGCGTATGTAACATCCTAGGTAAATCCCACATCAGCCGTGAACAAAAGAGATTCCTTGCTCATAAGTAACGATCCGCCTCTTACATCACCAACGCGTTTTCGTCTTAGCTTGCTGTGGAGCACATGAAAACTCCACAGTTAAGCGTGCTCGAGCTGCAGCAATCCAGGGATGGGTGACCTCCCTAGGAAGTTTTCACCCAGCTACCGAAGGCAAAACCGTGAGCTCCGACTGGGCAAAGCGGACAATATTGGTGGTTGATGGGGCCGGATGTTACACCACTGACCCAGTGGTGTCAGAAGTCAGAACCAAACCCTAGCCTAGAGTGGACCTGTCACACCCTACACCACTGACCCAGTGGTGTCAGAAGTCAGAACCAAACCCTAGCCTAGAGTGGACCTGTCACACTGTGACACCCCGTAATTTCCAGGTCAGTTTTTATTTATTTAAATGCTTTATGTACACGTGGCACTAGAATTAGTTTAATTTAGTGTGACACATGGCACGATAGTACGAACACCGACACACGATTAGATAATTCGATGAATTATCGGGGAACAGCACACACGTGTCAAAACACACGAACGTTGGTGAACGTCTAGCACATTGTGTAGCACAACACTCAAAATCTCACGAAACACTCACACATTGAACTTGGAAGTTCAAACGAGGCCAAACGATAGTTCGTAGACGTGAAAACGGCGACGAACGGATCAAACCCATTAAAATAGACTTATTGGGCTCTTCAGGGGCCCATCGCGGTACGCGATGGCCCAACCAAAGGAATCGTCGCGGTGCGCGACGGGCGTCGCGAGGAGTTGACTCCCGAATTCCTTCGCGTAGCGCGAAGCATCTATTTGGCCTAGCGTCGCGGTACGCGACAGGTGTCAGACGGCAAAATCTTATAAAACCAAGATGCCATCATGTTTATAGCCACCCTATTCTCACTTCTCGAGTTCCAGACACTCAAGTGCATCTTCAACCTCTGAAAAACCTCCATTGAAGCCAGGAGAAGCCATAGAAGGATCATTGGAAGCTTGGAACTTGGAGTGGGAAGCTTGGGGTTCACATACAAGCTCGAACATCATCACCTTCCTTCTGTTTCTGTCGAATCCAGCAACTTCAGGGGAATTAGGAGCTGTTCATTCATCATTCCAGTGTCCTTGGAGGCTCTAGAAGGTACTCATACACTCCTTGAAGCTTTATATCACCATTACACACACATGCAAGTGTTAAAACTCACATGCAAGCACCTATAGTGCACATGCACGAATTTCATTTCTGGGTTTGATGATTTTACTATGTTTCTTGATGATCTAAGATGAGTAAATGATGTTTTATGATGATCTAAGATGATGGGTATAAACCCTTGTACTTAAAATGATGATTTTTGATTATGTATATGCATGCATGTATGATCTAAGGCATTTTAGATAATCTTGAATGTTGTATTATGATTATAGATGTCAATGAGGATGATTTACATGGTTGGATGTCATTAGAATGGTTAAAACAATGATTTTTTGATAGAGCTTCTATTTTTAGTAACTTTTATCTATAAAATGGTGTTATGGATGAAATGGTGAACATGCATGTATGTGGAAATTGCTACTAGGATGTTAAGATGATGATTTGAACAACTAGAATGTGATTTTGATAATGTTCAACATAGTTACTGTGTTTAGTAACTTTTTGGGTCAAGATATTGCTAAATGATGAATTTGGTTATATGTACATGTTTAAATGATGTTAAGTGGTTTATTATGATGATTGGTGACATGAAAATAGGGTTAGAAATGTTAGAATGGTTGTTTTTATGAAAAACCACAAGGTTACTATTTATAGTAACTTTATTTTTACAAAAACCGACTTAGGAAGATCTTGAATGATTCGAGTATGCTAAATGGCTTATTATGTTGTAATATGATGATTAGATGCTAAGTTAGATGGTTTCCGATATCACGTATGCTATAAATGGAAACTTTCCATTTTAGGAAACTTTTATGTTCTAACATGATGAAAATGACTTATGTGGTTTCATATGATAAATTGCTATGTGTTAACATGATCACATAGGACTTACAAGCATGCTAGAAATATAAAACTGTTATGCTTTGTAAACTTTCCATAAATGGAAATTTACTATGAATAGTAAGTTGTCCATATACGCGACTTGCGCGTTTTGCACACGACGAGCACTTACACCATTGCTACACTATTCACAACCGTCACACGGTTCACCAACGGGTCGTTGACTTGACACGGTCAACTTTGGTCAAACACGGTCAATGTGGACCAACACAAGCAAACACGGTCATTGTGGACCGACACGAACAAACATGAACAACCGAAGGTTGTTGGGCACAAACACGCGCACTAACACAAACACTAGCACGGTCACTTACACAAACTCACGTACGGTATACAATATAGGTTTCCGGTGACCGACACACGATCTACGCAGGAGCTGACGCTTGATTTACACTTGCGTCACTAAGGTGAGTTTACGGCCCCTCTTTACTCTTTTCAAACGCTTTTAAATAGGGGGAGAATACTGGTTACATCGAGTCAAACACTATTACTATGACAAACATTAAGTGTTGAACTCGTAACAAGTCTTCACAAAGTCTTACCGTTAATGTACGAACAACGTGGTAGATTTGGATGGATCCATTAGGGTATGACCAACCCCACGAGGCACAATGTTGACCGGATGTCATAACCCGTGCAAACTCTGACCTAATTTACTGTGTGTACGAGACACAGTGGAGGCAAGTACAAACAGGTCTAGTTCGGTAGTGACGCACCGACACTTGGAGCCTAGGGCTCGGTACTAACATTTGATAAACAGCATGACACACTTTCTATTACTATATGTATATCAAAACCTGTGAACTCACCAACCATTGTGTTGACACTTTTTCTAAACTTGTATTCTCAGGTAACTAACAAGCAATGGATAGCAGGAATGCACACTTTAAGGGACGAGCATTAGGGAACCGCATGCATTTCTGTCTTATCATTTGAAAATAATTTTATTTATGTTATTTATTGATACAATGTAGTGTCTGACAATTTCTGATTCCGCTGCATTTGTTAAACTGGTTTTATTCCGCTGCAATATGATTTTGTATTTCGCTGCAAACTATTTTGTTAAGTGTATGTCAAACAGTGTTTTGAAACTGCATATAGAGGTGTTCTATATGACCTTGAGCTGTGATTTTTGCCACGTCACACCCACATGGACTGACACCACGAGTGGGAAATTGGGGGTGTGACAGACTGGTATCAGAGCCTTGGTTATAGGGAACTAGGTTTGCATATAGTAAACTTAGACTATAGCCATTGCTCAACTCTAGACACTACACTTAGAACTCGCACACTGATAATGTTATTACTGATGTTAAACTGTTGCTTACTAACTTGAGATTTACAGGATGGACAACAATGATGATACCAGGAGGAACCCGGGTAAACGCCCGATAACCGACGAGCAGACTGCAGAGAGTCGACGACGAGTCGACAACATTGTGGCGCAGGTGGACGCCGAGATGGACCGGCGCGCCAGGAGGATGATGCGAGACCGGCACTGGGGATGGTACCCTGCCACCATTAAGGAGTGGATCATCAGAGAGAGAGTACCACCGCCATGCTATCCCGGCGACACTTCGGCAGGCCATCGATTGCCACCACTCGATGTACCTCAGGAGCAGGCCTTCGCGGCGCACGTTGCCTTTACGCGACGTGAGTCCAGAAGGAACGCTGAGTTATCGGACGAGGTCCGAGTTCTTCGCGAGAAGAACGATCGCCTTAAGAGGCGTAATGACAGGTTAGAGGAGCAGATGGAGACCTTACGTCTCCAGATGGCCCAGCTGATTAGTCAGCACGGGCAAATGGTCGACGTTATGCAGGAACACGACGGGCGCATTACCGAGAATAGGGTCGCCAACGAGGAGACTCATGCGATGGTTCTGGCTAGCGACGCCATGCTTAATGCATGGGCTGAGCAGTTTATTGTGGAACCACCACCCGAAGACGAACCGCAGTTCGAGGCCGAGGACCTCGAAGAAGGGGATTTTGACGAGGATCCCAACGAGGATCCAGAGGAGGATGATGCTGATGGAGATTCTGATAGTGACATTTCACATGTCACCATAGATTCAAACTAGTTGTACTGTTTATCTTATGTTATGTTTCTTTTTGTACTTGCCTAAAGCAGCGGGATGTGATCGTAGAACTTGCATTATTATTCTCTTTTGAAATTATTGTACCCCGAAAGCTTATATTAATGAGAATGGTATTTTGATTTATTTATCGCATGATCTGACTATGGTTGGTTGCTGACATGACATCTAACATAACATTTGATATGACATCTGACATGACATATGGCTAACCCTCTAACATGTGTTAACTAATACTCTATCCCTTATGTATAGAACCATATATGGCGGGAAGAGGACCGTACGCGCGTCCTGCTAGCCGGACACTAGATGCCGCTGTTATAAAAATGTTGGTTGACCGACGAGTCAACAAGGCGATCGCCGACTACGAAGCGAGTCGCCAACATAGCGAAACTAGTGGAAACAACAACGGTACTAACACTCGCCTAACGTAACTAACATAGTGTAGCTAACACGATACTAACACACGACATTGGTTTCTGACAAACAGGGTCACACGGCAGCAATGGAAAGGGATGTTCCTTTAAATCCTTCTTGAACTGCCACCCCCACAAGTTCAAGGGAACTGAAGGAGCTGTCGGGATGCTCCGCTGGGTTGAAAAGGTGGAGTCTGTGTTCGCCATGTACGACTGTGCTGAAGAGAACCGGGTTAAATTTGCGACCAGCACACTAGAAGGACCGACTCTCACATGGTGGAACACCGAGGTGCAAACCCTAGGGTTGGACGGTGCCAACTCCATGTCGTGGGCTGATTTCACCCGATTACTGCAAGAGGAATATTGTCCTCGTGACGAGATCCGGAAACTGGAAGCCAAATTTTGGGTTCTGAAAATGGTGGGCTCTGAGATCGAGCAATACTGCACTCGATTTCACGAGTTGTGCAAACTGTGCCCGGCTATGGTGACGCCGGAGTACAAAAAGATTGAGGAGTTCATCAGTGGGCTGCCGGAACAGATTCAGAGCATGGTAACTGCATCTGACCTCACCACCATCCAACCACTGATCAGATTGGCCCATAAACTGACTGATCAAGCTGTAGCACAAGGAAAGCTATCCAAACGAGGTGAACATCTGAAGCCTCAAGAAAGCCAGAAGAGGAAGTGGGAACCCAGCCATCATCAATCCCACCAACCTCATCAACAACAGCAGCGATCTACACCTGCTCGAGCTTTCACAGCCACTCAACTCAATGATAAGGGGAAGGGCGTATATCAAGGGAAATACCCCTTGTGCACCCGCTGTTCCTACCACCACTCTGGCCAATGCGAGCGATACCGTTGCTTGCGGTGTGGAAGACATGGCCACATGGCAAAAGACTGCAGGTCCAAATTCCCCAGCAACAACAACAACAACCTCAACCACAACCAGAACAACAACCAGAACACTCTTAGGGGGTGTTACGAATGTGGAAAGCCGAGTCACATGAGGAGGGATTGCCCTCAGTTGAAGAAAGCCAGCGGTGGAGCGGCTAAGGGCCGAGCATTTGTGATTGGCTCGGGGGAAGCCAAGGACGACCCCAACATCGTAACCGGTACGTTTCTTTTAAATAATGTATATGCTAGTATATTATTTGATACCGGTGCCGATAGGAGCTTTATATCTAGTGAGTTTAGCGAATTGCTAGATATTACCCCAACACCACTAGACTTTAAGTATACCGTAGAGTTAGCCGACGGCAAGCTGATTGAGACACAACACATCTTTCGAGGATGCGTCATGGTGTTGGCGGATCACGAACTCGAAATCGATTTGATGCCGGTAACTCTCGGGAGCTTCGATGTGGTCGTTGGAATGGATTGGTTATCCGCAAACCAAGCTGAGATCGTATGCAACGAAAAGATCGTACGAGTAACGTTGCAGAACGGAGAACAGATCTCGATTCAGGGAGAACGACGGGGAGTACCTCTGAACATTATGTCATGCATGAAGGCCAACAAGTACATACAAAAGGGATACACTGCTATACTAGCCCTCATCGCAGAACAATCGAAGAAAGAAAGGAAGATTGAGGACATCGATGTAGTCCGTGATTTTCCCGAAGTATTTCCCGAAGATCTACCTGGACTACCACCGCAAAGACAAGTCGAGTTCCAGATAGACCTCACTCCAGGAGCAACACAGATTGCCAAAGCTCCATACAGACTAGCACCTACTGAGATGCAAGAACTGTCTAACCAGTTGCGGGAACTGTTAGACAAGGGATTCATCAGACCGAGCTTCTCACCATGGGGAGCACCGGTCTTGTTTGTGAAGAAGAAAGACGGATCATTCCGTATGTACATTGACTACAGAGAACTGAACAAAGTGACGATCAAGAATCGATACCCACTACCGCGAATAGACGATTTGTTTGACCAACTGCAAGGGTCAAGCTACTATTCAAAAATCGATTTGAGATCGGGTTACCATCAACTGAGGATACAGGAGAGCGATATTCCTAAGACTGCCTTTAGGACTCGATACGGACACTACGAATTTTTGGTTATGCCGTTCAGACTGACCAATGCACCAGCTGTATTCATGGATCTCATGAATAGAGTACGCAAGCCTTACCTTGACAAATTCGTAATAGTGTTCATTGACGATATTCTGATTTATTCTAAGAATCAGGAGGAACATGTTGAACATCTGAGGCTAGTCTTGGAATTATTGAAGAAAGAACAGCTGTACGCGAAGTTTTCAAAGTGCTACTTTTGGATTCGCGAAGTCCAATTTCTTGGACATGTGGTTAACGAACAAGGGATACACGTAGACACAGCCAAGATTGAAGCCATCAAGAACTGGAAAGCACCCAAGACTCCAACTGAAGTGCGACAATTCCTAGGCCTGGCCGGGTACTACAGAAGATTTATTGAAGGATTTTCAAAGATCGCTCAGTCACTAACCTCCTTAACACATAAAGACAAGAAGTTCGATTGGAGAGAGAAACAGGACGCTGCTTTCAACTTGTTGAAACAGAAACTATGCACTGCACCCATCCTATCCCTACCGGAAGGATGCGATGATTTCGTGGTGTATTGTGACGCCTCGAAACAGGGACTCAGTTGCGTGTTGATGCAACGCGAGAAGGTCATCGCATACGCATCACGACAACTGAAGGTACATGAGAAGAATTACACGACTCATGACCTTGAGTTGGGAGCCGTGGTGTTTGCTTTGAAGATCTGGTGACACTATCTATATGGCACAAAATCCACCATCTTTACCGATCATAAGAGCTTACAACACATCTTCGACCAGAAAGAGCTGAACATAAGACAACGAAGATGGGTTGAACATATAGGCGATTACGATTGCGCTATCAAATATCACCCTGGTAAAGCAAACGTAGTGGCAGACGCGTTGAGCCGAAAAGAAACAACCAAACGCGTGCGTGCTCTACAACTCACAATTCACTCTGAATTGCCACAAAAAATTCGAAACGCACAAAAAGAAGCTCTGAAGGTCGAGAACCTCACTCAGGAATCCTTGCGTGGCATGGACAAACACATGGAGGTGAAGGCCGACGGAGCATACTACGTTAAGGATCGAATTTGGATTCCACACCACGGAGGACTGAGAAATGTGGTGATGGACGAAGCTCACAAGAGCCGGTACTCTATACATCCGGGCTCTGATAAGATGTATCATGATCTGAAGACAACTTACTGGTGGCCGAACATGAAAGCGGAAATAGCAACCTACGTAAGTAAGTGTTTAACATGCTCAAAAGTCAAGGTTGAGTATCAAAAGCCGTCAGGGTTACTTCATCAGCCTGAGATACCACTGTGGAAATGGGAACAGATTTCCATGGACTTCATAACAAAATTTCCAAAGACGGCAAGTGGTTGCGATACCATTTGGGTTATCGTAGACCGACTGACAAAGTCTGCACACTTTTTGCCTATTAAAGAGACCGACAAGGTAGACAAACTCACTCGTATCTATCTAAAGGAAGTGGTTACTCGACATGGAGTGCCAATCTCGATAATCTCTGACTGCGATAGTCGATTTACTTCGCATTTCTGGAAGTCTTTGCATAAGGCTTTGGGCACGAGATTGGACATGAGCACCGCTTACCACCCGCAGACTGATGGGCAGAGTGAACGAACCATACAAACACTGGAAGACATGCTCCGAGCATGTGTTATTGATTTTGGCAGTAGCTGGGAGACTCATCTACCGTTAGTTGAGTTCTCATACAACAATAGCTACCACACTAGCATCCAAACCGCACCATTCGAGGCACTTTACGGACGTAAGTGTCGATCACCCATCTGTTGGGCGGAAGTTGGAGACAGCCAACTGACTGGACCCGAAATAGTGCACGAAACGACGGAGAAGATCGTTCAAATACGCAAACGAATGGCAGCAGCTCGGGACAGACAAAAAAGCTATGCTGACAAACGATGCAAACCGTTAGAATTCCAGGTGGGAGACAGAGTATTACTCAAACTCTCGCCCTGGAAGGGAGTCATTCGGTTTGAAAAATGAGGAAGTTACATTGGACCCTTTGAGATCACAAAACGAGTAGGACCGGTAGCCTACGAACTGAACCTGACAGACGAGCTGAGCAGCGTACACAACGTATTTCATATCTCGAATCTCCAGAAGTGTTTATCCGATGAAACGCTTGTTATACCTCTTGAGGAGATACAGATCGACGAACAACTGAACTTCGTTGAGGAACCGGTGGAGATCATGGACCGGGAAACCAAGAAACTCAAGCTCAGCAAGATACCGATCGTAAAGGTGCGATGGACATCGCGCCGTGGACCGGAATTCACATGGGAACATGAAGACCAGATGAAACAAAAGTACCCACACCTGTTAACGGAACAGACAAACACTAGCAACACGAGTTGAATTTCGGGACGAAATTCTTTCTAACTAGGGGAGGATGTGACACCCCGTAATTTCCAGGTCAGCTTTTATTTATTTAAATGTTTATTTAAATTCTTTATGTACACGTGGCACTAGAATTAATTTAATTTAGTGTGACACATGGCACGATAGTACGAACACCGACACACGATTAGATAATTCGATGAATTATCGGGGAACAGCACACACGTGTCAAAACACACGAACGTTGGTGAACGTCTAGCACATTGTGTAGCACAACACTCGAAATCTCACGAAACACTCACACATTGAACTTGGAAGTTCAAACGAGGCCAAACGATAGTTCGTAGACGTGAAAACGGCGACGAACGGATCAAACCCATTAAAATAGACTTATTGGCTCTTCAGGGGCCCATCGCGGTACGCGATGGCCCAACCAAAGGAATCGTCGCGGTGCGCGACGGGCGTCGCAAGGAGTTGACTCCCGAATTCCTTCGCGTAGCGCGAAGCATCTATTTGGCCTAGCGTCGCGGTACGCGACAGGTGTCAGACGGCAAAATCTTATAAAACCAAGATGCCATCATGTTTATAGCCACCCTATTCTCACTTCTCGAGTTCCAGACACTCAAGTGCATCTTCAACCTCTGAAAAACCTCCATTGAAGCCAGGAGAAGCCATAGAAGGATCATTGGAAGCTTGGAACTTGGAGTGGGAAGCTTGGGGTTCACATACAAGCTCGAACATCATCACCTTCCTTCTGTTTCTGTCGAATCCAGCAACTCCAGGGGAATTAGGAGCTGTTCATTCATCATTCCAGTGTCCTTGGAGGCTCTAGAAGGTACTCATACACTCCTTGAAGCTTTATATCACCATTACACACACATGCAAGTGTTAAAACTCACATGCAAGCACCTATAGTGCACATGCACGAATTTCATTTCTGGGTTTGATGATTTTACTATGTTTCTTGATGATCTAAGATGAGTAAATGATGTTTTATGATGATCTAAGATGATGGGTATAAACCCTTGTACTTAAAATGATGATTTTTGATTATGTATATGCATGCATGTATGATCTAAGGCATTTTAGATAATCTTGAATGTTGTATTATGATTATAGATGTCAATGAGGATGATTTACATGGTTGGATGTCATTAGAATGGTTAAAACAATGATTTTTTGATAGAGCTTCTATTTTTAGTAACTTTTATCTATAAAATGGTGTTATGGATGAAATGGTGAACATGCATGTATGTGGAAATTGCTACTAGGATGTTAAGATGATGATTTGAACAACTAGAATGTGATTTTGATAATGTTCAACATAGTTACTGTGTTTAGTAACTTTTTGGGTCAAGATATTGCTAAATGATGAATTTGGTTATATGTACATGTTTAAATGATGTTAAGTGGTTTATTATGATGATTGGTGACATGAAAATAGGGTTAGAAATGTTAGAATGGTTGTTTTTATGAAAAACCACAAGGTTACTATTTATAGTAACTTTATTTTTACAAAAACCGACTTAGGAAGATCTTGAATGATTCGAGTATACTAAATGGCTTATTATGTTGTAATATGATGATTAGATGCTAAGTTAGATGGTTTACGATATCACGTATGCTATAAATGGAAACTTTCCATTTTAGGAAACTTTTATGTGCTAACATGATGAAAATGACTTATGTGGTTTCATATGATAAATTGCTATGTGTTAACATGATCACATAGGACTTACAAGCATGCTAGAACTATAAAACTGTTATGCTTTGTGAACTTTCCATAAATGGAAACTTACTATGAATAGTAAGTTGTCCATATACGCGACTTGCGCGTTTTGCACACGACGAGCACTTACACCATTGCTACACTATTCACAACCGTCACACGGTTCACCAACGGGTCGTTGACTTGACACGGTCAACTTTGGTCAAACACGGTCAAACATGGTCAAACACGGTCAATGTGGACCAACACAAGCAAACACGTTCATTGTGGACCGACACGAACAAACATGAACAACCGAAGGTTGTTGGGCACAAACACTAGCACGGTCACTTACACAAACTCACATACGGTATACGATATAGGTTGCCGAGCTTACGCTTGATTTACACTTGCATCACTAAGGTGAGTTTACGGCCCCTCTTTACTCTTTTCAAACGCTTTTAAATAGGGGGAGAATACTGGTTACATCGAGTCAAACACTATTACTATGACAAACATTTTTGTGTATGCGGGTTATTGGACAAACATTAAGTGTTGAACTCGTAACAAGTCCTCACAAAGTCTTACCGTTAATGTACGAACAACGTGGTAGATTTGGATGGATCCATTAGGGTATGACCAACCCCACGGGGCACAATGTTGACCGGATGTCATAACCCGTGCAAACTCTGACCTAATTTACTGTGTGTACGAGACACAGTGGAGGTAAGTACAAACAGGTCTAGTTCGGTAGTGACGCACTGACACTTGGAGCCTAGGGCTCGGTACTAACATTTGATAAACAGCATGACACACTTTCTATTACTATATGTATATCAAAACCTGTGAACTCACCAACCATTGTGTTGACACTTTTTCTAAACTTGTATTCTCAGGTAACTAACAAGCAATGGATAGCAGGAATGCACACTTTAAGGGACAAGCATTAGGAACCGCATGCATTTCTGTCTTATCATTTGAAAATAATTTTATTTATGTTATTTATTGATACAATGTAGTGTCTGACAATTTCTGATTCCGCTGCATTTGTTAAACTGGTTTTATTTCGCTGCAATATGATTTTGTATTCCGCTGCAAACTATTTTGTTAAGTGTATGTCAAACAGTGTTTTGAAACTGCATATAGAGGTGTTCTATATGACCTTGAGCTGTGATTCTGGCCACGTCACACCCACGTGGACTGACACCACTAGTGGGAAATTGGGGGTGTGACACACACCCCGAGCTAGCGGGCTGGATCGACTTTCCCTTCGAGCGGAAGGTTCTCGGGGCGTGATATCGTTGTGATAATCGGAATGATAATATTGTTTACATGGCACATGATATATAAAGAGAAATGCTAACATGACATTGATATAGAATTATAAAGTTAAATTACACAATAATGTTCATAATTTAATTATGTAAATCTACCCAAAAAGAATCATGAAGTTTATATCTTGTATCTGCACAAGATTTACAAAAGATGATTCATGAACATGTCATCAAAATATGCACAACACAAAAATAAGCTAGGTCTTCTATAAAGTCCACTAGCTTAAGCCCTGATGTTTGGTGACTAAACATGTTTGTCACCTGAGAAAACATGCATTTAAAAAAAGTCAACACTAGGTTGGTGAGTTCATAAGTTTTGTACTTTAAAACTATTAGATTAGATTTTTCACAATATATTGTGTCACACGCAAGTCTTATTTAGTCTCATTTGGCATTATTCTACCCCAATGTCCTCTCTATAGTTACACCTACACATAGAATATCCTCCAGTTAAGCATGTTTATATATAGGGCATACGTATCACGAGGGAAGCCGCCAGCCCACCGCACACTTAACTGAACTCCATACCACCTGTATTGTAACTTTAGATACCCATTTCATCTCACATAGGCTTATTCATAATTGACATTTCTCAAATCACAAGTCATTCCCCCACAATGATATAAACATGGAACAATAGGTTTTAAAGAGCAAAGGTTACCATAGCATAAATAATGGTATACTCTTTAAGTTTCAAAGGTATAGATTTATTAATCTTATTCCTTTTCAATTGATTTCTCATTTATTGGAACTTGTTGTTACTCACATCTAAGTCAGAAGTGAGAGTAATTCTGACACGTAGTTATATCCCAATTGATGATTAGAATTGATTTGACACATTGCAGCCACCACAAAGCTAAACCACAATGTCCTCAATTCATTCCTATTCATTAGCTTTCACAAGTCCTCACAACTTCCTGCCACCAGCTTATGACATGAGTGAGGTCAGTCTCTCAGTCTGCCAGTCTATGGAATAGAAGTGGTGAGATAATTAGCAATCACTATCATACTATTATCACCCCTATCAACAGTGATATAGTTGGAATAGGCTGACTAAAAACCAAAATAGTATTTTAGTCTCATCGTCTCATAGTCATCATCTCATAGTCTCATAGTCTCATAGTCATCCTCTCAGAGTCTCATAATCATCATCTCATAGGAATATCACACATGGTCTCATAGGAATAACAAATATAATCCCTTAGAAATAATAGAAATAGTCCCAGATGAATAACAGATATAACCTCATATAGATCATAGATATAGTCTCAAAGGAATAACAGTTATAATCTCATAGAAATCACAGATACAGTCTCATGGATATCACAGATATAGTCTCATAGATATAAACATTAACATAACAAGGCATACAAATGCAATAACAAAGTAAAGTCTTGTTATCATAATTCTTACTAAAACATTTAAGGAAATGTTTTAGCATGTTCTCAGCCCCAAGGTTAAAATCAAAAGATTAGAAAAGGGGGGCATATGAACTCACCTGGTAATTGTAGTGGTTGGCTAAATAATCAAAGAATGCACGAGCTCACTTGTTGTACTGATGTTGTATTCACGACCCTGCGTTTGATTCAAATTTTTTTGTAACTTATAAGTATAAGTTATTGATTCGTGAGTTAACCCTAAAGTTGGTTAACTTGCATAAGTCTTTGTTGTGTGATTACCCTAGTTTACTTGTGACATAATACACTAACACCTAACCAATTAGGTTAAGCTTTAGTATATTGTAATGTTCTTTGCTTACTTTTTTTAGACTTGAGTTAAAACCTTAACTTGATTCATAGATTGTGAAATCATAGACTTTCCTAAGTATAAACTTCGGTTTGTTAGGTTAAACTTTGAATATTACTCTTGTTTTAACTTAAAATTGTTATCATCACTTTAATATGTCAACATAAGTAATATGTTACAAAACTTAACTACCATATATGTTAAATACACATTTAGCAAGGGTTTATATTAACTAAGTGCAAAAATAGGTTAACACTTTTTATAAGAAACGCTAATAATGTGTGTGCAAGAAGATAACTTTGTTTTTGTTCTTTAATATTGTTTAATGCATACTTTTGTTATTTACAACCTTGATTTATAGTTTACTTATATTTTAAAATGGTTTTAACTAATATCGAAGGGTAACAAGGTAGTATCGATGGGATGTTAAACTGGTTAACAACCAAGAACCTTAATAGTTTCTCATCGACTCACCCTCGTTCCCATCGATCTTGTGACTTCAAATCTAGATCATTTTAGCTACTTCTTGTTTTAATTTCCTTGGATAATGTTTAGAGATCAGTATCGATGGATCCTAGAACCGGTGTGATGCGTCGAACTTAATAGAGTCGACAACAGTTGCACATGGCCTGTCGACACTAGCAATGTCGATGACCATGTTAGTCTCGATGCCTTATCTTCGATTCTAATCAATATCGATACTAAGTTTTGTTATTGTTCATGCATCGATTTTGTCATCTCCTTCCATTGATACTATCTCTAACCAACCCAAATCCTTATGTTGATGTTATCCCTACTTGGGGAACTTGATTTAATGTATTTCTAACATGTTTAATGGATCAAAATCAAGTCTCAAGTCCAAATAGCTGGGTTTTGTGAAAACCCTGAAATTCCGAGACTTGGAGCTCATCATACCTTCAAATCAGTGGATCAAAGCCGATCCTCTTTACCTTTATGTGAGGAACGTCAAGAGATTTGTTTTGATACCAAGTTTGAACGATTTGAGCAAGAATTGAATGAGTTATGGTGATTTTTGTGAAGGAAATCTAGAGAGAGAAACACAAACCGGAAAAGAGGAGAGAGAGAAGTTGGTGGTGTGGTAAATGAAGAACTAAAAGCTAGCATAGGTTTTTATACTCTGTATAAGTTCGGGTTCGTTTCGGTTGTTCGGTTCTCGTTTACGTTACGTTTACGGTACGTAACGCGAAATTTACGAGAGTTAATTAAAATAGTTCTATTTAAATCTTTTTAAGGTTGTAATTCCTAATAAATCTTTTAAATTTCTTTTTCTTATTTTACTGTTTCGAAACATTTATTATTACCGTTTTGTCAGATCGTATCGCCTTTGCGTGTATTCGTTCGAATCGTCACCCAAACGAACACGACAATGGCTTTGCCTTCTGATTTTGGTTATCTACTTTTCAGTTATTGTTCAGAACATTAAACTCACAGGTATGTTTGTGTGAATCGTCACCCACGCACACATACTGTCAGTTTATTATTCGTAAACGATACTGAGTTATTGTTTTGAATTAGACATTCTCACAGACGGACTCAACTAAGCTAAACTATTTTCACATTGTTATAGACATTTTCACACTGTTTTCTCACTGATTTTTCGGCCATCTGATTTCTGTTATTTATGGAAATCAGATCGCAACCGATTTGTTTTCGTCATTTGTTTGCACCTTGTTATTTCACATGTATTGTTGTATATATGTGTCGACAGCTCTTGAGGGGCAAAAGTAAAATTGCACTAATTTTAACGTTATTTTACTTATTCAGTGAAAATAACGTTAAAATCGTTTCGGACGGTTGATCAAGCATCATGAGCCGAGGGTCTCACTGGAAGCAGCCTCTCTACCCCTATGGGGTAGGGGTAGGGGTAAGGCTGTCTACATCTCACCCTCCTCAGACCCTGCCTTAGCATGCTAATGGCGGGATATACTGAGTACGTTGATTGATTGATTGATTGATTGATTGTTGTATATCTGTATTTAAATTTTCATTCAAATACATACAACTGTTATATGTTTTCATATAATTGTTGTCACACAACTGTTTAACACATAGTATTTACACATAGTTATAGGTGAAAGTACACATACCGTACGGATTGCCGGACGATCTGCTACTAGTTGTCACAGGACCCTCACACACATGCTCACACACTGAGGTATAGGTACCTCATATCTCGAGCTAGTTCTTTCATATGACCCAATTTTGGTCTGCCATCTATCCATTCACAATGGAAAATCTCACATCTGATTCCTACAAAGATCCTGTATTAACCATCTATTGTTCTATAAAAAAAAAGTTCACTTTTTGACACCCAAAAAAACTTAAATGGTGAATTTGCAGAATATAGAGTACCCATTTTCAAAACTTGATGTTGAACTACTTCTACCTCATTTTTACTCTCTACACGTAATCCATGATCAACTAGAATTTCCAATAACCCATCAACAAAATCTTTGTTTACCCTTAAAGCAACATCTAATCCATAAGTTTTCCAATTAGCAGCTAGGGGTGTTCAAATTCGGATATCCGGAGGTTCGGATATCCGAATTTCGGATATCCGAAAATTTCGGATAGTGGTTTTCACTATCCGAATCCGAATTCGAAATTTCGGATATCCGAAGTTCGGATATCCGAAATTTCGGATTCGGATTCGGATATCCGTTCGGATATCCGAACTCTAAAAAAAGGAGGAAAAAATTTTAAAAAAATACATCCGGATATCCGAAAATCTGAAAAATATCCAAAATATCCGAAAAATATCCGAATATCCGAAAAAATATCCGAAATATCCGAAAAAATATCCGAATATCCGAAAAACTATCCGAAATATCCGAAAAAATATCCGAATATCCGAAAAAATATCCGAATATCCGAAAAATATCCGAAAACTATCCGAAAAAAATAACTATTTCGGATAGTTCGGATATCCGAACTATCCGAAATTTTTCAAAATTACTATCCGAATCCGAATCCGAATTTCCGGATATCCGGACCTTCGGATATCCGAACTTCCGGATATCCGAATTTTCGGATATTTCGGATACGGATTTTCGGATATGTCGATTTCGGATACGGATTTTTTTGAACACCCCTATTAGCAGCTAGTAAACACAATGCCATGCTATCAGGGCCACCAGAAACACCCACAACTGAAATAAGATAGAAATTATAACCAATAATAAATCTTTACTCAAAATGCAAAATAGAAGAGCAGTACACAAAATGTTATGCATTTTTATACAAAAAAAAAAATCTTTACGCACAAAAATCAGAAGTTTCTGATGTCATCTTATTGACTAGTATATCTTGTATTTTTGCATATCTTCCCAGTTTCTTTGCCGTCCATAGGCCACCCCAGTCCCTGTCGAAGGCCATATGATGTACCAGCCCCTGTCACAACCCCCCTTGATGATACCAGCCCCCAAACGCACCCATCTGTTGTAGCAAACACAACTTCTTTCATATGATTACAAAATTAAATTAAATCGCTGCAAACCACATATTTTCTGTGACGAAGTAGATTCTAAATCTGTGATTCAATTTCAAACTCGAAACGAAATATCAGAGGACAAAGATCGGTTGAATGTTGTCGAGCCTATTCATCGGGGGTGTTCGCTGAGCGCGTTCGTCGAGCCCTATCTTCGTGAACTTCGTGGTGAATTAGGGCTAATTTGTTCCTGGATGATGATAAGGGTAGATAAACATGTAGATTAATTTCAGGAAAAAGGTGGGGATTAATTTTTATGAAAATTTTGTTTTATTTTAGTTTAAGAGGGATTACATTTTGAGAGGATATTAATTATTAGTAAAATTTTGTAAAAATGTTAAATTGATTTAGTGGCATAAGTTAAATGCCATAAAAAGACAAGTTAATTAATTGTGGGATATTTAAAGTGCTCCTGAAAATATAATCTAAAGACACAAATAATAAGTGTCACTAAAAGTGGGTCAAACAAATGTGGCACACTTAAAGTGCCACTAAATTCTATAGCAGGGATATCCAAGACCTTTCTAGCTGCTATTCTCTCTCAATCTCAGTCCCAAGGACTTGTGAGGTAGTCATTAATGCCTAATCTCACTTCTTAACACACATGCACTTACAAACACCCACACGCAAGCACTTGTGGATATTGCTATTAATGGTAACTTTAATAGTGCAAGACATTGCTAGATGATTTTATGGACATGATTAGTATGTTTAAATGTTTATTCATAATTAATGTGATGATTTTTGAGGTATTGGTTGATTAGATTGATAAAATAAATGATTATGTTCATGAGATTCTATAAAAGGAAACTTTTATCATAGAAACTTGACATGCATGTAAGTTTTGGTCATGTTGGACTCATTTGTTGATGACAACGTTTACATGAACGTATTTGTAATGCTTGATTTTGATTAGATTGAGTTATTGATCAACTTGCTATACAAGGCAACTTTGTTTTGAGGCTTTTTGCTAAAAATGATATAGGAACATGTTAAAATGGTGATTTGGGCATGCTATGATGGTTGGAATGATGATTCATGCATAGAAATGATGTTATGAATGTGATGTATAGGTTGGATATTGAGAAAATGGGAATTTTGTCATATGTTTCTAATAATAGAAACTTTGTTAAATCAAGTATATGCATGTATAAGGATTTTGAACATGATAGAGTGTTTTGATGATAATAACAGTCTTATGAACAAGTTAGTAAAGTTTAATTTTTGATTAAAAGGAGTTTTATGACAAATTTCTAATAAAGGAAACTTTAATTAGGGATTTCTATAAATGGGAACTATTCAGCGTGTTTTAGGATGATAGGTGATTTAAAATGCCTTGTTATGATAATATGAGGTCATTGTAGGATTAATTGGGTCAAAGCATGATAATTATAGGAAGCTGCTATATTTAGAAACTTTAAAAGGAAAAGTATGCTTATTTGATGACTGGTAACAACGTACTATGCAATAACATGATCACTTAGGAAAAACGAGCATGCTAGAATAATAAAACATGATTCTTATAAGACTTACTAAAAATGGAAACTTACTATAAATAGTAAGTTATCCGTCAAATGTAATTTATATGTTTACGTGCAATAGATGACACTTAACACACATTACACGAACGCTAAGAACTAAACGAGTCACCAACGTGTCGTTAAGTCAACACTGTCAAACATGGTCAAACACATCAACTTAGAGTTGTTTGGACACAAGCATAGTCTAGTGAGGCCATTACGAAAACGAACACGAACACAAACATGATAGTGAACGTGAACTCACAAAACCTATGTGATATGGGTGACAGTTAAGACAATCAGGTCACAGTTCGACAACAGCTATAACTCTGGTGAGTTTACAGCCCCGTTTTATACCATAACTGTTTACATTAAACTTAGGGTGAGAATACATTGCAAACAACTGTTTTAGATATATGATTGGTATGTTGTAAACAACTTTTTGAGTGTACTTATATCGTAACAAAGTCCTCACAAAACCTTACCATTAGTTAAACAAGAACGAGGTGTTATTGGATAGTACTATTGGGTCTGACAAACCCTGTTCGACGACAACTCTGACGGGCGGTTAGGACGAGCGTAATATCGACCTATGCCATAGTTTTTACGATAGACTTGGCGGAGGCATCTAACAGTCTAGTTTCGGTAGAGGTGCAACACATACACTCGGGACCTATGGTCTACAACTTAACATACCCAGTATATGTCTCGTTAACTGTTTTACTTTTACTTAAATATGTGAACTCACCAACTTTATGTTAACACGTTTTAGCATGTATTCTTAGGTAATTGATTGCAGGGGCTAGGATGCACAAGGAGTCACAGATAGAGGATTCTGCATTGCATCTAACAATTTATTTTGAAAACATCTTTACGTTATTATGTCTTTGTAAACATTGTAGTGTTAAACTTAATATTTCCGTTGTGTAAACAATTATATTCCGCTGCATAACTTTTAAACAACTTGGGTTATTTCTATTGTAACTGTGTTTTACAAAAGCATATAGAGTGGTTCTATATAACCAGAGCTATTCATCTTGTCACGTCACACCTAACGTCTTGACATAGTAAGTGGTAATTTGAGGGTGTGACATAAAAACAAGAAGGAAGGAGGGGGGGTAAAAAATTTAGGGATTTGGTATTAAATGTGAGAATGAGTATATTTTAAAATGTAATTAGTTTATAAAATTTTTTTGAAGTGCATTTAAATCTTATTTATGTTAAATTTGTTTAAACGAGGAGGAGGGACGAAACCAATATTTAAAAAAAAATTGCCTTACGATCCAAAAATTAATACTGCTGGTGAAAAAAAGAGGGGGGGTCGCCCTCGGCCCCTTGCATCCTTGGTCCATGTTCGTAGACATTATCAATATACTCAAAAATGAGACGGTTGATTATAGTTTCAGTTTTGGAAACAATCGTCACAATTTCTGAAATAATTGTCACAGTTTCTAGTCCAATTGAAGATCGATTGTATCTGGTAATATAATTGAAGATTAAAACCTATCATAATTAATCCTCCCTTTGCGAAATCGAAGACATCATGATAACATTGATATGAATACATCATCCTCATCTACACTAGTAATCAAAGATACGAACACAACGAAAATTCCATATTCACCGCCATGCCAATGCATGTATTAACAATGTCTAAGATTCCAAAACTACCCTTTATGTTTAAGAATTAATATTGTCAAATGCCATCTTATAATTGCTTCTTAGGCTACTTAGGGAAAAAATCATTTTTATTTGAACATATCCCTATATATATGGTAAGGTTCCATTGTTAACCTACTCTTATTGCGTTAACCCGTATAACTCCGCCAAGATCAATTGAAATCTTTGTTTTCTTTTTTAAATATCATTATTACACATAAATAATATTTTCTTCTTTTATGTGTATGTGTAAATACATCACTGTTTAAGATTTAAAATTAGTGTAAGTTTTGGTTACATTAACATGATTTATAATTTTCGGTACAATGTAATTTAAACTTACATTGATTTTAAATCTTAAACGGTGATTAATTTATGCATACACATAAAAGAAGAAAGTGTTGTTTATGTGTAATAATGATATTTAGAAAAAGAAAAAAAAAAGATTTGGATTGATTTTGGTGAGGTTATATGGGTTCGTAATAAGAGTGGGTTAACAACTAATCCTTTCCCTATATACATATATATATATATATATATATATATATATTAGTAGGAAACCCACACAATGTTGCGGCGACGCCTGTTTACGGCGTGATCCGCATTGTGGCGGGCGACTTGGTTTCTATGCATTAACATTTCTAAACCGTTTGAATTTTGCTACGTAATATTAAAAAAACATTGATTTCTTAAAACTTTTTATTTAAAGATATTTGGTTTTTACACATTGGGCTTTTATTTTGTTTTAACACCTAGTTTGATTAAGATAGTAAAAAAAATCCAATTAACCAACAACCATACATCGTTTAGTGGGCTAGTACAACAAAAATACTAAACTCTTCGACCAACTGTTTAAACACGAAAGACAAAGCAAAAAGAGTGACCTACCTCATCTGGAATATGTGATTGTTTACTTACAAATCGAATGCTTTCTTCTCCCTTGTAATACTGCCATCACTCTGTCAAAGCCCTCGATTTATGCCAGAAGTGTGTATTCTTGATATCTCTTATCTCAGTCCTAGGCTGTCTAGTAAGAAGTTTGGAAACAGATGTGCTTACTACTACATGGCGAGCAACCACTGCTTTATTGCTACCTTGCAGCTTGGTGGTTTTCTTTTTAATCTCGTATTATATTATCATGACAACTAAGTAGGATTCATTTACCAAATTTAGAAGTTTTGCCATGATTGCCTTGTTATATAATTGTCTTTAAGTGTTAACAAACAATATAGGAATGGATATATAAATTGTTGGCTACAACATCAATATGCAATGCAAATAAGAAAAGAAATGCATGTGCCAACATCAATAACTCAAAAAAAGTTGAAAAAAAAGGAATCATTTGATGGTTACCATGACATTTTGTGGTCAAGGGTTACCGGATTCTTTTTCCATTAACACCTTGATTTCAATAGGAAATTCAAAGATTATAAATCTAATGACCACACGTCAGCTACTACCACTATATATGGATTTTGTAATAAAACCAAGCTAGAGAATACTAATACCAAGGCACTCATTGAACCAGTCTAATGTGACTGGAAACAGGGTGAAGGTCTACAAATAAAAGTACTGAGCAAATTGTAGTATTTTGATCAAACATCAGAGTCAAATCAAACATTCAAAATGCAAACCACACACTTCACACCAACTAACTATAAAACCAAACAGACGTAAATCTTGAAAACTATTGCTGACCTAAACCATAAAAATCAAACACAATCATGAGAGAGTTGGTAGAAGTTGCAATCGAGAAGCTGACTTAATTGGTTCCAGCACACCATTTGACCTAAATCAGTTGTCGGAGTTAGAAGATTACCTGAAAGCAAGAAGATGCACAAGAGAGCAAATACATGGCCGAAACACGATTAAACCAAATGGGTTTTATTTTAAAATATGTCAATATATTCATTTGTGAATATAATAATATTATGATAACTGGTTCAGTTAACACATTTTAGACAATTTAGGACAAATAGTTTGAACATTACAATGTTGTTTCCATTGTTCTATATATTTCAATCCGATATCAAATAGTTTCCTTTCTATGCAAACCGATAAACACTTAAAGAACTTATCTCCTTTTGCACAGGCTTCAGCTGCATAACTATAGTACCCAGCTAGAGAGAAACATTCTGCTGCAGCATCCATCTTTCCACACTTAAGATGAATTTTTCCTGCAAATATACAAGAGATCATATTAGCTGTGACAAGACAGGAAGGTCATGTTCAAAAGGATCTTCCTGGTAAAAATATAAATGGGTGGAAATGTTGTTTAATCTCGATGGGTTAAATTCAGGTTACAGATATGGGTCGGAACTGATTGCAATATAGGTTAGTGACTTAATATGGGTTAGTAGTAAGATAGAACAGGTCACAACAGAAAACCAAACAATAATCACGAAAAAGATGTTACATGCTCTTTTAAAGTCCTCCCCAAGTCACAAAAACAAGATTCAGCATATTCAAGCTTCCCAATAGATTCAAACAATTCTGCTGCTTTGTTAACATTACGTGCAAAACCTTTAAGATAAAATCCTTGCATTTGATCACCAAATGTTCTCAGACCAGAAGCTTTGGCTAATGACTCCCATATTAGGTCACCAGCTCTTTCAGAACACATTGTTGCCATTTCAAATCTATTGTCATAAAAAAGTTGAAAACCATACAATAATCATGAAAATATGTTGAATTAAGTGGTAAAAATAACAAATCACAAGACAAATATGGTAGTAATGTTTTTTAGAAAAAAAATATTTTTGCCACGCTCCCTCCATTCTTGAAGGCACCTTGCAACTCGCATTGCCTGTGCCACCGAATCGTCTAGCTTCCTTACGTAAATGAATCCCCTTCTTTTCCATTAATCAAACACTGGCTTAGAAAATTCCTCTTTATTCTCACATATGCACAATAGTTGTCTAGTCCTTGTGATCGCAACATACAATTGTTTCGATTGAGAACATAAGATACTATGTTTTGACTCACTAAAACATGGGAACGATTGAGGAAGTTTGTCATCAAGCCAATTGTGTTCTTTCATTTACTCATATATAACTCTCCATTGGTCTTTCAAAGGGGATGTCCCAAAAAAGTTGTAGAGTAACACATCCTAACATCAAAGAAATAAGAAAGCTATAATCACATAAACAATACCTTTTCATGAATGGAAGAAAAAGAAACAGACCTGAGCAAACGTATTATGAGCAAACGAACGACATAAGTGTCACACCCCGACCGACGGCGGAATACGTCGGGGCGCGAGTTTGATTGTTCATAACTCCTGGTGCTACTTTGTATGTTTCGATATTTAATAATCCAATTTCATTCATAACATAAAATCATTCAACATCCACATTGTTCAAAACAAAACAAAATTTTAATCCAACATTACAACTCAAAACCCAAGCAAATAACATTGTTTATTTTATTAACTAGGTCCAAATAGCTTAAGTGTGTCTTCATCCAAGCCACTAACCTGTTACACATGTAAAATAGAGTTTTGATCAACTATTTGCATAGTTGGTGAGATTCTCATACAATTTGATATATGTATATATAAGAAATAAGATGCAACAATAGTCTAATAAGAATTGATCTAAATATATATATGTTCCATAATGTTTGATAATATGATTTTGGCAATTTCACCTTTCTAACATAATGACACAAAGTCATTAAAGAAAGGCTACTAGTAATACTAAATAGTTTTTGGCAATTTCACCTTTAATATTAAACAATGACATAAGTCATGTTAATTAAAGGCTACTAGTACTAATGTATTGTATATGATAATCCAATAATAATAACACATAGATATACAAACAAATAGGTAACACATAACATTCAAATCTAATTCTAACTTAAACTATAGAATTGCATCATATTATTTGTTTATGACTCTAGAATAACATTGTTTGATATGACATGTGCAACATCCCAAAAATTACAAAAATGTAAAAAGGGAGTATAAGAAAAACTCACATGCTTTTGCTTAAGACTATCCAGGTAGTGCTTGATTATGTTTTGGAATAAACGAATCCCAAATCAACCTAAATTCATATCAAATAATATAACTTAGATCTTTAAGATCTAAATATGTGTTTATGTTTGTCCATATGAAACTTTTGATAATAGTTTGAAGCCATAAACATGTTTATAGAATAAAAGTATTAAATAATGTTTTGTTTTAAAATCATAAAATGATAATTTAAAAATGCTCATAACTTGCTAATATATTGAATATATATAAATTTAGAATAAGTAGAAAATGATTTATAAATATTAATAAGTTTAAAATGAATAAAGAAATAATTTTAGAATGTTTAATAGTATTTTAATACTTTTAAGAACATATATATGTTTAATATATATATTTTGTAATTTGTAGTTGTATAATCATAAGATTAATTACAAATTATTGAAAATAATTTTCTAACTTTTTAGATTATTTTTATAAATAATTTTTATTTTATTTTATTTTTTTTAACGTTTATTCAAACCATAAAATAGTAACTTTGTAAAATAATAATCTTAAAATTCTTTAAAAATTTCCAAAAAGTTTATAATAGTTATTTATAATTTCTGTAAATTTTTTATAATTTTTAAAATTGTTTTAGTATTTTTAAGGTATTTAAAACTGTTTAACTACAATTTAAATAGTCAAATAATAAAAATATAAATCTGAAAATTTCCACAAATTTTCCAGAACAATTAGAATGTAAATTCTGATTTTTGTGAATTTTTTTAGAATTTTTGGAATCAATATGGATAGTAAAATAAGAGGGAAAAAAACATAGAAAAACAATGTGTTTAAAACCCAAAACGGATCTGGTCCGGATTCGAACCCGGGGCTCACCCTCAATCCGGAAACTTACCAGCTAGGCTGAGAGTGTATCTCATTGAGTAATTCAGATATATATTTATATGAATGTTAAAATCAATAAGGATTCCTTATGAACCCTAATTCTAAACCGTTCCAAATTCGATCTATAGTATGGTTGTGAGTGTTTGATTCTTTAGGGTTTTGATCTACATCCCAAAACGAATTCATAGATACTAGAATTACCTGGAATTGTTGAGAATTTATTGAGTTCTCGTTTATCTCAGTCGCGATCAGTTCTTGAGTCAAATCCAATATTCCGCTCGATCACAGAGAGATTTGAAGGTATGGTTTCGTTCTAAATGAAGAAAAGACTAAAAGCCCTATCTTTTGAACATCTGATTTGTTCGAAACGTACGAGTTTGATTATTGAGTTAATGTTTCGGTTTCAAGAATTCAAAAACCGAATTAAATGTTATTATTATTGCGTTTTTATGATCTAGGAACGTTAGAACTCGTGTTTGGGTCATGGGGCATCAAAAACCCGTTCATTTGGAGTCCGAAATGGGTCGGTTAGGGTGTGAGATGGATCGCCAGAGCTCGCCGGAGCTTGACCGGAAATTGTGGCCGGAAACACGGGAGTGGTGTGCTGGGAAAGAAACCATTTTGTCAAAATTACCCTTAAACCTTTCCAAATTTGTATTGTTTTTCAATTTAGATTAATCCTTTTTAAATTATAATGTTAATTAGTTTTCTTTTACAATTATTATTAAAAGTTTAGTAAAAAAAAAATTATGCTGGTTGTTTCTAATAATAAAGATTTATTATTTTAATAATACTCATAAACTCTTAAATAACGTAACTATTACAATTATTATTGTTAAGTTAAATTAATTGTTTATTTATATATATATATTACGTTTTACCTTAATTAACATTAACTAATTCTTTATTAAAATACTTATTAATATATCATACATACATACATACATACATACATACATACATACATACATACATACATACATACATACATACATACATACATACATACATATATATATATATATATATATAATATTTTGTAAGATCTTAAGTATTTATACACAAATAGCTAATAAATTATACTTACATACATTTGTGTATATATGTATTAAGCTTGCGTATATAAATCTCCGATGGTTTGTTATATTAAGATTTAAATTGAATCTTAATAACATTTATTTGGTATTAATCTATTATATATAATAAATAAAAATCTTTGGGGGACACATGGCACAATTCTAGGCCATCTAAAAGTTAGTTTACCGCTTCTCTCTCCTCATTAATTATCAATATTTATTATTTTGTTAGGAATTAAGGATAAAGAATTTTAATATGTATAATAATTAATATATTATTAATAAATTGGATTTAAAATGAAATTAACTATGTAGCTTTTAAATAAACTTATATTCTTTTTTAACAACTTTTATTTTGTTTTACAAGTATCATCAAATTTAAATTATATTACTTAAAGAGTAAATTTTCATTTGCGTCCCTATGGTTTGCTCACTTTTGTCATTTTAGTTCAAAAGTTTAAATTTCATTATTTTCGTCCTCATGCTTTCCATTTTATTGTCATTTTAATCCAAAAGTTTAAATTCAATTTATAAGTAAACATTACAAATGGCTATTTTCATAAACGTTAAAATGCAATTAAAATTCAATTTATAAGTAAACATCTGTTCACTCAATGGCTATTAAAATGCAATTTATAATTATACATCAAATTTTTTTAAACATATTTGGATGACTTTTTGTGTAAAACAAGAGTTTAGTTAAACTATACAATTTACATGTTTTTTTAGTTACATAACTTTTTGTTACGATATATATATATATATATATATATATATATATATATATAGGGGAAGGTTCCATTGTTAACCATCCCTTATAGCGTTAACCGCTTAACCATAGCGTTTTTTGTCCGAATCTTCAATTTTTTTTTTCATGGTTTTTATTTTGCAAAAATAGGGGGGTTTCTTTTTTGTGTTTTTGCTAATTCATCACCGTTTAAAAGTTATTGTAAGTGTAAGTTACTTACACTTACTTACAATCCGTATCTGATGCAGTAAATGTAAGTAAGTGTAAGTAACTTACACTTATAATAACTTTTAAACGGTGATGAATTAGCAAAAACACAAAAAAGAAACCCCCCCTATTTTTGCATAATAAAAACCATGAAAAAAAGAAATTTAAGATTCGGGCAAAAAATGCTAGGGTTAAGCGGTTAACGCTATAAGGGAGGGTTAACATTTGAACCTCTCCCTATATATATATATATATATATATATATATATATATATATATATATATATATAATATTATTTTTTTCAACCCGTGTAATACACTTGTCATCTTTTTATGCCACCTAAATTTTGTTTTTCTCTCTTCTCTCTCTTTATTAATTATTTAATTAGAAATAAAAATAATATATTATTAATTAATTGTATAAAGATGAAATTATTTATGAAGCTTTTAAATATACATATATTTTCTTTAACAACTTATTTGTAATTCTTCAGTGAATCATATTCAAATTATATTTATAAAAATATTTGAAAATAAAGATTAATGATACTAATTGTTTTTATGACTGATTTTAAAATTTTTGAAAATTTTAATGTGAATGAATGATTTGAATGATAAAAATATATTATGTTGTAATAATAAAAAGTAAAAACTTTGAAAAAAAAACCAAGTTATATGTATTAATATAAATTTTAAGTCAAGTTGATTTCAGTGTGCTAAAGAAGAATACGCATACTTTAATTAAATTTAAGTTTATATTATATTTTATTCAATTTTTGTAAAAGTTGAGTTTAGTTAAATTATGCAATATACAGACTTTTTAGTCACATAAATGTTTAATTACAGACATGTATATCTAATTTTTTTTTTGCAACCCGTGTAATACACGGGTTTCTAACTAGTTATGTATATAACTAATTTTAAATGCTTAAAATTAATTATCTTAAACTATAGTAAAAATATATTTTCACATAATTTAAAAAAAAATTGCTTGAACTTTCGTTTACTTAAATTTTGGCACATTTATTTTTACAAAAAACCTTAAATGTCACAATAAGACCTGAAAAATAGAAAATTAGAACATATTCAAGCGAGTAAAAACAAAGCTACTGAAAAAAAGAAGGTACCCATGAGTCCATCACAGGCTACCTTTTCGCCCTCATCCCATTCCCGCCATCGCATCCACCTTCTTCTTCCCATCACAATAAGAAAAAAAAACTTGCAGATCAGAAGAATACAGCAAACATCTTCATTTCCAAACCCTAAATTGATTGAGACGGAAACAAGTCCAACATTGCAATAGATGGTGTTCTTCTGTCAAGGGAGACCGATGGTGGTTGCCAGAGATGGTTTCGGGGAGGGTTCATGAATATGATAAAAGAGGGTCGATTTGAATTTTGAAAAGAGTCTGGGTTTTCTATTAGACGTAAAAAAAATAGCTATCATTCCCTTTTCTGACGATTCATATGGTTTTATGATTTCATTGCCCAATAACGTTATCAAATGAAGTATAATTACAATTGAAACAATTGAAAAAGAAATATAAGTTAATATATGCTCTAAAGTTGAAAATATCATAAAAATAAAAAAAGAGAGGGAATCCCCTCTATTAATTAAGAAATAAAAAAGAGGAATTTCATTTATTTTTATTATAGGATCTATTATATCTCTTTTAGAAGATGGCATGCCGCCACTCGGACTCGGTTTGAAGGTGAGAATGGTATAAAGAAATTTTGAGGGAGGAGGAAAGTAAAACCCAGGGTTTCAATAACAAATTAAGAATTTTGGCATATGGTTTTGAAGTGAAGCTAAAATTACTTGTAGTAAAAGCTTATAAAGTTGTATTTTTCTTAAATTTAAGACATTTGATTTTTATCTCACCAATACTTATTATAGAGTAGTATAGATATATACATATATATATATATATATATATATGGGATGGAATTTTTGATAACCCTTATCTTTTGCTACAACTAACCATCATCCAATGGTTACTTTAAAAAGGTAAGTGTATAGGATCGTAACACGTGTCAGATTATTTTTTTTTTCTTTTTTTTAATATAAAGGGCATTTTAGACATTTGTTTTTTAAGTAAAGTTTACCCCTTTTTTTTAAACATTCATAACTTTTTTATACTATATTATTTTTTTAAAAAAAATTGCACCATTATACTCGTCTCATTTTTCTCTTTAATTTCGTTATAGTCTCGACTAGTTTTTTTTTTAAATTTTTTGATGTCATGTATTTACATCATTGTAACGAGCTTAAAGATAGCAAATTAATTAGAAATTTTTTCTAACAATGGTAAATTACAGTAATGTAACAAAAAATGAAGTAATGTAACGCAAAATGAAGTAATTTACAATGACATAATTAACGGTGACGTAACACATTATTTTATTTTTTTTCTCTAACAATGATAATTACAATGATAAATTACAGTGATGTAATAGAACACATTATTTTGATTTTTTTCTCTCACAATGATAATTATAGTGATGTAATTTATCATTGTTCAAAAAAAAATTAAACTAATTTGTTGTCAATGTAAATTACATCACTGTAATTTAAACCAAATTCACCGAAAAAACCGAAACCGAATTTTACGTCAATATAAATTACATCACGATAAATTACGTCAATGTAAATTACATCACTGTAATTTATCATTTTTTAAAAAATTTCAAATAAATTTGTTATATTTAAGCTCGTTACAATGATGTAAATATAGGGCATCTAAAAAAAGTAAAAAAAAATTGTCGAGACTATAACGGAATTAAAGAGAAAAATGAGACGAATATAATGGTGCAATTTTTTTTTTAAAATAATATATTATAAAAAAGTTATTAATGTTTAAAAAAGAGGGGGGGGGGGAAACTTATAAGGAGTAAAATAACTATGATGCCCTTTTTAATATTTTAATGAAATGCTTATGTGTAAATTTATGATTGGTTGAAATGAGTTATGTAGTTGTAGCAAAAGATGAGGGTTATTTTTTACACCTTGCCCTATATATATATATATATATTTGGAAGGCTTCTTTTGAAAACTATCATTTTGAAGAAAATTAATCACAATCATTAACAATTAATTTTGTTTACATTTTTTCTTTTTTATTTTCTATTATTATAAGGTAAGAAATGTATAAAAAAGAAACAAAATAAAAAAAATGTATTTCATGTTATTACAGGTAACATACAAGTTACATATATGCAACTTTATGAGTTACATGCGTAACTTTTTGAGTTACATATACGTAACTTCGTGATTTACATATAAAAAAAAATTTAAAAATTTATTGATAAGTATGAATTTTCTTGGTTTTCTAAAATGAGTTTTTTTATTTTTTTTGAACGGCAATTTGGATCACTGACGGGTCATAGACCCACCCGATCATATCCACACCCCATAGGAGGAAACCCACCATAGGTGAGAGAAAACCCCCTAGCCTAGCATGGAACCCCTATTTTGTCTATGCCAGGACTTGAACCCATGACCTTTCCAATATTGAAGTCACAGGGTACCTCCCCTCAACCGCTTGAGCTAAGGATCATTGGTATGAGTTTTTTTATTAACATGATCTTTTTGATCTTGATACAATCGTTATATGACATTTATGACTGGCTTCCTGTTTGTCTTGATGACTTGATAATCATGATTGATAAGTTTTTTTTTTTTTTTGAACAGCTAAATTTTATTACGCCTGGGGCTAGTAAGAGTCTAAAACCCCACAAATATTACACCAAAACACCTTCAAAGAGATAAAAGAAACAAACAAAAGAGAAAAGAAAACATAAAAAACAAAAGTTACCCCACATCAAAAGTCATCCATGAAGCCCACTCCAAACCTCCACTCTTCTTACGATTCTTCACCCAAAAATAGCTAAGTACCTTAACATCATCAATTATTTTCTCTTTTGTGACCTTTTGTTTGTTGAAAATGGCATCATTCCGGGCCTTCCATAAACACCAAACCGTTGTTTGAATAACCGTAAGTACAAGCTCTTTTTTTAACGTGCTTGATGATAAAGAATTATGGAAAACCATTAGGTCTCTGAAGCTGAAAGCATATAACGGGGGCAACTTGCACCAACTTTCAATGTGGTTCCAAATGAAAATCGCCATTTGACACGCAGTAAATAGGTGATCAATTGTCTCCTCCACCTCTCCACATAATTTACAAATCAAGGTACCTGTAATAATGTTCCTATTTCTTAGTGCTGTCATAGTCGGAATTCTTCCCATCTCCGCGCGCCATGCTAATAAATTTACTTTCTTTGGTACCAACTTGTTCCATGGAAAATTAAAACCATAAACCCGGTCAGCTTGTTTTTGACAAAGATTCTTCATGCTTTTAACCGAAAAACTTGTATCTGAATGATCATCCCATCTCCATGTATCATCCCCACTTGTTATATTTGCATGGAGAAGAATCTGAGATAGATTATTAAACTCAATTTGCTCCTGGGATGTTAGAACTCTCCCATGCCAACTCCAATCCCATATAATATTATTATCAATTTTGATGTATCTTTCCTCAATGGTACAGTGTTTGCACACTTCAATATTGAAAAGTGAGGGAAACAGGTTTTCAAAACTATCATTTCCAAGCCATTTGTCAACCCAAAAACGAATTTGGTCCCCCCTACCCACCTTTCCAATGATGAGTTTTGTTAAGTGAACATTGCATTTTGCAAGCTCATGACCAACCTTACCAATGTTTTTCCAAACTCCTGGCATCGAGATTCTCGTGGGGATATAACTCCAAGAAGTTGAGTTATGATGAAAGCTCCAGATTATTCTCGTCCATAGACTTCCTTTCTCTGTTTTTAGCTTCCACCACCATTTGGCTAACAAAGCAAGATTAACGTCCTTCAGTTTTGCAAGACCCAATCCCCCCTTGTCTTTTGCAGCTGTGATAATATCCCAAGAAACCCAACATATTTTTGAGCTGTTTGAGGCACCATTCCAAAGAAATTTCCTGCGTATTTTTTCAAGATGATTTACCACTTTTAATGGCGCTCTGTATAAAGAGATTGATAAGTAGAGAACTGAATAGCATGTATGTGGTATATGAATAATGATTACATTTTAATTATTTCTATCATCTTCAAAAATGATTTATTTTTCCTAGTCAATTTTACATTATCAGTCTCCCCATTTTTTACGATGACAAAATATTTAACATGTGATACTTTCGATAACAAAAATTAAAACCTTGTTAACAATTCCCAATCCACTGATTTGCAATAGAATCAACGAATCTGAAATGCATAATCTCTCAAATTTAAAACTGATCGGTTGAATAAACAAACACAAATAATGAACAAGAATACAATTACACTCATTTTAAAAGTTTTATTATCTATACCCCATTAATAAATTTGCATTAGGATACAAGTAGGGTTTGTTCTCGTTTCTTATTTTTATGCTTAAAAGTTTCAAGTATGGATCCAATGGCTACTCGAAGGCATGGGTCAGTTTCTGCTTCTTATTTTACGCTAAAATGTTATCAATTAAGAGTCTAAGAGGTAAGGGTTTGACGGGTAAAACCCTTTTCCACACTCCAAGATACAAGAGTTTAGAGTGTAAGAAAGAGATTAAGATATGTTGTTCATATAATATACTAGAGTATACCCCGTGTGTTATACGGATTTAATATAAAATATTAAATACTTAACAATAAAAATTTATAAATTATAAAATAATATTTTAATATAAAATGTTTAAAATGCACATTACTAAGTACTTAAGTAATAAAACAATGATCAAAAACTTTATTTTTAAAAGAAATTAATTTTTATAATTTTAATACTATAAAATGTCATTTGTTTATAAAAAACTATTCTTTAAAATCTATGTATTATAGTCTATTTTATTTTTTAAATATTTTTTTAGAATACACAATTTTTAGAAAAAAAATTTCTAATAAATACTAATTAAATTTTTTTTTTTCTAGAAAATATTGATTTTTAGAAAAAAATAATATCTTAGAATTTTTTTAAAGTGTTTCTTGTTAAAATATTATTTTTAATTGATTATAAAATTTTTTAGCATTAAAAAGGTCAATAATATTATTAATATTATAACTATTGAATATGAGAGTTAATATTTAATTTTTTAAATTTTAATACTACAAAATGTCATTTGTTTATAAAAAAAACTATTCTTTAAAATCTATGTATTATAGTTTATTTTATTTTTTAAATATTTTTTTTAGAATACACAATTTTTAGAAAAAAAAATTTCTAATAAATACTAATTTAAAAGATTTTTTTTCTAGAAAATATTGATTTTTAGAAAAAATAATATCTTAGAATTTTTTTAAAGTGTTTCTTATTAAAATATTATTTTTAATTGATTATAAAACTTTTTAGCATTAAAAATGTCAGTAATATTATTAATATTATAACTATTGAATATGAGAGTTAATATTTTTACTTAATAAGAGTGAGAATTAAAGAGGTGATATGAAGTTGCCAAGTGGCACTAATGGCCTAAAATTGTGACAAGTGGCAAACATTATTTTTGTTTATTAAGATAGTAAGATAAGATATTTTATTTAATACAATATGTAAATATGAAATTCAAAATGTATTAAATAAAAATAGATAATATTAACTTTTTTAGGTTATAGGATTTTTTTATATAAAGTTTTAGGTGAATATATAAAATTACATCATCCTGAATATGATGACGACATAAAAGATTAAAATAAAAGGAAAAAAAAATATATAATTCAATCAACACAATAATACTATTCCAGGAGTCCAATAAACAAATTCACTTCACAATACACAATGAGTTACAACAAAAGTAAATCAAGGTTACAACAGAAACACAACAAAACCATCACCACCCTAGGTTAAAGACTAAAACACTAACCATGTAAAAATAAAAAAATAAATCAATTTAATTTAGAAAAAATATATGATGAACCTAGCCACTAACAAGGTGTCAGCTTATAAACATTTTTTAAACGTTGCACAAAATAAGAACATTAAAAAAAATTAGAATGTACTGTTGCTTTCACTCGTGGAGATTGACACCCCTTCAGACTTGATAGGATGAGAACCGCTTCTATTGTTGATATCTAGCCCCTGGAAACGTCCAAGAGGGTCATGCTGGCTGGTGGTGACGGCATGTAGATGGTGGTTTGACTGGGTGGTGTAGTGGTATGGGAGCCGCTCGTTTTGTTTCTGGTTTATGAAGAAGTTTGGTTGAACGTTACGGTGAATCCCCAAATTGTAACCATCTGAACAGTTTGCTATTTCCCCTGTCATGATTCGCAGCCTTTCCACTTCCTGCTTTAGAGCGTCATTCAGAGCTGCATTGTCAAACCTTTAATTAGATGTGCCGAAATGGATGGGTAACCAAGCAAGATTCATATATGCTTCATTTGCTATAATTAATTCAAATAAATTTAAACAATAAAACATGATATGTAAACCTGGTGAAAGTTAAGTGACTTTAAAGGTACATATTAACTTTATGTGATTTTAGTATGACACTTGGGAAACTTTGTAAAGTTACCCCAAAAATACATTTGTTGCCATAACAACTAAAAATTTTGAAAAAAGATATTAACAATATTGAAAGCATTACAGATACATTTCAAGAGACCTTTAACCCATTCAGCATGTTTCTATTTAAGCTTATTTTGTTACTTGAGATATTTGAAATACCAAATTAATCAAAATCGACATTCATAAATAAACAATTCGAAATTGCTATTTCTACAAAAAGAATACACAACCCCTTATGGCACTTTTCAAGAGGAGCAATTTAATATAAAAACTAGTGTTATTTATATTTCAATATTTAAACGCATTTGATCATTATAGTTAGGTAAAATGTAAAAGATTAAATTCCGGCATCCAAAAGGTTCATAAAATATTGAGAAGTTAAAAATAGGATGCTTGATTAGGCACAGTCACACTTGAAATATATAAAAAAAAACTTGCAATTTCAAGAAAAGCAGCATCATATTGCCGATAAAATACTTACCATCACTTAGCTGAGCTTGTTGTTCCATGGCCTGTAACCGCAGTTTAAGCTCCGTGTTTTCAGAAGATAAACCAGCAGTATCCCTCTGTTGATCAAAAGTATTCACTTTACTAATTATTAAATAACGCATAAAAACCAAATCATTTCTATATAATTCACATTCATTGAGAACCTGAAAGAGAGCCAACTGTGCAGAAAGGGTTGTTGCTTCTGTTTGTAGAGTTTGAACTTTTCTCTCAAGATCAGAGATGTAGCGTGCTTTCCTCTCCTTTGACCGTGCAGCGGATTGTCGATTTGCCAAAATCCTGTTGTTCAGAGCATAAAATCATCTAACAAGTCTCAAACTGATACTCAACTAAGATTTTACTAGTAAACAATTTTCCCAAACCCTAAGTTATAGTTACTTCACACTGATTTAACTATTATTAAGTAGGACAAATTCCTCTTTAAGTATTGATGGACCCCAACACAATATTATTGATCAAACAGAATATCAATACAAAATTAATCAATTTTTGAGAGGCAGGTGTTCCAAGCTACTCAATTGAGTAGCCGGTACATATATTAATGGTACTATGATACGTCTATAGCTGATTAAGTATTGAAATATAATCATTTACTTAAATAAACTATTTACTTAAATAAAGGAGCCTAGAAAAAATAGGCATACAGGATTACATAGAATAAACCATTTACTTATATAAAGGAAATGCATCTTTTGCTCAACCTTAAACCTTAATATTTCTGAGCCATCATAGGCCTACAAGTAACTCTAATAGTAAAGGTCTGTTGTCTGCTAAAACCCTCCAAATTGAGATTTTGCAATATAGGAAAATTTGACCACAACATAGCCGAAAAAATTGATTCTTAAGTTGAAAAAGCTTAGTAGCTTCTTATTCCATAAATTCTAGCATCTACAAGGTCAAATGATTATACATGTTCTTCACCTTGATCTACCCATGACATCATTAATCAATGTAACATTCACCCTTTTCTCTGTTTTGTCCGCCAAGCATCTAATTTCCCTAATGCTTATTCATTAAGAAAATTAATTATCATACAGGTAAACAGTAGTGATGTGGTATAACTAAGCTCCATGCGTTCAAAGCTTAGAGTTCAGTAACAAAATACCAATTTGGATTATAATCCTACAATAAATTGACTATGTATATTCATCAACTTATTATGAACATACAAACAGCTAATCATTATTAAATCAATTGAATTTCAAGATTAGATTCAACATCTACAATTGATCCATACCTTAAATTGGTAAATCACATTACATATTGCAAAAAAATTACCTCTTAGCTCTCTTTGGATCAACAGTCATCAACTCAGCAAGCTTATCAGGAGCCATTGCCTTCTTAGCTTCAATAATTTCCTCAAAAAAACTTGAACTATCCACCGAATTACTATGCCGGTGCCGTGGTTTGGAGGTAATCTTATCATCATCGATGAACGAAGCTCCACCGTCACCGGCATCATTGTTGATCTGACCTCCGTCCAGAACGCCACCACCGTGATTCGAAACAGATCCGATCTTCTCAATGTTGATGTAAGTAGAAAACAGATCGTCCTCAGATCCACCATCTTCGAAGCTTCCAGACGGCGCATCTAAGGGATCTGGTAATAGATCCAGGTCCTCCGGTAACCGGAAGTTGACCTCGGAATGTGCACGCCGGTGATGCGACGGCTTGAACGGAAAAGGTGCCGAATTTGGCGGATTTGAGTTCGGATTTGGTTGATCTTGCATTATTGTGAATTGCGTGAGTTTATTTCTTTTCGTTTTCTTTTTCTCCGTTTAAAGAGAAGCCTACCAAACTAAAGATACCTTCAAAACAGAAGTTAACCTTTTTCTTTTAACACAATTTTTTATTTTTTTTTTTTAACAATCAACGTCGATATCACTATTAAATAGACATATCGACACTGAAGGAGAAGATAGTTTTTGGAGTAAACTTCTTTTTTCTCCTTGTGGTTTGACAAAACTAACCATTTTCATCCAAATTTTGAAATTTTGCAATTTTTCTCCATTAGTTTCAGAAAATTAACCATTTTAGTCCCTGTGGTTTGACAAAAGTAATCATTTTCATCCAAAGTTTAAATGGACTTTGGATGAAAATGGTTAATTTTCTGAAACTAATGGAGGAAAATTGCAAAATTTCAAAATTTGGATGAAAATTGTTACTTTTGTCAAACCACATGGAGCAAAAGAGAAGTTTACTCTAGTTTTTGGAATAATCATCGACATCCTTTCATTCATTGAGATTCCTATATATGCACAAATAACAATCTCTTATTCTAGGATATGATACATCTAATCATGGTTGTAGAAGTCGCTAGGCGCTAGTCGGGCGGCGAGGTACCGCCTAGGGATTAATCGGCGCTAGGCGGATTGGAATTTTTATATGTAATTTTACAAATATATATTATATACACACATCAATATCAATAATTTAATATAATACTTCAAATAATTTTAAAAAATATACTTAAATATACTAAAAAAAGTACTTTAAAGTGGAAACTTAAACACTGAGTTCAAAGTTTAGAGATAAATTTCGATGTTAACTGCCTGGATTCGATGTTTCAGAGACATATTAAAGATTTTTGGTTGAGATATGTCTAAATAATCATGAAATTGGTCTCTTTTTACCATAAAAATTCAAAAAAAGTCAAAAAAGTTAAAAAAATAAAAATCTGATTGAGCCGCCTAGGGCCCCGCCTAGGCCGCCTAGCACCGCCTACACCAAAAATTAGACAGTAGATGGACGCCTAGCACCTAGGCCGATTTTTACAACATTGCATCTAATTATGAGCAATACACGGAAAGAGATATATGCAAAATATATAGTGAATATAATTCCAATTACACCCATACAGTCATAGCAGGAGGTGAGCAGATTGAACCAAAACTAGTCGAATAAAACCCGGGGTAATCCTTTGGTGAATATATCAACAATTTGATAGCAAGACGACATATGCATAACTCGGAATTGTCCCTGTTGAACTTGTTCACGGACAAAATGGATGTCAAGTTCGATGTGTTTGGTACGCTGATGTTGAACTGGATTACCAGAAAAATATGCAACATTGACATTATCGCGATAAACGATAGTTGCTTGCGTGTGAGGTTGGCGTAATTATAGCAAGAGGTTGCAAAGCCAACAAATTTCTGCCACAACATTAGTGACATCACGGTATTCCGCTTCAGCACTTGAGGGGGAAATAGTGGGTTGATTTTGGAGGACCAAGATACAAGGTTATCTCCATAGTAAACACAATACCCACTAGTTGATCGTCGGGTATCCGGGCACCACGCTCAATCGGCATCTGTGTAGGCAAGTAAGGATGGGTTAGCCGGGGAACTGAGAGTGAGCCGAAGGATTCAATACCTCTAATATACCTAATGATATGCTTGAGAGCATTCCGATGATCTGTCTCGGGTGCATGCATATCTGTTGCATGGGGTAATTGATATCCGAGCGGGTGAAGGTTAAGTATTGCAACGCCCCGGCTAAGCTTCGATAAAGAGTCGATTCTCAAAATCAGGCCCCGCAGAAGAACTGAGTTTAGCATTTGTGTCCACAGGAGTGCTAAAATGATTACAAGATTTCTTCCCGGCTATTTTTCTACATACGAAAATACCAAGGAAGAAACTTAAAAGAGCCAAGGTTTTTCATGGCAAATTCGTTTGAAAGGTATGCCATAAGATGTTGTCGAAGTTGACTAGTGAAGGTTACTAGTAAAATATTGTCCACGTATAAGAGAAGGTATGCAATGTAAGCACCATTGTTCATGATAAATAGAGAAGCATCACTACGACTTTGAGCAAAACCCAAGGTGAGAACGTAATCTGTGAACCTTTAATACCAAGCATGTGGTGCTTGTTTGAGGCCATTTAAAAACTTCTTGAGTAAGCCACGTGATCTTGAAACTCTTTATGGCGAAAACCAATCGGTTGATGCATGTAAACTGTTTCATTAATTGTTCTGTGTAAAAAAACATTGGTTACATCTAATTGGTGAACCGACCATGACTTGGAGAGTGCAATAGATAAAACCGTGCGAATTGTCGCTGGTTTACGACCAGGCTAAAGGTTTCGCCACAGTCTATACCGACTTGTTGTGATCGACCATCACATACCATCCGATTTAAACTTGTGCTTAAACAACCACATGCACCTAATAATATTCATTTCAGGCAGGTGGGGGACTAACTCCCAAGTCTCATTGTTGATTAAAGCATGATATTCGTTGGTCATTGCATTGTGCCATTCCGGTATAGGCAAGGGTCGGGTTTTTGGGATAGGTACAATTGTGGAGGTGTGAAGGTTGAATAAATGTTGAGTTTGACAATACCATCCATGGATCTTGTGCCCATGGTCTGAGTTGGTGCAGGCAGGGGCGCCTCTGAGAATTAACGTGCCCGGGACGTTTCGGAAAAAAAGGCCCCCGGCGAATTCAAATATTAAAGTAGGGGTGTTTAAAAAAGCTGAAAACCGTTCAAAACCAAAAACCGAATCGTATTCGTAACTGAAAAAACCAAACCGAATTCTGAATTCCATTTTCGGTTCTGTTCCTAACCATAATTTAATTTTGAATTTCGGTTTTCGGTTCGGTTGTCGGTTCCAAAAATTTTTGAATTTGGTTTGTTCAGTTTTATTCGACTTAATTCAGTTTATACGGATCGGTTTTAACCTGTTTATCAGGTTTTTAATCGTTTTATTTAGTTTCAACCGAAACCGAACAAAAACACTTCCCGAATTTTGAATCTCGGTTTTCATTTCGGTTATCGGTTCCGATTTTCTTTTGAATTCGGATTGTTCGGTTTTTTTAGGTTAACGGATTAAACTAAATTGAGATTTAAATTTATTATTTTATTAATAATACATTCGGTTGAATTTTGTTTGTTCGGATCGATTTATTTGGTTTTTAACCGGTTTATTTGGTTATAATCGGTTTATTCGATTGAATTTGGTTTATTCGGTTTTTAACATGTTTATTTGAATTTCAATTGGTTTATTCGGTTTTAATTAACCGAAACCGAACTGAACCACTTCTCAAATTCGGTTCGGTTTTCGAACATGGGAAAAAAATGAAAAATCGATTAAATCAAACCAAATACACCGTTAACCAAACCGAGGAACACCCCTAGTTTAAAGGTCATGAAAGTAACTTCCTATACTTTTAAAGGAAATTAGTTTTTATGCCTTTTAAATTATGTGTTTATAAATATTTGGGTTCTCTGCAACTTGTTGGTTATCATTCGAATAAATCTCTATATATACATTATGTACTGAAAAATATTGTGCCCCTTAAAAAAATGGTTCCGGGACGGAGGTGTGGTTTGCCTCTCCCCAGGCCGCCCCTGGGTGCAGGAGGAGGAATATTTGGGGATGATTGGTCAGCGACAGAGATGGGAGTGGTGGGATATGGTGATGTGAGGTGGTCCAAAATGGGTTCTATGACGATGTTGGGGCAGGAGGGTTAGCGGGTGTTGGAGGATGTGGAATTAAGATGTTGGTCGAGGATTGGGCTGAGGTGGGAGAGGGTTGTTGAGCCACGGAGTAGTCTAGTGGAGAGTGAGCTGAAGAGGAGCCTTGTTGAGCTTGGGTAATCGGAGAAATTAGCTGGACTTGAGACCAAAGTGTGGAATGAATGGGTCTGTAAGGAAGTTTTAAGATGTCGAGGAAGTGGTTTTATTGGCATACGGAAAAATTGTTTACTCAAAGATGGCGTGCCAACAAATGGTAATGTGGTTAGATTTTAAATCAAGGCATTTGTAGCCACGGTGAGTTGCAGGATAACCAAGGAAGATACACGGGTAAGAACGAGACTCAAGTTTATGTATGGAGGTGGAGGGGATTAGAGGGTAGCAAAGGCAACAGAAAATGCGTATTCATACGATGGTGCACGGTTGAAAGTAGATGGGTCGGGGTCTTGTATTGATGATTTTTACTCGGTAAAATGTTTGAAAGATAGGTGACTGTTTCTAAGGAATGTTGCCAAAAATTGTTAGGAAGGGATGAATTGAGCATGGAGTGTTCGAATAATGTTGTTTATCGAATGAATTTTACGTTCCGCTTTGATGATTTGAGATGACATGTGAGGGATAAGCCGTTTTGAGATGACATTTTGGAATATAATTTCTACTAGACACCATCATTTAGGAGAATATGCACATAGAGAAAAGCCCTAGCTCAATCTAGAGCATTTCGTTGCTTTAGGTGAGATTCAAACAAAAAACCTCTCATTTATGAAGTCAAGGGGTACCATTACACAAACCCATTAAATTTTTTATACTAATTTGTCTTCAAATTTATATAAAATCGTTGATTTTGATGAGGTTCGAACCCTTACCATTAAGATCCTTAACTTTAATTGATTTTTCATTTGAATCCAGCTACACCTTCAAATCAATGTTAACTGCATGCATTATTTAAGTTAAATAAAATTTAAAAAGCTACCGGTCGATATAAACTTGATTTTATACATTAAATTAGGTGTTGTGGCTAATCTATGGGTTTAAATGAATCAATCCGACCCCTGATATACTCGATAATAGATCGGTAACAGTTTGAACGAGCCAAACCTAAACAAGAACCCGAGCTCAAGCCCAAAAACATGACTCCTTTTAGTATTGAGCCAGGGCCCGAGAGCCCGAGCTTACATATCGAGCTCGAGCCGGATCGCAAGCATAAACGAGCTTCTTATTTGTATATTTTTTATTTATTTATTTTATTAATTAATATTTATAAAATTAATTATTTTTATATATAAAATTATGATAAGTATATTTAAATCATTTATTATATCTTAAATTTAGAAAGTGTAATTAGTAATTAATTAAAATAAATAAATCGAATTAATAAAAAAATAAACGAGACAAGCCGAGCTCGAGCCCAAAAAATTTTTAACGAATCAAGCTTTATTTGAATATAAAGCTATTAACGAGTCGAGTTCGAGCTCAAACTCAAGCTCTGTTTAGGCAAAATGAGCCTAGCTCGAGCCTAAACACGGTTCGGCTTGTTTACACCCATAACTACATCTTTAGATATTGACATTAACATGGGTAATTTGTTGAGAGATGTGTAAATATCATATTTAAAATATCAAAACATTAATAAAAAACAAAGTTAAAGGTTCGAAAATAATACAAAAATTACATTATTTTTAAAATAAGTGTTAAAAAACATAAAAAATGAATTTACAAAAACCTGCAATACCAAAATATAAAGACAAGATGCATATTTGAAATTTTAAAAAAAACATTACATTTTTGAAGTTGTATGTGTTTAAAAATATTAGTTAAAAACAAAATAAAAAAAAAGATTTAAATTATAAATAAACAATTTGATGCAAAAGTTCCAAAAAAAGAATTAAATAACATAAAATTTCAACTATTATGATATAAGTTCAAAACAAAAAATATATATGCTTATGTATTTTATTATTATTAATGATAAAATTTTATTGTAGTTAAAAGAAATTTAAAGATATATATCTTACTTTCAAAATTTTTTCAAATCTATATATAAATTTAAATCTTTAATCTATAATAACACGTTAATCCTCTACTAATAAAAAAAACAGATATTTTTTTTACAGTTTAGTATCATTATTCAAAAAGTGTTTGGTCTTTCTTTCACATGCTCTTCTTCAAATAGACATAAAAAAATCATTTAACATCTCTATTTACAAACATTGAAAGGTTACAGAGTGTAGCATTTTATATTTCAACTCATCCTATACATCTCACAGTTAATTGGCTCAACTTGCAGCAATTTTTTTGCTCCAGACAGAATGTAACACATGACCTTATATAAAGAGAAATACAAGAGACCAATTATAAAATTAAACACGCATCAAATTTTCTAACTCAAAATACCTTGATTTGAAAATTGAATTATTATTTTGGAAGATTGACAAACTTAATTAGAATGAGAAGAGGTAGTTGTCCAAATACACACAAAAGAGGATTGATTGATTGATTGATGTTTTATTTAGATAACTCCAAACACAATGTGTTGGCCAAAGATGTGATAGTTGAAGGAGAGTAAGCCGTGGTGCCACCCAAATACCATTTCTTTATCATCTCCACCACATTCCCGTTCTCCACTTTCATACTCTTCGCTTCTTCTTTCCCTTCACTTGAAAACCCAATCTGTTCAAATAAACATTTAGGAGCATGTTTCTTTGCCCACTTATTTATTACAATTGACCTACCTGATTAACACATTAACAAACATATTCTACAAACAAGTCAAGCACTTTGATACGTTTTGATAGATAATTTGTACAAGTTGTATTCATGTTACAAAAAAATAAATAAATCCGAATTTGATTATTGGTTATTGGCTGTTAGTTATTAGAAATTGGTCGAAATTGAAATCGATTTGTATAATCCTTTCTGTTTGATTATCTTTATAGCATATAGTAGGTTAGTAATCTGTAACACATGGTTGATATAGATTTAAGATGAAAAAATTTAACAAAATTATATAATTACAATTAACGTAAAACATTATGAATTCAATCATTTTACCTGGTTTTTTCCCCTATCACTATCGAATCTCCATAGTTTTACATGACATATAGTAAAAGAGAAATGATAATCAATGAGGATAAATTTAAGAAATAAGCCATTATTTTTTTAATTATTTGCAAAATTAGTGGATAAATTGAAGTAAACGATAATGTTGAAGATTTGAAATTAAAAGAGTATAATTTATTTATTAATTAAATAGTTTCTCTTATATTTTAAGTAATAAATATTGGAAAGAGATTGGTTTAATCGTATTTTAATACAAATTCCGATCTATTTTAGTTCTAATCATTTCCATTAATAAATGAATAATCAATTAAAGTTTTAACATGTGAATTTAATTGATTAATTTATTACAAAATAATTGATGCTATTTGAATATTTTTTTCCTTTATAAATTAAAATTTTAATAATTTTGAAATGTAAAAAACCTATTATGTTTGTTAGTTTTTTAAAAACATACAAGATTTTAAAAAACAATTATATGTAAATATGATATTATATGTGCATTTGATATCATATGTAATTTAGTTTGCGTAAAATATTAGTTTCAATTATGTAAATTTTAAATTTAAATATAATAATTACAAATATGAGAACATTTTATCAAAAAATATACTTCAACATTTTTTTTATTATTATAAAAAGCATAAAACAAAACGGTTGAATTTATTAACAAAGTTAGTTTATATTTTAAGTAATATAAATTTGAAGGAAATTTGTTTAATTATACATTAATACAACTTTCAATCATTTATTTATTTTATTTATTTACTTTAATAAATCAATAATATGTTATTGCTTAATTATTAAATCTAATATAATAGTAAATTATGAGATAATTAAGGCTAATAAAATTATGTTTTATTTTTTATTAAATCTAATATAACAGTTTTAGAATGATATGTGACATGTAAATGAGATGTATATGTTAGTAAAAGGCCACGTGATATTGCATTTATTATTTTATTAGTAGCAGAAGATTTCATTTCATTTTTTATGTAATATCTCAACCTAACACGATTAAGGCCCCTGGTTTATGTTCTAATTTTTTTTTTTTTTTTTTTGGTAAATTAAAGTGGGTGCATCACCTACCTCAACAACGTTTGATGCTGCCGGAAAGCTAAATGTTATCACCGAATCCTTTTTAAAGTATTTGGACTGAAAAAACTCGAGGATTTGTTCGATGGCAGCCTCCTCCTCATCTTCATACTTGTCATCGGCTGCTAATCGGTCCCTCACCGAACTCTCAAGTTGTACCCCGTACTGTGAACCCTTGATCTCTTTGATCACCACAATTCTCAAGTATTTATCAACAGGTGCTACAACCAAAAAAATTAAAAATAATTGCCCACGAGGCTCTTTCCTCAATGGCCTAAAACAGCAACCTTACCACTTGCTATCTCAAAATATCAAATATATGTGTATATGATAAATTACCTTAATTTTAAGCTCAAATTTACCTGAAACAACACAATCAAAGAAGTCATCATCGTCGGCTAACTCGGTTCCTGATTTACCCTTCCATTTTTGCAAATGACCCACGATCTCCTGATCGATATAAACTCCGATCGCGGTGAACTTAATTTGCAGAAAATGAATCTCGATGTCGGTAATTCCTGTTTCAACCAACAAAAATTGTAAAAAATCCGTGGCTAAATAAATTCATCATTTATTGAGTAAACTAACTAGTTTTCAATACCATGTCCCAGCAAAGACAAAGGCTTGGTGGTTGTGATTTGTGGAGGAAAAGGTATATCATCTACCATCACCATTTCTGAGCCCACTGTCCAAACCAAGAGTCATCAGACTTTGAGCTTTCTAATAGATATATTTAATTGGTGTATGTTCGTTTTTAAACAAATAATATTTTAAGAACAACATAATAATACATTTGTACATGACGCGTAAAAGATATGATGTTTAGAGTAATAGGAGAGGGAAACAAATAGGGTTCTGTTTTTGTGTATCGATTTCAAATCAGGTGTATTATGCGATTCTTGTGTTTATGAATTAAGCATCCTGCATGTGTATAAACAGAAAAGAATAAGGGAAGTTCTTACTCCTTAATGAAGAAGAAGCAGAGAAAAAAAATGAAAATTAATACAAGTGAAGAAAGATGGTTAAATAAGCAATGGCATTCGTATTTATCAACCACCAGTCACCGAAGAGTTTGGTGGGTTGAATTCTAACCTCTTTATCAAATAATATTATATTTTTTTTATTGGATTTTGTAATATTTTATTGTGTTATTAATATTAAATATTTTTTTTTCCCATGAGGTATTCTTTTTTCTTCTTCTTTTTTTTCAGAAGCAAAGTTTGACCCTCTTAATATGTTGGTCTATTTGGTAGCCACTAATTAACAACACGTTCAAATCTCGGGCTCTAAAACAATTAGGAGCAAGAGTTACCTATTTCATGAGGTTTTCATGTATCAGGGGTGCGATCTCACAGTCAGCGATCGAGAAACTAATCTTAGGTACTAACCGATAGGATAACTGAAGGTAGCACTAGCACGACGGAACCCTCTACCGGTTTGAAAAAAATTAAACTATAGATGTATTGCGTTTAAAAATAAAACTCACACTACTATCTCTAACTTTCTATGCTTCTGATTACATATATTTTTATTTTGGTGATCATAAAAAAAGCGTCCATTTTATTATTATTTTAAGACATATGTTTTGTTCATTGTCTTACATTTCTTGTGTGATAAATAAACTTCACCCATCAGCAGTAGCGGATCTAGGAATTTTTTTTATGGGGTTCGGAAATTTTTCCAAGATAATTATTTGTCGTTAAATTTTTTTTACTGGACCAATTCGAACGAGGTCGGGTCGGATCACCCAAAAAATGATGAAACTAAATTAAATCACAAATACATAATAAAAGTAAGCCAAGTCATCCGGTTAATTAGGATGACTGATGATATAATAAAATTGGTTTTCCTTCGGCAGAATTCAAATGAATACTATTCAAATCAACACATTCAAAATTCAACTAAGCTTTATTTTGAAAAAATGTTCCATATTACCTACATATATACAAATTATACACACATCAACTAAGTTTCTAATCATGCTAACAAGTTTCAACTTTTGAAATTTTACAATAATCACTTAATCTATAAATTACGGTGTATACAAGTAAGTTACTGTTCTAGTTTATTTTTTGGAAATAACCGAACACAAATTATGATAGTTAAATTTAATCACTCGATATACAAATTGGGTCTTTTATTTTAAGTTGGGCTATGAGTGGTTAGATATTGAGATGAATTTAAATTGTTAATTGGGTTTAATCATAGGTAATGCATATTGCGTTATTTGGGTATTAACTTTATAAGTTTTGGTTTTAAAATAGTTTTAGAATGAGCTTTATTGGTGCCATAAAATTTTTATGGGGTCAGGAGAAAATTTTCTTGGGGGTCGGTCAAAATCGGATCCTATATATAACGTTAAAAATAGAAAGTTCATAGGGGTCGGTCGACCCCCATCTGTAAAATATGGGTACGCCTCTGCCCATCAGTCATAAGATTACGCTTATTGACGCATTGACGGAAGTAGAAATATTTTGTAATGATGTCACTGTATTTGTATATTATAGTTCATAGTATCGGACATAATTTCTTGGTCGCATTTACCTTCGAGTCAGGTAAAAAATTACCCAGAGTTCCCTACGAACTTTTATCTTTTGAAAATGTTGCATTATATTTTCGACCGAAAGTTGTTGGAATAATTCTTTTAAACCACGAAACTGTTCAAACCAGTCATCATTTGGTTTCATGATTGGTTTTTTCTAAAAACATTTAGTTGGTCGATTTCAAATTTGAAACCGTGGTGAACGATTTGCTTTTCGTTTTTTATTATAAACCCGTCATAAAAAAAAACGGACCGGACCGGACCGCGTGACATATGTATGTGCATGTAGGAATATGATTGATGATTTTGGTGACATATAACAAAAAAAATAATATTTTTAACTTGTAGTGTAATATAGTAGCTCATTTCAAACCGTAAAACACTTAGGTTTGACTTGATTTTTATTTTTAACGAGCTCAAAAAGCTAAAACCCAGAAAGCTCAAATCATAAAACCAAACCGTTGACTATAGCTCGAATTTTTTAACAACGGTTCGGTTTTGTTTTTCATCTTTCAAAAACCGTTAACAACTATTTGGTTTAGAGTCTCGCCTAAAAACAGTAAAAACCATGCCATGACCACTCAAATAACTGGATTGAAAACAAATGGTTTTTCATTAAGTCAATTGTGACGTTAAGCCACTTGCAGCGTTGGTGAAAGCTAACCAAAATTGACGATTGAATTTTATTACTAAATAGTCGTAATGAATATGTATAAAACTAAACCATGCATAATTTTATATTTGTAAACTATGTTAGTACCCCGTGTATTACACGGGATGAATAAAAAAGATATAATAAATAATTATCAATAAAAATTTAAAACAATACAAGACAATTTTGTAATATAAAATAGTTATATTATTTTTTAAACACTCTAGTTTTTTCAAATTTTGTTTCTTCAATTTATTTTTTTAATTTTCTTTTTGAAAATTCAATATTTTATAATAATTTGTTTTTTTTAAAGTGTGTTTTGATATTAATATATTTTTAATGTATTAAAAAATATTTTTTTCTTAATTCAAACATTTATTTAATAAGAGAGAGAGGAGGGAAAAACAAAATTGAGTTGGTCTAGAAACATGACAAGTGTCCAAAAAAACTTTTATTTATTAGAATAGATAGATAGTCAAGGCAAGTGGTATTAAGATGAAAGTTAAAAGGGGTGTCTTGTTTTATGAAACTGTGGGTTAAAATCCTATCACAAACAGAATTAAAAAATTAAGGTAACATTTGATGTGTATTAATAAATGGTGGAATAAAATAGGTCATTACGTTGTAATGAAAAGAAACATGTTTGATTACCACACTGCGATGAGATATACTATTTCATAAAGAACGTGATTTCTTCACTTTTATTAACTTTCATTTCTTGAAATAAGGGTTTTTATTCATTCTTTCTCTTGAAGGAATTATCCAACCCATGTCAAAATCATGACCTGACCCATGACCGACCAATAACCTAAATCATGACGCAAACCATGATTCGAGCCATGACCTGAATCATGACGCGACCCATGATTCGAACTATGACCCGACCCATAACCAAACCCATGACCTAAACACAAATCATGATCCGAACCATGACCCGAACCATGTCCTAAACTATGACCTGATCCATGGCTCAGACAATTACCTGACCCATGAACCAAACTATGACCTGACCCATGACCTAATTAAACCATGATCTAAACTTTAATTCGTTGCATGAACCATACCATGACCCAAATTATGTCCCGATCCACAAACCAAACCAATATCGTAACATTCAAGAAATTCTGATGATGGATTCCGACGCGTAATTTTGACAAAATTGAAATTGAAACAATTACGAGAAATTTATCCTCTTTTTATCGTGTCACAGTTAACGGATATATGTGTGTATATATATGTATATATCTGTGTGTGTGTATATATAATTAGTGATACAAAAGAGTACATTAAACATACTACACCAACTATTAGTGGTAAAAGTATTGTTAAACCATTCTTAATCTATATCTATACTATCTAATAAAAGAGTAAATTTTTTGCAATTTATCATCTTCTTACACCACTATTGTCATTTGTCACTTTATTACATCACTATTGTCACTTGTCAATTTCTTATCATTTTATTTAATTATCTTTTATATTAAATAATTGTATTCTATCTCTTATTAAATAACTATAATAATAATAACTAATATATTACATGTCATTTTATTATAAAATACACTTATTTCTTTTTATAAAATACAAAATTTTCAGAAATCAAAATTCTTTAAAATAAGAAATATCTTATTTTCAAAAAACAAAATTTTTGTAAACAAGTTATCTTAAAAAATGATTTTTTAAAAAATAAAATTATTGTATAAACGGAAGTTTTAAACAATGAGATTTTTATAAATAAATGATGTTTTTTAATTTATTAATAAAATTTAATAGCAAAAATGATAAAGAAAGTTATACTTTTCGTCCGTTATAATTAACGCTATTTTTATATTAGGTCGTTTAACTTTAATAATTACAAAAATTATATTTTATATTATTGATTTATAAAAGTTAGTTTTTAATATAATACAAACTGAAGTTTTTAACATTAATTATTTAAAAGATATCAATTATTACACATTAAAAGATCATATATAATTTGTAAAAGATTATATATAATTTGTATAATGATTAGAGTTTTTAATTATCTTTTTAGTACTTAAAATATTCATTAATATGTCAATTAGTAATTTTATATTCAAATATCATTTTATAATTGACAAATTTTCATTATTAAATATTAAATATATTTTATGTTAAATCCGTGTAATACACGGGTTAATAATATTATATGAGTACAGAAAAAAACCAAATATCGCACGTTAAAAAGTTTCGTAACCTAAACGCGATTTGTTACACATTATCTAATAAAACCATAGCTCATAATATGTGAAAGAATAAATTAATGAAATAAAATACACTAGAGAGGTTGCATCGAGAATGTGAGACTTGATGAACACAATAGTCTTTTAACATAAATGTGTAGGCAAATTATAAAATGTCATGAAACCAAAGCTTAAATCACCAATATTATCAAAATAATCACACCTCTCTCTCTCCGGTCGCCCTTGAATTGGAGCAAATTGTATTGGAGTTTGAAGTTGGCTCTATACGTTTTTGAAGTAAATGGTAATTTTGCTACGTTTTGACGTAGTTTTTGAAGTAAATGGTAATTTTGCTACGTTTTGACGTAAGTTTCTTACAATTCTACCATCTTTTGTTCATTCTTCATAGGGATGGCAATGGGCCGGGTTTGGGACGGATTTGAGTAATCCCAGTCCCATACCCGTTTATAAAAGTATGTCCCATACCCATCCCAAAATCCATCGGGTATCTATCGGGTATTTACTCGGTTGGTATCGGGCATCCCGGCGGGTTTCGGGTATCTCAGCGGGTTTAGCAAAATATACTCATTGAGGACAACTGGCTTAAAAACCGTCGGGTATCGGGTAACTAATAATAAATTTATTTTTTTATAACAAAAATCTATATGTTAAATATGACAAAAACAAACTATTAATGTATCAAATATCATGAAATTTCAAAATGTCATAAGTTGATTACCATCGTTTAAGATAAACCAAAAAATAGCAATCATTAACAAAATGGTTCAAAAAAATATTGCATTTGCCACAAAAAAAAGATAAAAAAAAGAAACAAATTTAATGAACAATTTCTAAAGTTAAAAAAGAATAAAAAAGAAGCAAATTCTATCTACTTCAAATGTATTTAAATAGACATTTATAATTGGGTAAACATGTATATATAATCGGGTAATCGGGCTGGGTAAACGGGTATATGAACAAATTCCAAGCCCGTCCCATACCAGCGAAAATTTGAAAAATTAATCCCAAACCTGGCCCAATACCCATCGGGTTTGGGAATACACGTCCCATATGTAGCGGGTTTTGGGTAAACCCATCGAAGGCGGGTTTTTTTTGCCATCTCTAATTCTCCATCATCATCTAAAGAACAACATTATTTATGAAAATAAGCCATAAAATATATATGAAAATGAATTTAGAATGAATAAGATGAGAATCAAGGACAATTGGAACAATCCGGTTGGAGAAAGTCATGTAAAACTTCACAAAAATGGTATTTTTTAGAGTTTAATGTTACTTTTAGATAGCTACAATGGATGGATCATGATTAAGACGATAAAATACATATGATTATGCATAAACATGTTAATTGGAAGTTTATTATGTTTAGCCCATGAGAATGGATCATTATATGTCAACACTATAAAAACACATGCAATAGAATTCAATCCGCATGCTACCAGATGATTAGGCTGACTTGCGAGGGATGTTTTCTCCCTCATAAAAATCATTTTAAAGTAATTCAAAAACCAAAAGTTAACGTTAATGTATCTATTTTCAAATCCAATTATAATCACATATTTTTGAGTCCATTTGGTGGTCCAAATGTTGAAAATAAAAACAGTGTGCAAAACATTTTATTCTGTCTATGAACTTGGGTCAGCTTGAAGGCTGTATAAAGTTGTTGAAACGAAACCAAATAGAATGAGTCCAGAACCTAAAATCAAGTACATTGAGTCTATTTTCTAAAAAGACCGATTTCAAAATTTTTTGACTTCATTCGACTCTCCAAAGGGCCCGAACAAGATTCGTCCTCCATCAATAGCGGTTATAACAGAATTGTTATATAACTTCATTTAGCCATAACTCCTTCATTTTCAAATGATATTAACTTTATTCTTGAGCTTATGGATAGATAGTTGTGTTACCTTTAATATGATACCTGACTCACTTGAAACCATCCAAGTTTGGGTACCCAATACGTCGAAATACCTCACGGAGGTCTCAAAAAATTGAAATGATCAGGTTTCGATTATGATGTCTCTAAAAACAATACATAATCTCTATATAAAATACAATAAAAATAAATAAAGAGCTAAAACACAAATTTGAACTCTGGAGAATTTTCATAATTTAATTAGCATTTTAACTATTTTTAATAAATATAAAAACTTTAACTCGAAAGTTGGCGTATTTACTGTAACATCAGTGCCGGAACCGTTATCGGAACAGTGATCTCTACAGTACAGGAACAGTAAAACAGGTATGAATCATACACATTTCAGTAATTTCAAATTCATATCATTTATCATTATCATGGGGAGTGGTCATAGAACAGTTTCAGACACATTTAACAGAAACACAGTTCAGAAAAATGGTTCTTGAGTCGGATAATTATCTGGCAATACAGAACCATCATGTGATTAATTGTTTAGGATTTATTATGTATAAACGTATGTGAGGTCTTACAGAACGAAACACACGAATATTGTTATGTGAATGCTAAATTTACGGGTTATTCGTATAGGTGACGATCTGTACGAATATATCTGAAAGTTTAACGTTCTGAATGATATTCTATAATTAGAAAACAAGATTGAAAAGTATAGTTATCGTCGTGTTCGTGCGGGTGACGATTCGAACGAATGCGCGCGACGACCGTACATTTCGATTTAAACAGTTTATTAATATTTTATTTTAATAGACAAGATGATATTAGTTAATTTATTAGGAATTACAATCTAGAATAATTAAATAAAATTCTATTTTATAATCGTATCGTTTCGCCGCGAAAACCACGCGAAACCGGCACATTACGCGAAACCGAACGAGACCAAACGACCGGGTATTTTTCCCCACATTTAATGTGGTCATAAAGACCACACCTACCCCATTTCTCTCTCTTCTCACCTACATCTCGTTCTCTCACTCTCTCTCTAGTTTTTCACTCAAGCAACGATCTTCTCTCTAAGATTTGGAAGTCCAATCCTTGGTGGATTCAAGCAAATTTGGTGTCATTTTGATCCTCTCATCTCGTAGATCACGGGAGTACAACTTATTTGAGCTTTCATCCACGAAATCTAAGGTAAACATCCATTATATTTTCGGTTTAGAGGGTTTTTCACGAGTTCAAATTGTTTTGAGATTAGAATCGGTATTAAACACATCAAAACACTTAGATAGAGGTTAACGTACGATTAGGTGTTGTTGGGGATGGGTTTGTAACAGGTTGAAGCTGCAAACAAGAAAGAGATTACAGGTTCGTGGGATCAAGGAGTCGGTTGAAGGTTCAGGTTCGCTGGCCGAACCCTACACGAACCATATGAGGCAGCCGAACCCTACATGGTTCCTGCAACGAACCCTGTTTCATTATGGGCATGTCTGCAACGAACCCTGCATGGCTGACCTTGGCCGAACCATGGGTGATCACGAACCTTAGGGTGGCGAACCCTAGAACTCGCGAAACCAGGGCCTTAGCCGAACACTTGGAACGAACCCTTTTCAGCCGAACTCTAGGTGGTCATGGATCTAGAACACACGAACCTTTGCATGGCGAACCCTACCTGGTCAAACTTTAGTAGGCACGAACCCAGGAACCATATCCACGAACTCTTTTGGCCGAACCATTGTGAGAAGTCCACGAACCCAAGCTGTGAATAGATAGGGCCGAACCTTCTCCTAATTTTCTAAAGGTTCGCTGCTCTAGGCCATTATTAAACTAAAACTCGTTAATTAGATCGAGGTGAGATCAAGAACCATTAAAGCTAGTAGTAGGAACCTAGGAAAGGTTTAACTTATCATTAACAGAGGTTTGTTTCATGTGTATTTATTGTATAATGTGCATGCATGATGATTCTTGGATCAAATTCTTATACATATGGGTGTGCATGGGAATTCTAAGGAACATGAAAGTCGTACATAGTCATGTTATGAATGTCCACTAGCTTAGTTGTGTAACTACCTACAGGGGATCATTCACGGGCTTGAATAACGATCAATTTGGAATCAAGGGTATTCAATTTGGGCCTAAGTGAGCCCAATGGGACTTGATTAAGTCCATCATAGGTTAAACGTTCAAATTAAATACAAGTATTGATGTTTTAACTAAAAAGAAGATGTTTTAAATGAAAAGTTAGTAATTTTTCTAAAATCTTGTTTAATTTGAAATCATAAATGGCATTGGTTTCCTTTTAGTTTACTTGATTATAAAAGTATTGTAATGTTAGGTTTAAAGACTTGTTTGATTTAAATTACTTACTTGAATTGATTGATTGGGAACTTGTTATAAAATAGACGATTTAATTGTCTGGAATTGTTTTAAAAACAAAGGAAACTCTGCCGAAATTTTCTAAAATTTAAAGGTAAGTTGTAACTAATCATGGGAATTAGGATCATAAGAAGGGTAATTAAGATAGAGTAGATCTTAGATACACTTAGTATTAAGACACTTAGTTGCACACACAACAAGACTCAAGGTCTTAGGCACAACGACTACTACGCGTACTTATTATATTCGAATTCTTATAAAATAACTCAGGAACCGAAGAAACTTAGCTTACATACAGGAGCGCGCATTTTGTGTTAGATCAAATTACATAGCAGCACAGGTGAGTTCATTGCCCCTTTTCTAACATTTTTGTTTTACAACGCGTGGCTGAGAAGCATGCGTAGACTGGTTACTTAAATTGTTTACTTTAAATGCTTTTAAATTTATATGTTTCATATATATAAATATTATCCTGAACCATGTTTAGGAAGATTTTATGCAGGTTTTACTAAGCTTATTCACTTATACATTAAGTGAATAAACGAGTTAAACTAAACTTTTCAATAAGTCAAAACATTTCAAAGGAATCAAATCAAACATTTTGGGAAATCAAGTGGGTGAATTCAAGGGAATCAAATCAAACATTTTGGGAAATCAAGTGGGTGAATTCAAGGAATCAAATCAAACATTTTGGGAAATCAAGTGGGTGAATTCAAGAAATCAAATCAAACAGTTTGACAAAACAAGGGTGGGACTTCAAGACATCAAACAAAACCATCTTTGCAAAGATAATATTCAATGTTCTACAAACCAAGTGTTTGTTGGAAAATGAATCAAGTGTACAACCGATCAATGAATCTTGTATTCTATGATCAACACATCAAGTACATCTTGTGACAAAATCAGACGATCATTAAATCATTTTTAAGGGGTAGTATGTGAAATATCAGAGATAACATCTGCCAACACATTGAACTCAGAAATCCTATATTTCAAGAAGTCCTAGCTAGACTGATTGACTTGTAGGTCTTATGTTTGATGATATTTACAGAATTCCCTAACTACTAAGTACCCAGATTGACAGACTAGTCTACTCGAGTATGACCATAGGCCCCAATCATAAGGACTTAGATTTTATTAAATGTTTATTTACTTGTTTAATTAAGCATTTATAACTGTTTATACAATTGTGTGGTTGATCATATTGTATGATGAACTTAAGAAATCAACAGGGATTTCAAATGATTGTAATGGCAGGAACAATAAACAGAGGTACATATGGGATTGTGTTAAGGGTAAAAATGCTTAATTATCATTAACAACAGTGTCATATGTGAATTAGTATGTGGTGGGATGTTGGCTGGGCGGGCGGTAAGTTCGACCCTACATATGCCCTATATATAAGCATACCGATTTGGATATTACATGTGAAGTTAATGAGGTTAGGGTCTTTACCAAAGGAGGTTTTCAAATCATTTTCAAATCATTTTCAAATCATTTTCAAATCATTTTCAAACACTAAACTATATGAACTCACCAACCATGTGTTGACCTTTATTTTTGCATGACTTCTCAAGTGACGAACAGGTCAATTAGGAAGTCATTTCTTTTGGACTAGGACTTCAGATAGAAGACTAGTATTTTGGACCTGCATACTTTTGAAGACATCATGATATAAATTATTTTGTATATCTTGTGTAAATACAAGATAGTCATTTATTGATGTTTTACAATAGATTTACATTGTTAAATTATAAACGTTACTGCTGTAATTTAACTTTGTAATTCTATTTTAATTAGCATTTCTCATTTATATCATGTGCAATGTAACAATCTGATCACTCCTGATTATCACTCCCGATATCGCGCCCCGGGAACCTTCCGCCCGACGGGGACTCCGATCCTACCCCGCCGGCTCGGGGTGTGACAGATTGGTATCAGAGCCATGGTTATAGAGAAATATAGGTCACTTATTTAAATGGTTTGGCCTAGACTATAACCTAGGGACCCTGCATGTAGAGAACATAGGACTTAAGACTTATTTGCATATTGTCTTCTGTATTCGATCATTACACTAACCGATGACTTTATTGGTTATGATCAGAATGCCTCCACGAAGACAACCTCCCTTGATACAGCTACCACCTCAAGACTTGGCTCCACACTCCTCCACACCGTCTCCGAATGACTCTCCACCACCACCTCCTCCACCTCCTCCTCCCCCTCCTCCATTGATTACTCAAGCATCTGGTTCAGGCACGGTACCGACCATGGATCCTGCTACTATCGCTCTGGTGACGTTACTGAGTAGCCAGATGACGAATCAGATGAAAGAGGCAATACCGGAGATGTTCCTTCGTCTTCGTAATGAGATCCTCAATACTGGCAACACATCAGGGGAAGCCAGTGGAAACACTGGAGATTCATCTCACTACTCCTACAAGTCCTTCGTAGGATGTAAGCCACCCAGTTTCAGTGGGTCTGAAGGCGCCGTTGGATTAATCCAATGGATTGAGAAGATTGAGGCAACATTGGATCTTTGCAGCTGCCCCGAACACCACAAGGTCCGTTACTCAGCGGGAACATTCAACAAACGGGCTCTGACCTGGTGGAACGGTCAGATCAATGCCCGAGGAAGAGAAGAAGCCATGGCCATGCCATGGGAAGATTTCAAGACACTGCTGCGAACAGAGTTCTGTCCGAAGAATGAGCTGCAGAAATTGGAGGTTGAATTATCTAATCATGTGATGAAGGGGGCTGATCACATGGGGTATACAACTCGTTACCACGAGTTGGTTGCTTTGGTACCTGACATGGTACCAACATTGGAGAAAAGAATAGACAGATATGTGGGTGGACTTCCCGCCTGCATTCAGGGTATGGTTGTTTCAGCCAACCCTACTACTGTTGAATCTGCAGTGAGACTGTCTGGGAAACTCACTGATCTTATGGTAGCCTCTGGAACTTTAAAGAAGGAGACTGAACCCAGCAAGAACAAAACTGAATTTTCAAAGAAACCCCACCACCATCAAAAGAAGAAACAGAAGACCATCTAGAACTACACGGTGGCCACACCTCTCCAACAAGTAACAGCAGCACCACAAAACCCCAACCGCAAGCCTTACACTGGCACGTTTCCTCTGTGTGCCAAGTGTCAGTATCATCACCCTGCTGACGCTCCGTGTAAACATTGCACAGGATGTGGAAGAAAGGGCCATTGGGTCCAATACTGTAGGATGACACCTAACCAGGCAGTCAACAATGCTGCTTTGGCTCTTCCTCCACCAGCAAATCAGAACAATGGTGGATGCTATAACTGTGGCGAACAAGGCCACTTTGCGAAGAACTGCCCAAAGAAGGCTCAACCAGCAGTTCAAGCACCCCGTGGACGAGCCTTTGCTATCGGAGCACCAGCTGCACGCCAGGACCCAAATGTGGTCACTGGTACGTTTCTCTTATATGACTTTTATGCATCTGTCTTATTTGATACTGGTGCGGATCAGAGTTTTATCTCTACCGACTTTGCATGTCAACTAGAGTCCATAGAGGAACAGTTAGACTCCCCTTACATTATAGAAGTAGCTAACGGGAAACAGATCACAGTTAGTACAGTTTATAGGAACTGCCCATTGACACTAAATGATTATACATTTACCATCGATTTGATACCGATGGAGCTGGGTAGTTTTGACATCATTGTTGGAATGGATTGGCTTTCATCTAACCGAGTGGATTATCATATTAATCCTACTCAAAGTGAGTTATTCTCATACTTTTCCTTTTTACCTTTGTAAACTTTGGGAACGTCACATATATCTTATCTTAAACTTATTGCATTCATAGACTCAAAACATGATGATGCAATTATTTAGTTTTAGTATATTTGTCTTAATTAAATTGTTATGTGAATTACTTGTTTGATAGAATATGTTATGTTTGGGAATTCTTGTATGCAAATTCATAATACACAAAAGTAGCCTAAAAATGGTTAGATACCTTCTTCGTATTGACTTTGGTCTTTGTGTTAAAAAGGTGAAATTGAATTCATTTGCAAACTTGTAGATTAACTAACTTAATCAAGGCCTTGCGAACCTTGGTTTACAAGTTATGTTATGGTACATGTTTGAGGACATTGTAAAGGACATTGGAAAGGACATTGAAAAGAACTTTGTTTACTAATACATGATGAATGACAAATACATTGATGACTTGTGATGAATTCTTTAGATTAAGTATGCCTTCTAAAAACTTGTAAGAACATAGACTTAGACTTATTGGTACATAGACTTAGTATTGAATCACTTTATTTATATACATATTCTAACTTAATTATATGAGTGTAGACGTCTAATTTGTAGAGTTAAAATGGTTAAGTTTGACTTTTGGGGATTCGATGCACAATTGGATTAGTGTACACATATGTGTTTGTCTTGATATATAATAGTTAGACATATTGATAATCCATATGATAGGCATATGGATGCGTTTAATCAGTTATAGAAGGGTTAGAACGATAATTGTTTGTTTATGCAAGTTTTGACTCGTCTAATGAATTTGAAACATGTTGGAATGTTTGATATACTCTTGGATCTATGTTTGATCATTAAAACTTGTTTGAAATTAGTTATAAATTGGATTGGAATGATTTTGGGTAAGCTTGGAAACAGGGAACAGGTCGTGTACGATCAAGATGTGATCGAAACGCTCGAAACGCTCGAAACACCGTTTAACCTGTGCTCGGAGTATCACACGCCACCCCAGCATATGATACGTCCCCTTCAGCTAAACCATCCCAAAATCTCTGTCATACGCTGGTCCATACGCAAGAGGATGATTTTGACAAAAATTGACTATTTTGGTCATGTTTGCTCGGGGAAGCGAGCAAGGGAACTTACTTGGTCTTTGTAGACTACCGAGTAATGTTTATGTGGTGTTAAAAGGTACAAAAGAGTTGGGTGAGTGGTGATGGTGATCAGAATCGAACGTGAAGGCTTGGGTGGTGGTTTAGGAGTTAACAACCAAATTTTTTATGAAACTTTTGTGTAACTTTTGTTATGTTAAGTACGTTGATATACTTAAACATGGTTTTAATGGTATGGTAGCATGTAGTGTGCTTATTAATAGGTAAAACACTAAAAATCTTACTAGAACCTAAATGAAACTTTTTAAATATTGAAAAGTAACACGAGTGTTACAACACATACATATATTTAAGTTTGTATACAATTTGTTTACTTTCTAAAAGGATTTCGTATTAACGATATCTTACTTAACTCAAGGTAAGAATAAGGATTGATAGATTAGATTTAACCTGGTGTAAGAATACACTAGATATTTATAAATGAATAACAATTTATTTGACTAATGTGGTTGATTAAAACATGGTTTGCTTGACTTTGCTGATTAAATTGACTAATTAGTCCTTGGTCAAGCCTTCGGTGCTACTATCAATGTATTATTAGTGTTATATATAGGGTATACCGCAGCCATCCCACCACACCACTGATACTTTGATAGAATTCTAATTACATGCTAAGACTAATTTAAACCTTAACTACACTTGAATAGCCGTTTGAATACTTGACTAGCTCTTAGGAATCATATGGGTTTAGAGATTATAGCAATTGAAATCTTGAACTAAAATCTCATGGTTTAGCGTATGAGTTGATGAATGGTCGATTTTGAATATACAAATGATATAGAATTCACCAGTATGTGATATTATATGGTTATGAGAACTAGTTATCATTAACCTTACGATAATATAACTGAATCTTTGAGTCATTGTTTAAACATACATATATATAACAATTCACTTAGAAATCAATAACATGATCTGCATAAACTAGTTTTAGAATTTTATATGGAATCACCCAAACCAACCTTTCATAAATCCAAGTCATGTTATCCTATTGAAATCTAAACGTATCATAAAATGTAATATGAAATCACGGTGTTTTGTCAAACAATCTATCCTTAAAATCAATCATAAAAATTCATAATTGAATGTTCAACATGAAATCAGAGATGTAAGAACCAAAAGAAATGAAATTTTAAAACAAACTTCTATCGTTGCTCTTTGCGTAAGATAGATTGATAATGGTTGGTGTATTAAATCGCACCGTTCATTGCATCATTGTAGTTTTGGGCTTGATTAGCATTAACATTGAACAATTGACCCCTTATTCCTTGATTATGTTGATTAGGTGGGGAATTCAAGTTGTTTTTGTTAAATCGAAAGGGGCAAGCATTGGGCATATAATTTGGATTCCCACAGTAGTAGCATGCTCTTGGTCTAGGAGCCGTGCTGCAAGGTACGTTGGCCTGATTAACTTTAACTTTGGGTATCCGACAAGTAGTAATGAACTGACCTAATCGGTTGCAACTTGTTTACAAACGATAAGGATGATGGTTGCATGATGGACGTTGCAGGTAGGGCACAAAGGTTGGTTCCCAATGTAAACCTTTTTGTTAGAATGGGTATTGATATTGGCAGGGAAAACGGGTGAATGGGAGTGGCCTAGGTCAGAAAGAAGTTCATGTGATCGGCATTTCTTTTGTGGTTCCTTTTAGAAGGATATGATGACCCAACTTTGAATTCTTCTTTTTTTGATTCCTTTGAACCTTTGGATGACCCTTTTCCTTTGTAAACCCTTCTCTAGTCACGTTGCCAACTTTGATATGGTTATCAGCAAGGGTTTTCTCCATGTGGATGGAATCAGCTAGTGTAGCAAGCTTGCAGCTGAAGACTAAGTCTTGGATTTGCATTGGATGGCCACCGATGTATTTCTCGATCCCTCATTTCAGCGGGGCCATGATGTTTGGGCACAACTGACTAAGTTCATGAAATAGGTTTTTATAGGCCTGGTTCTCGCCAGTTTCTTGCTTGAGCTCCCAAACTCAAACTCAAGCTTATTAACCTCATTACAAGGACAAAACTCTTGGGTCATGAGTTCCTTAAGCTTATCCCAAGTTAAATCACCAGTAGTTTTTTCCCCGATGGTTCGTTTTTCGTTGTTCCACCATTTGTGGGCTTGTTTTTGAAGAGTCCTTGTTGCATAGAGGACCTTCAGATTTGCCAGACAGTTAATGTTCAGGAAGGTACTCTCCATACCTTCGAACCATTGGATCAACCTAGTCGCTCCATCCGACCCATCACACTTGGATGTGTTAAAGGAATAGAAGTGTTTACACGAGTACTTGGATTGGTTGTTTGCTTTGGTATTGTTGTTTGGGTTGGTTAGGTTGAGGTTGAGTTGTTGTTGCAATATCACCACCATGTCGGGTATTACGATTGCCGTTTGCCGAGCCATCTCAGCAGCCATATGACGATCAGCAATGCATTGACCACGAGCCATTCTAAATAAAAATAAAAATACAAATTGATTAGAAATTGGATATGAATAGAAAACTGTAGAATTTGTTAGACTTGTGACATCTATATAACCATATAAATAATGATAATAGAATACTACCGATCATAGATAAAATATCATTTGAAGGAATCATCATAGTTAAATTAATTGGATTTTGGTTAAAGTTTCGAGAATGGCATTCAAATTGAATACCTAATGACATGTTAAAAGCATGTATCATTGTTCTTATTAATATATCCTAATGTGTTTTCATAGAACTATCAATATCATGAATTTGCATAAAGTTTGAGACATAATAACATTTTAGATATAGTGACAAATTGTCACCTCTCGGGCAAGCGGGCTGGATCGACTTTCCAGTCGGGCGGAATAGTCCCGAGGCGTGATTCAATCGGAATGATTAGATTTTTTAAATAGCACATGATAATATGAGAATGCTAATTGACATTGATATAGCAAGGCTAAATGACAACTCATTCAATAATTTAACCTTGTTACACATGAACTGATTCAGGCATCTTGGATATAACAAGGATGTTCCCAAAAATGTTTGCAAAGAGAAAGTCTTGAATCTTGTAGCCGTCAAGGAATTGTAAGATTGTATGCATGAGTTGTAGGGTCCTCTAACTTGGATCCTACCTCTCTTCCTAACAGGCATAACACTTACACCTGTACATCAGCTGTGAAACATGTTAGAAAAGTCAACACTAGGTTGGTGAGTTCACGCTAGTTTTTTTAAATAAATAAATTTTATAAAAGGCTTGAAATCTTTAAAAAAGCTCACTCCCCAGGACTTCATTACCATAACGCACGCAAAAAGTAGAAGTAAGTGTAAGTATAGGGCTTACGTAAAGCCGAAACTCAAACGCTTAGCCTGTTACACTTTCGACATTTCGCAATTGTATTACTAATGATATGTAGGGAGTTTCGCTCATGCTAAAATTATTTTTCGCAAATATTTACTATTTGACTTTTTACAACAATGAAAAGGGTTTGCATGTTTAATCCTGAAATATGAAATTTTTATTTCTTGTTTATGGTAAAATCATAGAAGTTTCCCTCATTATCCTTCTAATTGACATCATCTTGCAAAGTCAAGAAATGCTTATGTATAGTGCATACGTACCAACAAGTGGAGCCGCCAGTCCACCAAACACTTGACAGTACATGACTTTGTCTTTGATTGGAAAAATGAGATTTCTCTCATCTCTATCCTTCTTGTGCCTCATATTGTTTTTCTTGAATCAATTTTAAACTTGTTCAGACACTATTTTGAAAATTGTTTATGTCGTATCTAGAAAGAAAATATTGAATCCGATTTATAAGTGAAATCTATTCATAATATCATACATGTGATCATTTACCAAAGCTAATTTGAGTTGCCCTTGTTAGTCGGACCTCGCAGATCAACCCTATTACTTGATTTGTTTTGGCATGTTTGAGTAACTTACTAGTCTCATCACTGGATGTTTGTTAGACTTATGGTACCATCTACGTTATCTTCGGTTGACCCATGTCAACTAATGGTGAATGACTCTTGTAAAAAGGGGCTTATGTGAGAATTCCTACGTAAATTCTTGATGTATGTCACACCCCGAGCCGGCGGGCCGGATCGTGTGTCCTGTCAGGCGGAAGGTTCCTGGGGCGCGATATCGTGAGTGATAATCGTAATGATCAGATTGTTTTCATAACATCAATGTTAAGAATAACTAAAGCACAATGACATTAAACTAGAATTCACAGAGTTAAATTACAACTGTCAACATATGATAATTTAACTAAGTAGATCTAAAAAATGAACCATAAGTTTATTATCTTGTAATCGTACAAGATATCAAAAGTGATTCATAGTAGTTAACAAAATATACGTGCTTCATAAAACTACTAGGTCCTCTAACTGGCATCCTAGCATGCACTCCTGAAACCTTAGCTTAATCTTGTATATCACCTGAGAAAGCATGAAAGAAAACAAAGTCAACACAAAGGTTGGTGAGTTCATGTAGTTTAGTTTTTGAAAAATAGCTTTTGGAAACTCCTTTAGGTAACAACCTTAACCTCATTAACATCATCTGTAATATCCAGCTTGGTATGCTTATATATAGGGCATACGAAAGGGTCGAGCCTACAACCCGCCCAGACGCCATCCCACCACATACTAAACCACATATGACATTGTTGTTAATGATAATTAAGCATTTTACCTACCATTCAATTTCACTTCAGAAGAATAGCCTATTACAAATCTTTTAGGTAACAACCCTAACCTCATTAAGATCACCTGTATCATCCAACTCGGTATACTTATATATAGAGCATACGAAAGGGTCGAGCCTACAACCCGCCCAGACGCCATCCCACCACATACTAAGCCACATATGACATTGTTGTTAATGATAATTAAGCGTCTTACCTATTATCCAGTTTCATTCCCAGTCTAGTCTCAAACATTTCGTTTAGAAGTCTAAAATTATTTGTACATTAGCATTTAGCCATCTCTTTGGTAACAACCTTAACCTCATTAACATCACATGTATCATCCAACTCGGTATGCTTATGTATAGGGCATACGAAAGGGTCGAGCCTACAACCCGCCCAGACGCCATCCCACCACATACTAAGCCACATAGGACATTGTTGTTAATGATAATTAAGCGTCTTACCTACCACCCACTTCTATGTTAAAATTTGATTTCCACAATTTGAAATACCTCTGATTTATTGAGTTCATCATGTATTCATGATTACCCCCAAAGCACTTGTAGAAATATAATATTAAATGTTTAACTAAATTAATAATAAAGCATTTAAATACAACTAAGACATGATGATTGGGCCTTATTTGACTCAATCAATTCGACTTAGTTGTTGGTGGTTGTCCAAGTTGTACCCTCTCACACGTGGCCCATATCAGGCATGACCCACAAGGAGTCTACCTGTATGTGTCGGGACTTTAATGATGCCCATATCAGCTTGACCCACTGGTCTACTGTACATGCCGGGACTTTAAGGATATCCTTTGATTCTTGATCTTCTTTGATTCTCCTGATTTTGATTTGTTTAATAGTTTCCGTTATTGCCCATATAGCTTGACTACAAGAGTCTACTATTTATGCCAGGACTTTCCGTGTGTTACACGTGGTCTTGATTTACATACAACTGACATCCACCTTAGATTAAACAATTAATGATTTCATTAGATCTTAATGATTTCATCAGATCTTAATGATTTCATTATTTCCATGATTCACACACGGTTATGATTCCCATGATTCACTTGATTCTCTTGATTCTGATCTTTTAAATTTCATGATTTCCACAATGATTACAGATTCTTGATTTGGATCCTTAGTTTGCTGATCACACACTGGATTAGATTCCATTGATTTTGATCTTTAGCTTATGTTCTTTTGATATCACTTTTGAAATTAGGTTCTTGATTTTGAACTCGATAGACTAAGGGTTTGTTTAGAGTTTAGTATTAAAGTATTACTCCTAAGAGTAATTATTTAACATGTTGATTTATTCAGCATAACAAATTCCTAGACAGGAGTCTAAGAGTTTGAACAACATATATAAAGCATATAATAAGTAAAAGCATTTACGTAAACAGTTTAAATAAAAAGGTTTACGCATGCTTCTCAGCCCCGCGTTTGAAAACAAAAATGTTTAGGAAAGGGGCAGTGAACTCACCTGTGTTACTCTGAAATGAATTACCACAAAATGCGCGCTTGTTGTTGTAGCCTAGGTTTCTTCGGTTCCTGAGTTGTTTTAAGAGAATTCGAATACAATAAGTATATATATTAGATTTCGTCTAACTAGTCTAACTTATTACCCCTTAGTAAAACCCATATTCCACAATTAATCATAACAAGTCTTAATTAACATATTTTTAATTTAATTCACTTTAAGTTAAATATTAATTCAAAATCATTTATTTTAATTAATTAAAGTGTATAAATCATCTTCTTTTATTAAAACATAATTTTTTGAGAGAAAGGTGAAATTTTTACATAGGATGGGCTTGGGTTAAGCCCCTTGGGCCCACCTTGGCCCATTGCTGAACTTTGATTAACTAATCCTAAATAATCCAAATAAATTATCTAGGTTAGTTACATATTTTTATGGATTCTTCTAAGGTTTAGGTGTTAATAATTAAATCAACACTCAACCTTTAGATCGTTGTTTTGTTTCCACATGATTTGTAATAAATTCCCAAGTGTTTTAAGCCAACTAAATAGGTGTTAACAACTCATGTTGAGTTGTTAGGGAGTTTAAAGAAAACCCTTGTTTCTTTGAATGAACCCATGCACCTACACATACCATGCATGCATACTCCTTCATTGGTCATTGGTTTTGTGCATTTGTATATTCGATTCCTTGATTTGTAAACTACGTTTGACAGTCCTAGGTCCAACAATACTGAAATTCGATAACACTTAGGTTCGGGCTTCATGGAGTCAGCGAACCTCTTGACTGCCATGAAGACAGCGAACCTCTTGGCTTTGACCAAGGGTTCGGCAGTGATAATGGTTTGACAAACCTCTGAGGTTCGGCAATGACTACGGATAGATGAACCCTTAAGGTTTGGAAATGAAAATGGCTCGACGAACCTTTAGGTTTCAGCCAAGAGAAGGTTCGTGGTCTCGCTGGTTCGTCCATCCTCGGTTCGGCCAGGGTAGGTTCGTGGTTCCCATGTGACAGTTGTTGGAGGTTCGTCCAGAAGTACACAGGTTCGGCCCTGGCTATTGGTCAGAGTCGACAGGTTCAGTTTTGTCTGCTGGTCAGAGACGACAGGTTCGGCCACCTGTTCATAGGTTCGGTCACCTGTGCATAGGTTCGGCCGATTGTTCTTTGTCACGAACCTGCTTCATCTTCTTCATTTTTCCACCCTAATCTGTTGCAGGTTTGTTTCTAACACTTCCTAGTTGTTTACAACAGTTTATTTCAAGATTTCTAAGTGTTTAAACCGTTTAAAACAAGGACAACCTATAGGTTCGTGATACACACCAAAAACCGAAATAAAATTAAAGATTTACCTCAAAACTAATGGATGAAAGCTTGGATTCCTTGTACTTTCGTGATCTACGTGATGCGATGGTCGTTTTGACACCAAGAACTCTTAAAATGGTTGAGAATTGAATGAGAGCTTCTAGAGAGAAGGTAGAGAGATATTCTAGAGAGAGAATGAAAATTGTGAAAGAATTGGGTTGATGGTGGTGGTTGTGACATTAATTCTCTACATTAAATGGTTCACAATTACCCGGTAGGTTCGGTTTCGTTCGTTTTTGCGTAAAATGTCGGTTATTCGTAGTTCTTCAAATGAAGCGACCCGGTTTTTAAAATAGGATTTATGAAATCATTTTAGGTTGTGATTCCTAATAAATTAACTAAATATCTTTCGTTCATTTTAAATTTTCAGAGTATTTAATTTAGCGTTTAAAATTGAATCGTACGGTCATCGCGCGTATTCGTTCGAATCGTCACTCGTACGAACACGACGATAAATATACTTTTCAATATTGTTTTCTAATTATCGGATATCATTCAGAATGTTAAACTTTCATATTTATTCGTACAGATCGTCACCTATACGAATAACCCGTCGATTTAGCATTCACGTAACGACATCCGCTGCTGTTTTGTTATATAAATCCTCACATACGTTTATGCATAATAAATTCCTAACAATTAATCACATGATGGTTCTGTATCACTAGTTAATTATCTGACTGTTGAACCATAGTTCTAAACTTTGTTTCTGTGAAATGATTCTGAATTTGTTCTTTGATAACATGAACTGATAATGATATATGATATGAACATGACATAAAGTGAAACACATATAGTTTGTACCTGATTACTGTTCATGACTCTGTTGAGATCACTGTTCAGGTACGGTACCGGCACTGATGTTACAATGTGTATGTTGTTAGGCATATGTTCTTGTGAATTTCTCTAGACATATATCCTACTAAACTTGTTGTTTGTTTGATGATGATTCACATGAAAATGCGTGTTTTTGATTTGTAAATTAACACAATTTCTCATATTGTGTCTGTTCACCTCTTGGTTGGGCTTGATGCCTTGAAATGTTATGGTTTACAAAAAATTCCTTGATGAATTGTGTTTATACTTTGAAAATCATTGTTGTTTGATTTTAAAAAATTGTCTCGATGCAATGAACGCTTAGTAAAAACATGTTTAAAAATACGCATTCTAATAACATCCGAATAATAGGTTTTGAAATAATTTCTTCATTTAAGTTTTTCGAAGGTAAATCATATTCAAATAACATTCGAATAATAGGTTTCATGTTCTTAACACCAAATTATTTGGTGGGTAAAAAGTTGAAGAAAAAGGGGTCTATGAACTCACTTGTGGTTATGGGTCGTAGGTCGTTAACGCAGGCACTCGATGTTTTCACTCGGTTTGAACCTTGTGTTTTCATGTATTTCCTAATTAATTGATGTTGGATTTCAAGTTTATCATTCCTATTGTAATCTTTTTGAAACAGATGTTTTTAAATATTATTTATTATGATTAAATTTGAAATTTAAGCTAAGGATCAGTCTTATCGATACCGATAGTATCGATAAAACGTTCAACATTTAGCCATTTTTGGTTTCTTCTTTGTACGAATGATCTACTCGTACGAATAACCTTCATTCGTATGGTTCATCATGCGAATGTGTCCATCACGTTCTTATAGGTGTTCAGTCATCCAAAGGTTCATTTTGGTGATTTCCTCTGGCGAATCGTGTGTTTCATTCGTACAAATGAGCCCTTTGTATGGCTCATTCACCTGCAGATCTATTAGGAATTCCATTTTTGAAATTGCTAGCTATTTGTGGTTTTTTCACTGCCAAAAATGATTCCAAAACATTTTATAGCCTTTTGGTGCAAAGGATCGGTGTTAATACTCACTATACAACTCGTGTTTGATGGAATATGCTCGAAATGGTAGAAATCTTGAAATGAATATGTGGGGGGATGAAATACACACGGTTTGGAAGCTCAAATGCCTGATTTCGTGAGGAAATGGCCGAAAATACAAATGGTGTATGAAGAGGGCTTTTCATGGCGAATGGGTGGAAAATGAGAATGAAAAACGTAATTGTTGCTTTTATACCTATGTAGTCACATGAATGAGTCATTTGTACGAATGGCTCCCATTCGCACAAATGGCTTTGAGGTTGAAAAGCTTCACTGCTGGTGACTCATTCATACGAATAAATGCTCATTCATACGAATAGCTAATTGTGAAATAAATTCTATTATTTAAAGGTTCTTTTTATATTCGTTTAGGTTCGTTTATTAAAATGCTTTGTCAAAAGTATTTTAAAAAGGTACAACCATTAAGCACTTTGGTTTGGTTAGTGATTATATGTGATGGAAAAAAGGATATTTATTTAATTTGAGCCACAACTGACAAATAAATGCATAGTGAAATAATATGACGTTATTACCGTATACACATGGTAGAGGCATTGCCTCTTAAAAGAAGGTCTTGGGTTCAAATTCAAGAAATGGATGAATATTTGGTGTAGTTTAGGAGTAGAAGTATGACAGTATAGTATAGTTTTCAAAAAGAATCTAGTAATTTATATTACGTTTAGCTTTTTTTTCTCGGAAACATGCAACCTCTTACCCTCTCTTTGTCACGACTGTGCAACATAACATTTTCAGTCAAAAAACAAAAAGAAGACTCCAAACTTTTTTTATATAATTTAGAGTAATTACCGAGATGGTGTAACAGCCAACGATAAAACAGGTACTTAAATTCGTAGTATAAATTTCTTTTAATAAGAATGATTAAAAGGAAATTTGAACCTTCTGTTAAATTAAACCAACACATCTATATGTACACAAGGATCTCTTGAAGCAATCTAAGGAAATATAAAACAAGTAATTCATGTAAATACCCACCTACGATCAACACATAAATAAAAATGTATATGTAGCACATGCAGCATAAAACCAAAAATTTAATACGAAAACTTAGAAAGAATACATGCTAAATCACCTTTAACCCAAACTCCTATTTCAAATATTTTTATCAACCTCTTGAAAGGAAACAATCACCACTAAAACAAACCAAATTTTTATCCTAATGAACTAAAGGACCAGCCCCAAAAGACGAATTAAATAAACCATCAACTTGGTTAAATACAAACGAGAATTTTACACAACAAATTTTATACAACCTTATAATTATGACAAGCCAAAGGAAAGCCCAGCCATCCCACTCCTTCAAACATCCAACTAACGGTTAGTTATCACCTCCGAACATGGCATGAAGACCCCAAAGATGTGCAAAATCACGTAACCAATAACCTAAACTATGATGGAAATCAGACCGATAACACACTCAATCCAAAACAACTTTCAACTTGGATTACGTAAAAATACTTGAAGGAAATTACAAAGAAAATTGAAGTTACTTACTACTGCTACTAAAACCAAAGATTACATAACAGAAACTGAAAACACACGAACTACTAGAAATTCGTTACCACTACTTTATCATCACACGTTCTGCATGGAAGTCTACACCTCCACATCGTGTTCTGCCAGATCATCCTTTGACAAGGTTAACCCACATGCACTCCCTTAACCTTGGCTATTCCTCCAAGATCCTTCACACCCAACAGGTATCTCATCTCTATGAACTTCACACGTGGAAGTGCTTTAGTTAAAACATCAGCTCGTTGTTGTTCCCCACATACATGCTCGACACTAATCTGGCATCTTTCAACACATTCACGTATAAAATGAAACTTTGTGTCAATGTGTTTACTCCTCCCATGAAACACCAGATTCTTCATGAGCGCAATCGCTGACTCGTTATCCACGAACAACTTCACACATTGAGTCTTCCATCGAGTCAAATCTGTAAGCAAATTCCTTAACCACAATGCTTGACATGCCGCCGAGGTTGCTGCCATAAACTCCGCCTCACAAGACGAAAGAGCTATCGTCTTTTGTTTCTGTGATAACCATGTAATCGGATTACCAGAGAAATAAAAGACTGTTCCTGTTGTTCCTTTGCGATCATCCAGGTCCATACCATAGCTGCTATCCCTGAAACCAATTAAGCTTCCATCTCCAGTTGCCTCATACATCAATCCATAATTCTGTGTTCCACGCAGATACCTCAAAATTTGTTTCAATGCTTGATAATGACTAACTTTTGGTGCTTCCATATATCTGCTCACTACACCAACAGAGTAACCGAGATCAGGCCTAGTGTGAAGCACATACCGTAAACTACCAACCAAACTCCTATACTCCTTGGCATCCACTGCTTCACCATTCTCATCTTTGGATAAATGAATTTTAGGCTCCATAGGCCACTTAGCAGGATTACAATTTCCCATTCCAGCAGCAGTCAAGATCTTTGTTACATAACCAGTTTGCTTCAATGTAACATACGTCTCCTTTTGTTCCACTTCTATTCCAAGATAATAACTCAACTTGCCTAGATCACTCATATCAAATACTTTTTCCATTTTCATTTTAAACTCAGCAACTTGTGTATCACTTGTTCCTGTTACGATAAATCGTCCACATACACACCCACAATGACCAATTTTGAGTTTCCTTCCAATCGATAAATCGCTTGTTCATGAACACATCTCTGAAACCCCATATCTTTGAGTACACGATCAAGCTTTGATTTCCATGCACGAGGTGCTTGCCTCAAACCATATAGAGCCTTATATAACCAATAAACCCAATCTTCTTTACCTTTTACAGCATAGCCTTCGGGTTGCAATACATACACTTCTTCTCTCAAATCTCCATTTAGAAACGCAGATTTTACATCAAGATGGTGAACTTTCCACTTCATTTTTACAGCTAGAGCCAATAATAGTCTGATTGTTTCTAGCCGTGCCACCGGCGCAAAAGCTTCCTCAAAGTCCACTCCCTTACGCTGCACATAACCCTTTGCTACCAAACGCGCCTTGTGCTTGATCACATTACCTTCTGGGTCCTTTTTCAGCTTAAAGACCCATTTCAACCCAATCGGTCTATGTCCATTTGGCAATTTAGTAAGACTCCAAGTGCCATTTTTTTCTATTGACTCAATCTCCCTTTTCATGGCTTCATCCAACCATGCATACCAACTGCTTCAGAATAATTCCGTGGCTCTTCATTCATCAACATCAGATGGGGCTCCTCTACTATTTCATGAGTATTTTCATACACTTCTGACAATGATTTAAAACCTCTCTGTGGTGTGTGATCAATGTTTGGATCACCCAATTCATTTTCATCATAACCTTCATTGTCATCTTCTGTCCATCTCTCACTATTTTGTTCGTCATGGTTCAATGGTGAAGCTCGACTCTTCTGACCCGTACTTTCAGATCCACCCAGCACGTTTGGATTACATACTTGTGGTGTTGATACATTGCTACGACTTGGTGTAGCAAAGGCTCCTTCGTTTTGATCTTGACATGCTTCTTTGAGGTCATAGAATGATTGTACGTTCACTCCTCTTTCATTTTCATCAGCTTGTACTTTCTGAGTCTTTTCCCACTCCCATTTTCTTGTTTCTTCAAACACCACATCACGTGAAACTATTATTTTATTCTGACTCGGATTGAATAGTCTGCATGCCTTACTTCCAGGTTCAACTCCCAGGTAAACGACTGGAACACTATGATCAGCAAGTTTTGGGAGATGTCCCACCATAACTTTTGCGTGAGCCACACACCCAAACACTCGCACATGATCTAGTGTCGGCTTCCGACCCTTCCAGGCTTCATAAGGAGTCATACTCTCCACTCCCTTTGTTGGCATTCGATTAAGTGATAAACCGCATGCCGAACTGCTTCGCCCCACATCTTGTCAGGTACTGCCATTGTCTTCATAATTGATCTGGTGACACCAAGTATTGTGCGATTACGGCGCTCCGCTACCCCGTTTTGTTGAGGGGTGTAGGGTGCCGTTAAGTGCCTTTTAACTCCTTCCTGATCACAGTACCTCTTAAACGAAGTAGAGTTGAACTCTCCTTCCTGATCACAGTACCAAACTTCACTTCACCAGCAACTGATTCATTTAAGTCTGCAAAAAACCCAATGAGCCCAGTCATGTGATTACTAGCTCCATTATCCAAATACCAATCATTTGGATGAAGACCATTTCTGCCTTCATTCAGGTCTGGGAACACCTTATTTTCATTTAGTAGAACCAAGTTCTCACTATCTTCTCCACACACACTTAACAACAATGTGTGTTCTTCATCAGCTTGTGTCAAGTTTGCTTCTCCTTTCTCTACTTTGGTTTCCTTACATTCAGTTGCATAATGACCATATTGATCACAGTTGTAACACCTTCCATGTTTATTATCTTTGCCTCGCCTATCCTTGTTAACAAAATCACGATTTCCGTTGTAACCACCCCGGTTACCTCTGCCCCGGAAGCTACCTCTACCTCTTGATCCCCCTCGACCACCGCGGTCACTAGGGTGAGATCCTCTACCTCGAGGACTCGAATTACTGATTCTACCTGCCCCTCTTCTATATGAACTAGCTTCTGCCTTAGTAAACATGAGTTTAGTTTCGCCACTCCCGTTTCCTTGGCGCAACTTCAATCTATCTTCATAAGCCTTTAACCGACCAATCGCTTCATCAAACGCCATCCCATCTAAATCTGTTTGTTCTATAGAGGCCACCAACTGCAAGTATTTATCTGGGACAGTGTCTAACAATTTTCGAACCAATACACTATCTTCCAGAGGTTTACCAAGTGTAGCATGTTTAGAAGCCATACCTGATAGTTTTCCCGAGTATTCATCTATTGTTTCTCCTTCCTTCATATGAAGAGTTTCGAATTCACTCTTGAGAATTTGCAATCTCGCCTTCTGGACCCGTTCCACTCCTAAGTAGCGCACCTTCAACGAATCCCATACTTCTTTCGCAGACTTCTTCTTGGCCACTTGTAAGAGCACATCCTCTGGGATTGCCTGAAAGAGGAAGGCCCGGGCCATCTTGCCCTTTTTCTCATCCATCGCTGCCCCAGCCGGTGGTTCTATGGACTCCCACAAACCTTGTGCATCCATTATAGCTTCCATCTTTATAGACCAAGTAGCATAATTTGTTGCTGTAAGTACTGGGATCTGCAGTGACACAGAACTGCTTCCTTCGGTGCTCCCTGATTCGCTACAACAGTTTACATTGGATTGAGACGCAGGTATTTTGGCATACACTACAGTAACGAGGCTCTGATACCATATGATGGAAATCAGACCGATAACACACTCAATCCAAAACAACTTTCAACTTGGATTACGTAAAAATACTTGAAGGAAATTACAAAGAAAATTGAAGTTACTTACTACTGCTACTAAAACCAAAGATTACATAACAGAAACTGAAAACACACGAACTACTAGAAATTCGTTACCACTACTTTATCATCACACGTTCTGCATGGAAGTCTACACCTCCACATCGTGTTCTGCCAGATCATCCTTTGACAAGATTAACCCACATAAGGCTACTTAAAACAACCCCATACTCGTTCGATAAGATCAAATCGGTTTGCCGTCTCGGTCACACCAAAAAAAAAATTCCGGTTGGTATCCAACTAAATCGATTAGGAAGTAAACCAAGAAAGATATCATTTAAAAACCATCAGTTAAAACAGTATTCTTGATTCTTAAAGATTGTACTAGTACAAGGAAAAACTCCAACCTATACTACCAAGATACCTTAGAACTTGATTGAATCTCTCTCAATGGATTTAAAAGAGTTGTAATAGTGCATGATTACCTATATAGTAAGGATGTCCAAAAGTTACAGCTATACTAAGAAATAGACCTTACAATGAAGAGAAGAGATGATGATTTTACTAGGATAAAACCTTTTTGATTTGATGCAGCAAAGAAGATTCGTTTTCCATCTTGTGTTAGTTGAATACTACCTTATTATTTATCTAATTTTCCTTCCCAATACTACCAAAGATCACCAACCCTCACTTTCTATTGACTTTTTTGTTGTTCTACGGCATCAAGGACAAAAAGGGATGCATTTATGTGACAACCCCAAGCTCCTAGTACCCTATTTCTATCACCCATCACGTCGTTTAGAATCATGGAACCTAAAACTGTAAGAAGCTTTTCCCTCTTCAACTAGAGAGTTTATGCAAACACTCCTCATTCCCAGCCCTTATCCTCTATAAATACCCCTTTGGCTTCCATTCAACCCACACTACAATCCTCTAACACTGCTCCTTCTCTTTCTCTTAATTCCAGCCGAGAGTTTCCCCTAGGATTCTCTTTAGAAACCCTTCATCACCCTTCAAGCTGGTGACTCAGCCACGGTTTTGAACTCCTTCATCAGCTAGTAGCAGCGGCTCCGGAATAGTTAATCATTCCGGCAAGACGAGAAGGAAGATAGAAGCAGCTCCACCTCTTTCGGTCACCGCATCTCTCCGGTTCAGCCTCTTCCCAAGCCATCGTAACCGTTGTTTGTCCTACCTTGCTGGTCGCTTGTAAGTAGTCTCATCTTCTTCACTTAATAACCAGACGTGGGATTAATAAAACAAGTGTTAACTATGGGTATGCATTCAAAATATACTAAAGCCACTAGATGGTGACGTTTTCTTTTAATACATGGAACTGAATTCATCTCATGCAACTTAAGACATTAAGAAAGAAGTGGGTAAATAAAACAAAAAAGAATCATAATACCTCTACTGACAAACGAGGGTGACATGAAAACCTCAAGATAATATCCATAATGTAAACATATATATATATATATATATATATATATATATATATAATTCAAATATGCATGGGAACATACCAGGGGGCTCACGTGAAGGAGTGTGAGGGTATGGATAATCAAATATTTTTATGGATTGAGATGTAAAATCTTTAAAGTTAACTACCCAAGGCAAAGTCAAAATTAAATAGTACATAATTAAAGTCAGTCGAATTTTGTAACATCCCAAATTTTTCTAAATACAAGTTATTTGAACTTATGAATGCGTAACGGATAAATAACTTGTTGGAAAATGAACGAAAAATAACTAAGTTAAGACCCCAAGTTCGTGTACTCGATATTGGAACTCGAGTACATTGTACTCGAAATTTGTAATCGAAATCCTTCAGATTTCGAGTACTAGAATTTCGAGTGAGTTGCCTATAAATAGTAGTGCCTTGGGAAACATGCTGACTTTTGGCTGGAAGAACATTCTCTCTCGAGTACACGAAGCAGATTTTGAGAAACTTCAAGAATCGAGCTTTTGATCAACCAAACGAAGGAGGAAACACACGAGAATCTACAGGAGGGATCACCTACAATCAAGTACGTGTTCTAAACTAAAAACTTAGGATTTTTAGACAAAAGTGAACTTATGCATAAAGCTCACACCTTTATGCATAAAGTTTGAAACTTTGAGGTTCCAGTGTGTTGGTAACAACCTAAGGAAACTATAACTAGCTCCCCATGATCTTAGATGAAATTCTGAGATGGATTATGATAATATTATGAGTACACGAAAATATGTAGATGTGAATACTCGAAACCAGGTTTATCCATTTCAAGTATACCATTTCGAGTATGTGAAGTACGAGTATAAGGATTCGAGTACTCAAGGGGTTTCGGATATAGAAGGAAATTCGAGTACACATGGGAAAACGAGTACACCAGTATTTTGAATACTGGTGATATTTCGAATACTCTAGTTTCGAGTATGTTACAGTTCGGGAATGTAACAGTTCTCGAATACTGGGGAGGCTGGTTTGGAAGTTCTAAGAACTTAAAATATATCCTAAGTCTAAGAATGTAATGTAATGAAGCAATGTAACTAATGTAGGTTCTTAAGCCCTAGCTAAGAAGTTCGGCTAAGGAAAACAGAAGCTACTACCAGGTGAGTTCTAGATGCCCTATTTATACTTACTGTTTTGGGCTAGCATACATGCTTATTGATTATGTTATGTGATTATGGTATGATGATTAATGAATGATGTTATGCCATGATGATGTATGTACGAATATGTATTACACATGATGAAATGTGTCTGGGAATATGCTAACGTATGATACGTGCATGGTAAATGAGTTATGATGACATAACATGTTAATGACTATACGAGAGCATGCATTCTGATGTTAACTAAGACAATAGTTAATAGATGCTCTGACGAGATCCTAGAATACTAGGATGCATGAATGTTGAATGATGATTATATGCTAGCATTATATGAAAATATGATGCCATGATGTATGAACGATGAAATAATGCTAGCATTACATGATGCCACGATGTGTGATAAGATGCTATGATGCTTGCATGCTATGTATGTGATGTGAGAATGTTATGATGAATTCCTATACATGTTATAGTATATGTATGTATGATGTACTAGTACTTGTACTGGTAAGTATGAATGATGACCTGAACACTGTGTATGTATATATACATGTTTACACATAATAAGTGTTTTATTTATGAATAAAATTATCTAATGAAAAATTTAGTACTATTAAAATTTAATTTCGAAAACGAAAACTCCGGGGATTATAGTAGGTTTGTCTTTAGTTCATTTTAATAGTCTTTTATAAACGTTCAAAGCTTTTATTATCAATGAATACAAGTTTTATCGTCTATTTGATTGTGTCTATCATGTTTAAGCTTGAATTTAGTTAACTGCCCGACCATTCATGCGAATGAGACTAAGAACGAGCTCATTCGTATGAACAAACACATAGCGAATGACTATCTCATGCGAATGAGTCATTAGCATGAGTCATTCGCATGAATAGCTCATTCTTTTAAGGGCATTCGGTCACATGAGTCATTATTGTGACTCATTCGTACGAATGACCTCAGACTATAAATACTTTGCAAAACAGAATGTTTGTGCAGAGTTCACATCACCCGTAATCCTCCAAGGTTTCAGTGCGCCGCCCCCTGCTTCCAACTTAGTGATTTCGCCTGTGATTGAACATTTCTTGATTCCACAACATCGGTTGATCACGTGGTGTGATTGTATCGATTGGATAACCTTCGAATAGTATTCCGCACTATTCGGAGGCACACCAAGCAGATTCCGGTTGGAACCGACGCGTTCCATAGGTCCTACAAAGTGACATAAGAGCTTTGGCTCTTATTGCAACTCGGTTTCCCTCGATTTTTGCCAATTTCAGCTTCTTTTGATGATAATTTGCTAAAACCCTGTTTTGGAACCTTTAAAAGTCACTATTTCATTGTCAAAACTCGAGTTTTAGAACTTCTTTTGTTAAAATGTCCATTCCTAAATCTTAGACCCACCCATTCCCCTCTCTTATTCATTTGGATTCCGAGTCAATCGTACAAGTACTCATTCGCATCTTATTACAATTCTATTGCCTAGGTGACTCATTCTATCCTCTATTTATTCTGGCCTTCCATTCTGTCATTCGTGTGATCAAGTTCCATTTTCCCAAGTTGCTGAATATTTGTCAAAGTATCAAATCAGCTTGTTTATACTGATATGGATGATTTTGCAGTAATGGCTAATCAGAACCATAGGATTCAAAACCTTTCCCTAACTGAGACAGAGACACATAACTCAAACAAAGCCCCAAAGTTAATATCAATGTATGATTATCCTCACTGGAAGTACAGGTTTGAAATCCACATCAATGGATTGGACACAAAAATACGGATGATGATTGAAAGGGGATATCTCTGACCACTGAATGAAGATGGATCTCCAGTTCTTGTTACTAGGCTCACTAAACCTTAAAGGAAGGCTTACGACTTGAGAAGAAGGCTTACGCTATCTTGTATCAATCCATAGCAACTGTTATCTTCCATTAGTTTAGACAATTCGTTTCTTCCAATCATTATGGGATGCTCAACAACAAAGTTATGAAGGCAACGATGCCTTAAAGAGCATAAAATCTAAGGCCTTGAGGAAGAAATTCAACAGTTTCATGTATGATGGAAATGAATCTCTAGATGACTTGATTTCTAGATTTTATCATCTTTTGAGTGAACTCTACAATCATCAAGTAAAACGTGTACTCAAGAAAATATTCAATGTCTTGCCGATGCACTACCTCCAAAATGGGAGGCCTTTCTAACGGCATTCAAGCAAAGTGAGACGCTTGCTACTATGGACATAAATGACTTCATTCAAAATCTTAAGGATTGGGAAATTGAAAACAAATAGATAGCTAAGAGGGGAGCTCAAGTTCAAGACCCATCAGTGCGCTCTTCCACTCCTACACCAAATGTGACTAATCATACCCCATTAAGAACAACGTTTGTTACAAGAACTTTTGAAGTCCAAAGTTCAAGTAATGTCAATATTATACAATCGGCTTTTACTTCTGGATCTCAGCCTCATTTTGATGAGAATCCTCACTCATCAAGTTGATAATTGAAAATTTTGATAAAGTATCAGTGGATGTAGCCAAAGAGCACATAGTATTACTATCAGCTCTTGTAAACTCATATGATGGATTGATCACTGGTCAAATTGGCAATCCACACTTGACCAATGAATATTATCCACAGATTGATCAAGATGATATGGAAAGAATATGTGTGGCCTTAAGACTGGTTACCTCCCAGAGTTGGGTTTACATCATCGTCACATAGTTCTTAAACCAAAAACTTTCATAATACGTAGCAGAAATTTAAATTTAGTTTTTTCAAAAACATAAATACATATAAATGTATGAATCAAAAAAAATTCTAGATTGCCAAAAACCACTTTATCTTTTGAATGTGTGCCACGAGCTCTTTCAGCCCTTTCTACTTGTACTTCAACCTGACATACGTACTAAAAAGTCATCTTTCACGGGTGAGTTCTCGTTTGTGTAAATCATCGTAAACATTTTGTGAGATAAAACATCATTTACTGGAAATATCATACATTCATCATACATAACCGTAACACATAATCATCATACATTCATCGTGTGCAAACATAACACATAATCATCATACAACCACTACTACTGAGCGTAAACAATGGGCTTATGCCGACACAAGGCTCCATATCGTTGACTTGACTCGCCGAAGCGTTCCATAAATCCATACTTACCCGGTACAAGTACTGGAGAATCATTCATACTTACCCCATAATAAGTATGGGAGGAGCATCATACTTACCCCGTAATGAGTACGGGATCATCATCGTACTTACCCCATAAGGAGTATAGGAGAATCATCATACTTACCTCATAACGAGTATGGGAGCATCATCATACTTTCCCCTAACAAGTATGGGAGCATCATCATACTTACCCCATAAGGAGTATGGGAGAATGATCATACTTACCCCTTAGCGAGTACGTGAGCATCATATCATCATAGCATTCTCAACACATCATAGTGTCATGTCATCACAACTTCATAACTTAATAGTTAGTTCATGCTAGCATCATATCATCTTAACATCATAAAATTAGAATCATGTCATGCTAGTATCATATCATCATCTCATAATAATGTCATAGCATCATAATCATGTCATAATAGCATCGTATCATTCTGACGTCATAACATCACAACATCTAGCATTACCACATCCTAGCCTTACATCATAATAGCATCATATCATTTAATATTTACACCTTAAAATCATATCATCATAATACCATAGCACTTTAGCATCATATTCTTGTCAACTTAGTAAAACATTACGGTATGTGTTCCATCCCAAAAATGTATGTAACATATCAGCACATAAGTATTTAGATTATATCTAGAACTCACCTAAAATTAGTGTGGCTCCTATCTTCCAAAACCAAATAGTCTTGACTAGGACTCAAGAACCTACATCATGACATCATCTCATTACATTTCATTTCTAAACTTAGAATTTATTCTAAGTCTTCATTGTTCACTTTGCTAGCCCTAGTATTCAAGAATGCCTAAATTTTCGGAAAAGGGCAAAGTTCTCGAAATCTCAAGTACACGAAATCCTTGGATTTCACGAAATCTTTAAACTACATGAACCCTTGAGTTCACGAAATTCAGGTTCACGAAAAAATGTTCACGAGCAGAGGTACATGAACTTACGGTTCACGAAGGGAGGTTCGGATGCTTCTATTTCGTGAACTCTTTGAATACTCTTCTTTCCTTTATAAAACATCTCAGAAAACTATCCAAGACTAGTGGGGATAGTTCTAGGTGCAAAATGGTCTTATCGACACCTAGAAACTAAAAAGGAAAGAACTTTATGCATAAAAGCACAACATTTATCCATAAGTTTCCCTTTCTATAAAAATCGTAACTTTCTCAAACCAATCACTTACCCGATGTTTGATGATCCTTCCTGTAGCTTCTCGTGTGTTTCCTCATCCTTTTGAACGAGCAAAATCCGTTTCTTGAGGTTCTCGAACTTGCCAACTTCGAGTATTTGGGAGGGAGTGATGCCAGCCAAAAGTGAGCATGATTCCTAGGGCACTACTATATAGGCCAAGTTCATGACGTAGGGTTCACGAAATGGTGTTCACGGAGGTGAGTTCGGGTACTTTGGCTTCCTGAACTTGGGGTACTTTAGTGTTCCTCCATTTTCGTGATCTTTATCCTTGTTTTTGTTTTCGGTTCTTCTTATATTGTTTGTTTATATAAGCATTCCGTTCCTTCCTCATTTACTCTCCTTCTAGTTATTTAAATGAGTTATCCACTCATGAGTAAAATAACTTGTATTGAAGTTTTGGGTTGTTACATAATAGATATCATGTGGGCTTTAGCAAGCATAGTTAGAATAACAAATGATTTTGTCATGAGGACAAGGAAGTACATCAACCTCAACAAAGATTCCAAATTTGGCTTTGACATGTCTCTAGTCACCTCTTACAATTCTGGGGATAAGGGACACTTTGCTTGACAATGCAATAAGCCAAATAAGACGGGAAACAAGAATCCATTCCCGAATCAAAGATCATTTTCCTCAAACCCTGAGAGATGCCTAGTACCCATTGAGAGACCTTCTCAATCTATTTCCTCAAATGCAAACATGGCCCTCATGATTCAAAATGATCAAGGAGAAAACTGGGAATTCAGATTCAATTCTGAAAATGTAAATTGTGAGAAGGCTTGCATTGCTGAGTTAGGAGAAGATGGAAAAGTTGAGATCAATCTTGAATCAGAAAGGGGATCAATGTAAGAAAAGGGAAAACTGGGTGAATCATCAAGCTCAGAAGATGAAAGCATTTATGATTATGAAAATCAAGAAGGGATATATGCTAAATCGATGGATCAACACCGTAAACAATTTGCTTTGATGGTTGACACTAGACCCTCTTCTGAGGTAGTTCATGCATATGATAATTGTCCATCTCCTAACTCAAGATGTTTTAAATGTATTGCCTTGAAATTAAGGTCCTGGCATATCAAGAGAACAATGATACTCTTATTAGTGATCTTAATCAATGTATTAAAGAATCGAGTCTAAAATCAAATGAAAAATATTTCAAAAATAAAATTGAAACCTTGAAAAAGAAGATACATGAGAATGAGATCACTGTTTTGAATAAGCAAGATGCCATCAATTCTTATCTCAATACCATTAAAGAGACCCAGAGCAAGTTCATGATCGCTTAGTGTGACTATGAGACCCTTAAATCACAAGCTCATGAGCTATGAGAGTTCATTTTATGTTATTGAGCATATGATGAGCAATCGCCCAGACCAGAAACATAAAGGAAAGGAAGTCAGTTACAAGGAATGACCTCCACCAGTATGAAACTGTTTTGTAAACTCTCGAAATGATAATGTCATCCAAAAATTTCAAGTCAAAACAACATAGATAGTAGATCCAATCAGCATTAACTCAAGTTGCGAGTCTTTATCATCTGAACCATCATTTGTGGAGGTATTTTTCAGGACTGGGTCTCTGATTCTGAGGATGATCTTCTTTCATCTTCTAGTGCTACTACTCTTGATAGTCAGACGCCTTGTGTCATGAAAGTAGACCTTACTCCCTCAAAGTTAAAGATTACTTACCTGTCCTCAAGATTCTCAAAAGCCATAGATTTTGTCAGGGCTTCACATAATAGTGAAGAAAAGTTGTCTTAAAAATTGGATAGTCTTGCTTTTAATAGCATGAAAAGGCTGGGATAGGGGGCTGAGAAAATTCAATCAAGTTGTTTTAAGAAACCCACTGTTTACAATCATCATAAAAAGACGTATAAGCAACAAGTTTCAAAACTACTTTTTCTAAACAAAAACAGTTTTCTTCAAAAGATGATAACAAGAGAACATGTTTTGAGTGTGGCGCACGAGGGCACATTGTGAGACATTGCCCTCATGTAATTACACAACGACACAAACCATATAAAAAAACCAGTTTGTCACCTGAAAACAAAATTAAATTTGTCAGACATCTGCCCCTAGTCAAGCCTAGACATCCAACCTGACTAAAATTCAGGATAACTGTAAAAGAGTAATTGTGGATTGGGACACACCCAACATTGTTTCTGTCCAGCCATCAAAGCCATCTTCAGTTTATCTAAAACATTCTCTTATCAAAAACACTACCTGGAAGGCAAAGTCCTCTAAGACTTCAACACTTAAAAATCTTAAGACTGAAAACCTTCCAGCAAAGATGACTTCAGAAGGACAGTGGATTGAAATGACAATCCTTGACTCATTGGGTCAACCCAAGACCTTAAATATTTGGTTCCCAATCTTAACTAATTGTTATGTGCTTGTGCATATTGCCCCAAATGCTGCTCTTAACAACACTTGGATTGTTGATAGTGGGCAGCAATGAACTTGACTGGTGACATATCTATTCTTTCAAATGTCAATCGAATTAGAGAAGCATATGTATGCTTTTCTAGTGATAAGGTTGGATTCATTACAGGTGAAGGCGTTTTGTCAAAAGGTTAAGTTTCTTTTGACAAAGTGATCGAAATACATGAAACAACTTGAGAATATCTTCTTTCTGTGTCACAAATCTGTGACAAGAAGTATAGAGTGCTGTTTGATGATGCAAAATGTTATATTCTCAAGAGGGACATTAATACTCCTGATGACTGGATCCTGATGTCAGCTTCAAGGAAACATGATCTGTATGTTCTTAACTTGGCCACTACTTCAACTACATCTTCTTGAGCTTCATGTTTTATGTCAAAAGCAACTAAGAAAGATTCTATCCTTTTTCATAAGAAGATGGGCCATTTAAGTCTAAGGAAGATGAATTATTGGGTTTATAACAGTCTGGTTGATGGTGTCAATATGAGAAATTACAAATTGTCTGATGTCTGCATCTCATGCAAGAAGGGAAAGCAAACCAAGTGGTCTCATAAACTTAAAAAGGTTCACTCGATAACTGTTCCACTTGAGCTTCTTCACATGGATCTGTTTGGTCTAGGGCTATTCAAAAAGCTTGAAGCTCGGATTCGACTCGTAGCTCGTTCGGAAAAAGCTTAGATAAAGCTCGTTTGTAACCAAACCGAATCGCGGGGCTCATTCTGTAACCGAGCCATGTTCGAGGCACGGCTGGCTCGACTCGTAGCTCACTCTTTGCTCGGCCTCTATGCTCGGTTCGTGGGTCGGCTCGTTTGTACAACATGTTATACAGAAATATAAAACTATAGGGTTACTTTGAATAATAAATATACTTTGGTGTTATTTTGTAATTATGATAAAAAAATAAAAATAAAATAATATAAGAAAAGAGGACAGAAATACGAAATGAATCTCAATTTTAACGTGCCTCACTAATTCCTAATTCCTAAATCATATTCTTAATTCATAGTTCCACATATTCACGCCTCTTCTCTTATGTAAAACCGAGCTAAAAACGAAACAAGCCAAGTTGAGGTGAATACAATTCAAATATTAAATTTCTTATGTAAAAACCGAGCCAAAAACAAACCGAGCTGAGTTGAGGTGAATGCAATTCAAATATTAAATTTTTTTATGTTAAATCGAGCCGAAAACGAGCCGAGTCTGAGCCAGAATTTTAGGCTTGGTTTAAAATCCGAGCCGTGTCGAGCCAGGCTCAGTTTAAATCCGAGCTGAGTCCGAGCTGACCCCTGGCTCGGCTCGGTTCGGCTCGTGAACACCCCTAGTTTGGTCGTGTCAGCAGCAAGAGTATTGCTGGAGATGAGTGTTTTCAGGTTATCATTGGTGAGTTCTCCAGATACTCTTGGCTCTTTTTCATGAAGGAGAAATCATAGACTTTTGAATGTATACAAGTTCTAGTTACTAAACTTGAGTCTCTTAGTAAGCTCAAAGCTCGAATATTCAGAACATATAATGGGACGGAATTTAAGAATCACAATATGAAATCTTCCTGCAATGAACTTGGCATTCTGCATAAATTAATTGCTCCATATGTCCCTGTAATGAATGGTGTTGCTGAACGAAAGAACGGAACATTGATTGAGGCTGCTAGGACTATGCTTCCTGACTCTTCCTTACCAGTACGGTTGTTGTACCATGTTGATGCTTGATCATCTCACACCATTGAAAAGTGGTACGATGTTGATGTTCAACAATGTTCTATGCTATATCCAGGAAAAGGACCTAATTGGATGTTTAGTTATTCTGATCTCTTTGACTCCTTCAATAATCTTCCCGAGTATTTCGATGAAGATGTTATTGTTCAAATGATGTGCGATGCACAAAATGCACCTACTGAACAAATGTAATCTTCATCTGTTTTAGATTAATATGATGCTCCAAATCACTTGCAGACAAATGATGACAATTTGGATTTAGATGACCATGATTCTCAACCAGATGTTGTTAACCAAGATATTGATAATATTGTTCCCACTCTTGATGATCTTAATCTTAAGACCATTCCCATCCATGATTTGGATGCCCAGTAGTTCGGCAGAAACTAAAAAAAAAAATTTCTCAAAAACCCACAACCAAGTTGCCCCACCAACCATTGGTTGGTTATAATAATATTATTAAACATGATATTCTATGCCACGTGTATTTTTGTGATTGGTTAATTTTATTAGGTTGGGTTGGTTATGAATGAGAGTGAAAAAATTTAATTTGGTTGGTTGTATATATGAAAGAGAGAGAAATTAATATTTTATAGAATAGTTTTGGTTGGATGGTTGTGGATGAGAGTGGTCTAACAATCTTGATAATCATGTTGTTGTCCCTGCACACCTAGTTGGCAGAATCAACAATGATGACGGGGTAGGATCATTATGGACAGAATAATGTGTCCTGCCCACAAAAACCAAGGAACATAACATGGTCAGGATAAGATGACCGGCTCATACGTACATCAAACTATGAAAAGATGATATGAGTCAGCTCTGTCAAAAGGATAAAGGTGATATGAGTCATTGTCAGAGGACAAAAATGGAATAGAAGAAAAGATGGCGAATAAAGAAGATCACTCTTTCCATAAAAGGAAAGACACGTTAGTGAAAGCCAAGAACGATCATCTTCCTCATGCATATAAATACCTGCATAATCAGCAAGGTAAGGGGAGCTTAATTCACCCTCCACTCTTCTACACTCTCTCTCTTTCTCTAATACTTCTCTCTATAATTTTTGGGTGCTTCGATACTTATTCTTACACCGAAGGCTGATCACAGGGGCCCCTCCCCTGCGGTGAGACTAACGGTGTTTTTCTTTTAACAGGTTCGCAGCATCATGGACATGACATCGTATCCGACCTACAACGAGCTGACGTATTGACAAGTTAATCTCCTCATTTGGTTGGCCCAGATCTGCTATAGTAGCGAGTTTTGTTGTTTTAACAAGTGGCGCCATCCGTGGGACCGACTGCATTTCAAGCTTTCTGAAATTGGTCTTATACACCTATTTCTAGTTTTCTACTGCTATCTATAGCCGGTTAAACACCAGTTTGAGATGATTTTATTCCTCGATCCTCATCACCAACGTTAGCTATTAAACACCCAACAAAAATAACAGATATGATTGAATTAACTTCTGAAGGAGTTCTCGAAAACATGTCATGCTTGCTAGTACACATGAACAACTATGCTCGAGGAGTGTGACTTGAAATATTAAGGGTACGTCTCAGCTATGAGAAGGAATCAAATGCTCCTCCTGTTACAGAGCTTCCAAGCAACTAAGGGGACATTTATCCTTTAATGATGCCACCTGGTAAGCTAGTAGTACGGTAGTCAAGACACTTTTCAGAAGGCTACTTACTTTCACTAAATTGGAAAGTATTGACAAATAAAAGAAAGAGATCATCCATTAATGCTCGAATCTCATAGAGGTTTATTAGCTGTTGAAAGATCTTGTTATTATTCATATGTCTGGTCCATCTAGCACCTTATTTTTCATAAGTCTGAACTGACCAAGATCTTCACTTTGACAACTCTGGTCCTTCCAGACAATCGTTTCCAAGACTCTCGTTTTCATAGGTCTGGTTCGACCAACATCTTTACTTTGACAAGTTTGGTCCTTCTAGAAAATCCTCTCCAAGGATCTAGTTATTTATAAGTCTGGTGCATCCAACATCTTATTTTTCATAAGTCTGGCCCGACCAGCATCTTCACTTTTGTAAGTCTGGTCCCTCCAAAAAATCCTTTTCAAGGATCTCGTTTTCATATGTCTAGTCCGACTAGCAACTTTACTTTGACAAGTCTTGTCCTTCTAGACATCCTTTCCAAGGATCTCGTTATTAATAAATCTGGTACAACCAGCATCTTTACTATGACAAGTCTGGTTCTTCCAGACAATCCTCTCTAAGAATCTCATTTTCATAAGTCTGGTCTGACCAGCACGTTTACTTTGACAAGTACGGTCCTTCCAGACATCTTTTCCAAGGATCTCGTTGTTCCAAAGTCTGGTGCAACAAGCATCTTCACTTTGACAAGTCAGGTTCTTCCAGAAAATCCATTCCAAGGATCAAGTTATTCATAAGTCTTGACTGACCAGCATCTTCACTTTTACAAGTCTGGTCACTCCAGACAATCCTTTCCAAGAACCTCGTTATTCATAATTATGTACTATTGAGCATTTTATTTTTCATAAGTTTATTTCAACCAATATTTTTCCTAACAAGCCTGGTCTTTACAGACAATCCTTTTCTTGGATTCTTTTATTCATAAGTATCATACTTTACATATTTCTTGTACAAAAATCATATTGATGTTGATAAGTCTGGGCCTTCCAAACAAATTTTTCAAAGGATCACTAGATTCATAAGTCTGATCCGTACAGTACCTTTCTTTACATAAATTTGGACTGCAACATTTTCATCTTTATTAGTTTGGTCCTACCAACATGTTAATATTAATAAGTTTGTTCCAGGAAACATCTTTACCTTGATAAAATTATGTTCCTTCCAGACAATCCTTTCCTTTATATTATAAGAAAATGTATCAATATATTCATGTATTGTTTATTTAATTAGGTATATATATCTTTCTCGGATAATTTTTTGACTTAAACGTATGTCAACGGGCTAATGCGCCCAAGCTCTCTAACGCATATTTAATTTCGTCCACATATGACATGCCAGGAATATCATGATACTTGTTGAAGATGCCCACAATATTGCTCAAATGGGATGACCCAAAGTATAACTCCCATTTCTCAACCATTTATGTAAAGAAGATCTTGAGGACATCACCATGATTTTCGTAGACCTTTTTAACAAACACCTCACCATCGCGCATCATACTGTGGAAACAAACATATACTTGTTTAGTTTACAACTTTATCTATGACTATGTAAGAAATATTTTCCACTAAAGAAGTTAAGTAAACTTTTCAACCTCCAAGACCAATGAGTCAAATGGATGACAAAAATCCTCAGGTACTATGAATTTCATGAAGATAGGATTTATCATACTAATGATTATTCTTTGTTAAAAAAAAGAATCAAGATGGCTATGCAAAGTGTTGAGCTGGTTCATCACTAAAAGTCTCAAAGAAAGCACATGAAAAAGGGAAAGAAGAAGCAAACAAAAGAAAAAAAAGAAATCGTTATGGTTTCCTCTTTTTGAAAGAATAAAAGATGAAAATAAAAGTTACATAGATGTTTCTCTCCAAGATTCCATTATATTCCTTCCGATATCATCACATGCAAAGACTGAGGGGCCAATGGTCATCAAAGCATGTTGAGGAAAGAAAGCTAAGTTTGCAACAATGAAAAATTTTGTTTCCCTCTCATGCACCCTTAGTGGGCTTCTTTGAATAAAAGTTATAACCAATGGTGAGATCGACCTGGAAGTCACTTTGCATAAGAACAAACCTCGAAAATCAGAACATTAACCTTTATGATTATTTTTTACACTTCAAGGTACAATGCCACAAAAGGAGTGACTAATCTCTTTTCAAAATACTATGGATCACCTACTATGCATGGCTGAAAATAAAAATCACAAAGCAAAGGAAGATACAATACTAGTGGTAATCAATGTGCGGTTACCGTGATAGACGGTTCAAATTGGGACTAGTCTATCTCCACAAGGACACAGGTCCTTAATTAAGCTATTACAGAAAAACAAATATGTTTTCTCCTGATCCTCGAATAACATTATATGTTTTCCCTGATATATGGTTAAGCATGCCATCAAGGCAGCTCCGAAATCAATTCTGGTAGTTTAGAAGAAAAGAGAAATATATATTGCAAGAAGCAATATAGTCTTAGCAGAAGTCTACAAGTTAATAAACGTCAAGACACTCAGGGAGGCCCCGTATCACACTTGTATTGAAAATCTAGTTATGGTAAATAAGGCAAAACGATAATTGAAAGATGTGTACATACTTCGAAGACCTTAATAAATCATGTAATAAGAAATATTACCCCTGCTTGATATTGATTTAAGGGGAAATGCGCAAAGGATATCATTAGACTCAAATGAAGAAAGAATATTTTACATAACAAGGCGCCTGTATGGCCCGCCCACTTTATACGGTCCACTAGACCAACAACATGTAGATTAATGAATTTTAATTCTTAAATCACATATGCACATAGGGTGTCGGTAAAAGAGTAGGTGTTGGAAGATGTTTGGTTGAAATACCATCCTGATTAGAACATCAGAATGTGGAAGTCCAGGAGGTGATGATGGAAGAAAGAGAGCAATAGGAATGGTTACTATATACAGATGGGGCTTCAAGTATCGAAAGATTTGGGCATGATTGATCCTCATAGATCATTCGGGTATCGAAATTACTTATGCTTTACGACTCAACTTTAGAAGCACGAATAACGAATCTGAGTATGAAGCAATAGAACCAACCATGAAGCAATATAAAAATCTCACAATTGAATTACTCAAATGATTCACAAAATGCACGATGGTTCAAGTGGCAAGAAGTCAAAACAAACGAGCTGATGACTTAAGTAAATTAGCCTCTTTAACTTTCGCTCATCTCACAAAGAAAGAATTGGTGGAAGTCCTGCATACACGCTCCATGGATTCACCAGAGGTTAATGAGGTGGTACAGGAACAAGGAACCACCTGGATGAACCCATATACAAATACCTTTCTCAAGGGGTTCTGCCAGAAGACAAAGACGAAGCTGAATAACTACGATTAAAGGCAAGCCAATACGTGGTCAAAGAAGGGTTGCTATTTAAGAAAGGGTTTCTCTCTCCCTACTTAGATGCGTCGGCCCAGAGCAAAGTAAATACCTTATCAGGGAAGTCCACATGGAAATTTGTGGAACACATGCGGGTTCGTGATCCAGTGTCATGAATGATGAACATGGGGTACTACTGGCCTTCCATACACGCAGACATAGCTGAAGAACTTCGCAAATGTGAATCTTGTCAGTTGAACGCACCTATCGAACGCCTCAAAAATTACAATCTCATACCCATAACCGTAGCCTGGCCATTCCATAAATTGGGGATAGATATCGTAGGACCATTTCCAATAGGTAGTAACAAGGCAAAATTCCTCCTAGTAGCGGTTGATTATTTCACAAAGTGGACCGAAGTCAAGCCATTATCCACTATCCCTGGGAAACATGTTATATGTTTTTGTTGGGAAATGCTCATATGTCAATTTGGGCTTTCAAGGGAGATAGTCGCCAACAACGGCCATCCGTTTGCTAAAGAACATTTCAAAAGCAGGTGTGCAGAATTACACATAAAGTAAACATTTACATCGATGGCACATCCTCAAGAGAACGACCAAATGGAAAGAATGAATACAAGTATCGTAGACGACAGACTGAAAACACGGTTGGAAAAATACGGAGGAGCATGGGTAGAAGAGTTACCAAGTGTATTATGGGCCATCAGAACAAATGAAAAAACAAGCAATGGCCAATCTCAATATCATTTATCGTATGGATCAGATGCTTTTATACCCATTGAAATCAGGGTACAGACCGCACAAAGCACATCAGTAATGGAAAGTGACAATAATGAGGAGCACCTATTCAATCTGGAACTTCTAACAAAATCTAGAGAAAGTGCTAACAAGCGGGAGATGTAATACAGACGATAGTTGGAACGATACTATTACACACGAGTTAAACCGACAAATTTTAAGACAGACTACTTGGTGTTGAGGGAAAATGAAGCATGTAGACAAAAACCGAAGGGAAAATTGGGAGTCAAGTGGGAAGGGCCATACCAAGTAAGGGAAGCCCACAGAAAAGCTGTTACAAGCTGGAATCAACGGAAGGCAAACCCACACCCAGACATTGGAATGTTGTTAATATTTTTCGTTTTAATATTTAAATAACTATGCTCTTTTTCTCTTTTTCAAGTATTATAATGTAATAGTGGAGACACACATCCAGCTTTTGTAGCCAACAGTTGATTATATTAAGGAAGAGGAAGAGATTGGTATATGAGGATGTATAATTCTAACAGAAAATCTACAAACAGGTTTTGACCTTGTCCTAGCCCAAGAACAACTACTTTCCAAGGGTATCTGTATTATCCTACCTAGGAATTACTCATATCTACAAACGGGTTCTGGCCTTGTCCTCACCAACAAAAGCAAGTACATTCCAAGGGTATCGGTATTATCCTACCTAGGAATTGCTCAAATCTAAAAACGGGTTCCGGCCTTGTCCTGCCTAACAAAAGCAAGTAAATTCCAAGGGTATCGGTAATACCGTACCCAGGAATTACTCAAATCTACAAATAGGTTCCGGCCTTGTCCTGCCCAACAAAAGCAGGTACATTCCAAGGCCATCGGTATTATCCTTCCCAACAACAACATGGACACTCCAAGGGCATTGGTATCATCCTGCCGAGGAATTCCATAAATGTACAAACGGGTTCCGACCTTGTCCTGCCCAACAAAAGCATGTACATTACAAGGGTATCGGTATTATCCTGCCTAGGAATTACTTAAGTCTGAAAACGGGTTCTGGCCTTGTTCTCCTTAATAAAAGCATATACATCCCTAGTAGGTAATATCCTGCCCAGGATTCCTTAAACATACAAACGGGTTCCAGCCTTGTCCTGCTCAACAACAGCATGCACCTTCCAAGGGTATCAGTATTATCCTGCCCAGGAATTCCTTAAACATACAAACGGGTTTCGGCCTTGCCCTGACCAACAACAACATGCACATTCCGAGGGTATCTGTATCATCTTGCCCAAAAATTTCTTAAGTCTAAACAGGCTTCGACCTTATCCTTCACAACAAATACACATAAGAAACACGGGTGAAAGTGTTACATTACCCAATAATTTCACAAAGGAAAACTTTCCTGTTCAAACATTATGTTTGTAAAAAAGAAGAAAAACATTTCATAATGCTCTTCCCATATCCGGAAACCTATAAAGGCTCCAAGACAAATTTGCTTAAAAGCCAAAAACACTTAAAATTCGTGATCATAGAAATCAAGTAATGACCATTATAACACATAAAGTAGTCTTCAACAAACAAACTAGAAACCATGGCTGGCAAGTCACCAAAACAAAGCAAAAACAGACATATTCGACGACCATTCTTCATGATAGTACAAATAAAGTACCAAAAAATGCAAAGACATAGAAAAATAAATTGTTCCAAAGCGATAGTCTACCATAAAACTATTTTTAATACCCAAAGCATCTCCAAATCTTCTAGCCCTTTGACACGAGCATCCTTGCTTTTTGAAGATTCTAATTTCCCCTTTGGAGGAAGAATGGATATCGAATGAGAATTGGCACTCACGTTGGAACTTTTGGACACGCTCCCAAAATCTAACCTGCCAATAGCCTTCCTAGCATAACTCACAGTAGTTTGACCGCCCAATTCTTTTCCACCAGATATAGGAAGACAAGGATTTAACCCTATAGGTTCAAGTTCCTTAATGGCCTTAAGACTTTATCTAGACAAGGAAGCTAACTCCTGCAAGTAAGAAAAACTCAAAGAGTCAAAGTTAAAAGCAGCCTCCTGCATCAATTTCTTCGCGTCAGGCCTAAAATAGTTGGTCTCGTTCATAGCTTTATTCTTCAAGCAGTTTCGGTAACTAGATTGAACACCAACATGCAAGCCAAGACGAAATACAACCTTCTGCAAAGCCCCAAGGGCGGTTTGAAATTCTCCGCTCCTAACACTCACTTCACAACATGGCCAAAACCTTCTTCTGTGAGCCATTTTCGATCAGATTTCAACAACCCCAAAGTTTTTTATTCCCTTATATTTCTTGCGCTTATTTTGAACGGCATCCTTAGTAACTTTCAACGCTTGAGAGAGCTCGGCAATCGTCACACCATGTTTTTCATCTAGACTAGCCAGCACTTCAGCCTTTTCTTTCTCAAATAAGTCCACACACTCTTCAGTTTGGCCACAACTTTTTGGCTATCCACTAAGCGCTTACGAATAACATTCACCTATCCATCAGAACGGGCAACGCTGGAAGCACACGCTTCGAATAAGGTAAGTGCAACTGGAAGAACACCTCCAAGTTGAGCAAACAACGAGTATACTTTACTTATCACCGCATCATTTTTCAGAGAATCTGCGATCACTTTTTCTCTTGGAGGTGAAAATGATTGACCAACTTGCAACAGACAAAACAAGAGCCTAAGACATCCTCATTTCGCACGTCCTAACAAGGGACATATGTCTCTGCAACAATTTTCGATTCCATTTCATTACTATCAATAGTTTTCTCCTTTGAAACAAGATTGTTGAGTGAAAACATCTTACCTTTAGAAGAGGAACATGTTGAGGATCTCAATTTTTACTAAGAACAACAAGTATAAATAAGACTCGGGATACGACCGAAAATAGGTTCAATGATCACACAATTCTGAAAATAGTTTGATATTATACAAGGGGTCCTTAAGACTTATCACAACAATTGGCTATGAGGGATCTTTCCAAGACATTCGAAAGGGGAAATACAAAGAGGAAACCCTAAAGAAGTAATTTTTCCAATATTTGGGAGACGGGGTGATCTCATAAATAAATTGGAGTTACATATCCCTATACCGTTCAAGAGTAAACCAATCCCTATTCTTTGCCAAACTAGAGAAATTAGCAAAACAGAGAAATGGTGGGAAAACCGCCTAATGCACGACATGCCATTTCAAAATTCAAAATCATGTTAAGGCCTTCGGGTGCCATTTTCAAAATATGCACAAAATAATGTTCCAGTACGTTTAACAGAAAAACTGGTAAGGGAAGACAAAGATTGGAAAAATCAAAAAACTAAGTATATAACCCTACAATTCCATTAGGAGGCTCCTGGATACTACTCGTCAGAACAGGACGAAGGGGACGAACTCGGGTCCTATACAGTACCGGACGCAAACTTTAGAGAATTCTTTCTCTGATAAATCACATAATTACGACAACATATCACGTTTCGTCTCCATCGTCTTCAACTAAATCACAGACATTGAAGAATGGGTACTAACCTGCGAAATCATTGCTTCAAATGAACAAGGGAGAACAAAAAAGCTTCCAGATTTTTCTGAAAAAACCGATTGATGATAACGAAACAAAAGAAATGATGAAGAAAAAACACTCTGCCCAAGAAATAGGCCGGCGGACGGTTACAGCACATCAGCTACAGTTAAAGGTATTCCGGGAATTTTTATTTTTAAGTCATGGTCATTTACGTAATACTACGTTAATAACACTGACTGAGGGGCTGATGACGGGGGTGGGATCATTATGGACAGGATAATGTGCCTTGCCCACAAAAACCAAGGAGCATAATATTGTCAGGATAAGATGACCGGCTCATTATGATCCTCCGAATTCTCCTCCACGATAAGCATCGAGCTTCGAGATCGAATTTGATGGAAAAAAGCTTACATACGTATATCAATACTTGGAAAAATGATAGGAATCAGCTCTGCCAAAAGGATAACGGTGATAGGAGTCATTGTCAGAGGACAAAAATATAATAGAAGAAAAGATGGAGCATAAAGAAGATCAATGTTTCCATAAAAGGAAGGACACGTTGGTAAAAGCCAAGAACCATCATCCTCCTCATGTCTATAAATACCAGCATAATCAGCAAGGTAAGGGGAGTTGAATTCACACTCCACTCTTCTACTCTCTCTCTCTCTCATACTTCTCTCTAGATTTATCGTGTGCTCCGATACTTATTCTTACGCCGGAGGCTGATCGCAGGGGACCCTCCCCTGCGGTGAGACTAACAGTGTTTTTCTCTTAGCAGTTTCGCAGCATCATGGACAAAACATCGTAACTAACCCATAACGTCCATACATATTAACAAGTTGATCTCCTCATTTGGCTGGCCCAGATCTGCTGTAGCAGCGAGTTTTGTTGTTTTAACAAACAACATTAATCCTCAAGAGAACATTATTGGATAACTGACTGACGTAGTTAGAAGTCGTAGACAGTTGACTTCAGGAGGGCTTGCTAAAATTCATGTGTCTGGGGACCTAAATTTCTGTGCTCATTCTTTTTCATCTCACAGATCGAACCTAAAACCGTGTTTGCCGCTTGATATGTGCACGCTACCAGTCCAAGCCAAGGGTTTCTCATCTTATTGCTGTGAAGAAGATTTTTTGTTATCTGAAGGGTACTCCAGATCTAGGATTATGTTATTCAAATGATGATAACTTTGAATTTACTGCTTATAGTGATTTGGATTACGATGGCTGCAAACGTGATTACAAGTCCACTTCTACGGGGTGTGAATTCTTCAGATAAGAATGATTGGATCAAATAAAAATAATGTCGATTCTGAATCTGTACATGTGCTGTATTACTCAGTTTGAGACTAGTTGAATCCAACCATTCAGATAGGATAAGATAGAAAAATACAAAAATACAATAAGTTCGATCCCATACATGTGACACATATTGGGTTGCAGCCTAGTTGAAGCCATCCAATTGGATAGAACGAATCTTAGTCAATTCAAGTCTTACACATGTCATATTGCTTTGTAAAGACCTTGCTTAAGCTGCCTATGATAATGTGTTGATCTTGAGTCGTTATCAATATAAAAATACAATAATATGATAAGTTGGAACCTTATAAATTTATAATTGTAGGTCTTAAGTTATTCTGAGATGAATTGTCAACTAGTTTTGGATTTAACATATTGACCGGAGTGGGTAACACAATCAGAAGATATGATTGATCACAAATGTGCTGTAAAATGATGCTTGATAGGCTTAATATGGACAAATATATCAATAATTGCATCAAAAACTCATATTGACAACAGTTTTACAGTCAAAGTTTTAAGATTGGTATGTCTTAGTAACTATCACTACTGTGGATTTTTCTCACAAAAACATGTGTCCTTAAGCTTTTCGTTTGTACAGTTTTCTCACTTAGAAAATTACAAACATATTTTTGATTTCTCTTTACTTTGAATGATCATTTGTTAAATCAGTTATTCAATAATGTCTTGAACCTGCACCAAATAAGAAAAACTTCATAATTTTCATAACAACGTGTTCATGATGTCAAATTTAAAATGATTTTTGTGCTTGAGTGTTTGTTTATACTAAACTGTCAACAATTCTTACACACATTCGTATAAATGAGTCATTTTTTGGACTCATTCACGTGAATGAACAAGACATACGAATAATTCATTTGCATGAATAAGCCAGGCTAATAGGTCATTCGCATGAACACCCAGGCGAATGGACTTCTCTTGCGATTGACACATACAAATGGGTAAGAGATTTTAAGGCAACTAATTTGCCTGTTGAATCCATTCGCCCCAACCGCTCATTCTTCTACTGTGTGTTCATCCACTTTCGCCTCAGACCAAATCTATGTCATCGTGATAATAATATGTGTTCTTGTTGATCCATTATTTTCTCTTGACTCACGTTTATCTTTTCAGGTACTAAAGGATCATTTTTCCTCAATTTTGGAAAGATTTTGGTCAAAGACGGTAGGAAGGTTAGGGGTTTAGGTTTTGGACATGATGTGAACAAATAGACCATTCATATGACCTTTAATCAAACCAAAACCAGCTACAAATGATTAATCGGACCTTTCTAAACATAACGTTGTAAATTTTTGGGTTCAAATCATGATTTTTATGAAAAAGGGAATAAGGATTTGTCTGTCATACGAATAGCTCCATTCGTGTACTATGTCATACGAATGAAGTCATTCGTGCTTCTCGTTCATATGAATGAATTCTCACAAACGAGTGACTCCATATTGATGACTCATTAATGTAAATTGCTCATTCATTTCTCAGAATCATTCGCATGAGGAAACATGCGCATGAATGGATTCATTCTTATGAGTCATTCGCACAAATGAAGCATTGACGTTACAAAATTCTTATGTCTCCACTTTTCTGTTGATCTGAACTGACACGTTTATTTGCTTCTGTTTACAGAATGATAAATCAGTGCTTCATCCAAGAGCAACATCCGTGCACATCTTGATCCTACCACAAAGAACACTATGGAGTTTGTTGACATTATAGCATTCCTTAGGCGATCGCGTATATTTACTGTTATATCAGCCGTTCATGTTCCTTATATTTCACACCAGAGATCCTTCTGGTCATCGGCCTACATTGATTGCACAGTCGAGCCATCGGTTATACGGGAAATAGTAGGAGGTAGAGATGTTGTTGTCTTGGTTGAACACATCAGGAGGGTGTGTGGTTTTAGGGACTTGCCAGATCACCCACTCACTTTGGACAAACATCTTCTATGAGGATGCTTCATGAAATGCAAGTATGATGGTGACCTGTCAGTTGGAGTACTTAACAAAGCCAACATATGCCCTCCTTTCAAGTATCTTTGTCATGTTCTACTACAATGCTTAGAATAAGGAGTGGCGACTTTGACGAGTTATGAGAGACTCTTATGTCTACCTTTGTCGCTCTCATTCTGAACATTCGTTTCAATTTCTCCAATATGGTATCCAAGCACGTGAAGGAGAACATCAGCATCAAAGGAGACAAGAAGTGCCTGATATACCCTAGGTTCTTGTAGATGGTGTTTGATGCACAATTACCTGACCTTCCAAAGATCAATGCGGACATCATCTGGTTGGAGCACATGACAGACAATACGCTCAATCGAGTTCAATCCTATTGGGGTAAGGATGTCAAGCTCCCGTCTCGTCACGATGACTCAGGTTCAAATGGGGAGGACATTGTAGTTCCTGATGATGATAAAGAAGATGATGATGGGTGATGATGATGATGGAGATCATAATATCGGTGCTCTGCCTCCACTATTGCCACTGTATCTTCCACTATTGAGATCAGTGTGCCCGAGTTTACTGATGTCATGGATTAGCAACCCACCTTCAATCCTGAAGATGTTAATGTAGATGAAGATTCATTCGCTGTTGAGTCTGACTCCGAAAAGACAGATGACAAGTTCGTGACAACAATGGTTGGACCAAGGGAAGTATGGTCCATCAAACGACAGACAGAGAAGACATCAAGAAGCGAGGAAATAGAAGATCCTGACTTTATTGTGTATTTTCCTATGGCTCCCATCTCCACCACTCTTGAAGCTCCAAGAAGAAGTGGATTAGGTTCGTCCTCAAAAGGTGGACAAAATTGTTGTCTGTTATAGCAACCATTGTCACATCAGCTGCAACAGTTCCGATCTCTTCACTATCCAGGTCTTGGACTGCATCGACAGATCATATTGCTTCTTTGTCTTAGACCTAATATATTCCTACTGTTGTTTTTACAGTTGCTTCAGATGGTCCCTCCATCACCTGCATGGACACGTTCATGCCAACTGTCTCAGTTGCTGAACAGCTCAGCACATTGAACAGCTTGGTCTTTTGTCTTATGGAGAGGAACCATAAGCATGATTAGGCCATCACCCAACTTATTTAGAAGTTCAATGATCAGCAAACACTGCATCTACTTTCTGCTGATCAACGGGCTGATCTGAGGGCAAGTGTAGATACCATCCAGATGATAAAGACTGACAAAATCAACACCGGAAAAAGCTAAAGAATAAGTTTGACTATTTTTGTGTACTTGTATTTTCGTATTCTTTTGTTTTTCATGAAATTTTGTATTTCGTGTACATAGGTTTCGTTCTAGGTTAGAATCCTGAGGTAAATCGCTTCTAGATGTATTGAAGCTACCTTGTAAAGTTCACGTTTTTCAATAGAAATTCAGTATTCTATCTTTTTTTCTAGATTCCGCACACTATTGAAGACGTTTGATGCTGATTTGCTAGATATAGTTCGAGTCTTGACACGTTAGGGACCTACAAGTGCTATCAGAGTGTTGGAGCTATTTTCAGCTTCAAGGTAACTACGTATCATCTCAAGTTCATGAATTTATTGTTCATCTCTGCATTGGGAAGTTACTTCACAAGTTTGGGGTTCAAATCTTGAATAAATTTCATCTGGATTTCTATAAATATTTTCCTGAACTCTAAATTCGGGTACCTCACCTTCGAGATCGTGTACTTCAGTTTTTGATTACTATTGTGAAGTTAGTATACTTCTGTCACACCCCGAGCCGGCGGGTTGGATCGACTTCCCCGTCGGGCGGAAGGTTCCCGGTGCGCGATATCGTGAATGATAATCGAAATGATCAGATTGTTTACAATGCTCATGATATATAAATGAGAAACTGCTATATGAAAATAGAATTACAAAGTTAAATTACATCAGTTTAGTTCATAATTTAACAATGTAAATCTACTATCAACATCATAAATCTTCAATCTTGTATCTGCACAAGGTATACAAAATAATCTGTAAATTGATGTTTCAAAATATGCAGGTCCAAAAAGTTAGGTCCTCTAACTGGTATCCTAGTCCAAAAGTAATAACTCCTTAGTTAACTTGTTCGTCACCTGAAAAGTCATGCAAAAAGATCAAGTCAACACATGGTTGGTGAGTTCATTAAGTTTTATAAAAATAAATTTGAATGACCTGAATGACAACCTTAACCTCCCCATTTAACCACCTATACCATCCAGTTCAGTATGCTTACATATAGGGCATATGTAGGGTCGAACTTACCGCCCGCCCACCCATCGTCGCACCACATACCAAAGCACATGATATATTGTTCCTGGTGATAATTAAGCGTTTCATCCCACTTGTTTGATTCCATAACCTTTGATTCTTAACATTTGATTCCCTTGAAAATGTTTATCTTTATCCCCCGAAATGACAACCTTAACCTCACCAACAACCACCTATGCTATCAAATCAAGTATGCTTATATATAGGGCATATGTAGGGTCGAACTTACTCCCCGCCCAGCCACCGTCTCACCACATACCGGACTGCTTAGCTTATTGTTGTTAATGATAATTAAGCATTTCATTCCATTCACCTTCATTTTAGATTCTGATTTCCACAAATTGAAATACCTTTGATTTCTTGAGTCACCATGTATTCATGATTTCCCAAGGCACTTGTAGAAATGTAATATTAAAGGTTTGATTAAATTAATAAATAAACATCTAAATACAACTAAGACATGATGATTGGGTCTTATTTGACTCAATCAATTAGACTTAGTTGTTGGTGGTTGTCCAAGTTGTACCCTCTCACACGTGGCCCATATCAGGCATGACCCACAAGGAGTCTACCAGTATGTGTCGGGACTTTAATGATGCCCATATCAGCTTGACCCACTCATCTACTGTACATGCCGGAACTTTAAGGATATCCTTTGATTCTTGTTCTTCTTTGATTCTCCTGATTATTATTTTTTTAATAGTTTCCGTTATGCCCATATAGCTTGACTACAAGAGTCTACTATTTATGCTGGACATTCCGTGTGTTACACGTGGTCTTGATTTACATACAACTGAGATCCATCTTAGATTAAACCGTTAATGATTTCATTAGATCTTAATGATTTCATTATTTCCATGACTCATACACGGTTATGATTTCCATGATTCACTTGATTCTCTTGATTCTGATCTTTTGAATTTCATGATTTCCACATTGATTACAGATTCTTGATTTGGATCCTTAGTTTACTGATCACACACTCGATTAGATTCAATTGATTTTGATCTTTTGCTTTTGTTCTTTTGATTTCACTTTTAAATTTAGATTCTTGATTTTGAACTCGATGCCCAACGACGCTGTCGCATGTTGAGTTCCTTTTGATCAAAAATATGCTGCAGACTCTTGTGATCAGTATATATGGTACATTTAGTGCCCTATAAGTAATGTCTCCAAATCTTTAACGCGAAGATTACAGCTCTCAGTTCCAAATCATGAGTAGTGTAATTCTTCTCATGAATCTTTAACTGTCTTGATGCATAAGCGATAACTTTGTCCCGTTGCATTAGTATGCAACCAAGTCCCTGATGGGAGGCATCACAATAAACAACAAAGTCATCACAGCCTTCTGGAAGAGATAAGATTGGAGCAACACATAACCTTTGCTTCAATGTCTGAAAAGCATCTTCTTGTTTCTGCACCCAGACAAACGGTTCACTTTTCTGAGTTAACAGTGAGAGGCATAGCTATCTTAGAAAAGTTTGAGATAAACCTTCTATAATAATCGGCCAATCCCAGAAAATACCGTATCTACGTCGGTGTCTTCGGAGTATCCCAGTTCTTTATTGCTTCGATCTTGGCTGGATCTACATGTATTCCCTTGCTGTTGACTACATGACCAAGAAATTGAACCTCTCTTAGCCAAAATTCACACTTAGAGAATTTGGCATAGAGTTTCTCTTCCTTCAACAGATCCAAGATCTTTCTGAGATGTTTTTCATGCTCAGCTTTGCTCTAGGAATAGATCAATATGTCATCGATAAAGACAATGACAAACTGATCCATATACGGCTTGCACACTCGGTTCATGAGATCCATGAAAACCGCGGATGCATTTGTCAATCCGAAAGGCATCACCATGAATTCGTAATGCCCGTATCTGGTTTGGAACGCCGTCTTCGGTATGTCTTCATCTTGCACTCTTAGTTGATGATATCCGGACCGTAGATCGATCTACGAGAAGTACTGAGCTCCTTGCAACTGATCAAACAAATCATCAATCCTCGGCAATGGATACCGATTCTTGATAATCAACTTGTTCAGCTCGTGGTAGTCTATGCACATTCGAAATGATCCATCTTTCTTCTTCACGAACAAAACCGGAGCTCCCCAAGGTGAGTAGATCGGTCTAACGAATCCTTTATCAAGTAGCTCCTGTAGTTGGTTTGACAATTCCTGCATCTTTGAAGATGCTAACCTGTAAGGAGATTTAGCAACAGGAGTTGCTCCAGGAACTAAGTCAATACGGAACTCTACCGGTCGCGCAGGTGGTAAACATGGTAGATCTTCAGGAAATACTTCCGGATACTCGTTCACTACCGGCACATCTTGAATCTTTTTCTTGTCCTTCTCCTTTTCCACCACATGAGCCAGGAATGCTACGCACTGCTTCTGTAGACACTTACGCGCCTTTATGCAAGAGATGATTTTGACACTTCGTTTTGCTTTCTAACTTCCAATACACGATCGTTCGGCAATGGAACTCGAAGCAGCTTTTCAGAACAGATGACCTCCACTCGATTAGAAGAAAGCCAATCCATTCCAACAATGATGTCAAAACTACCCAACTCCATCGGTATCAAATCGATGGTGAATGTGTTACCATTAAGCTGTTAATGGGCAATTCCTGTATATAGTACTAACTGTGACTTGTTTCCCGTTAGCCACTTCTATGATGTAAGGGGAATTTAACTGTTCCTCTATAGAGTCTAGTTGGCACGCAAAATCGGTAGAGATAAAACTCTGATCCGCACCAGTGTCAAATAAAATGGATGCATAAAAGTCATGTAAGAGAAATGTACGAGTGATCACATTCGGGTCTTGGCGTACAGCTGCTCCTATAGCAAAAGCTCTTCCACGAGGTGCTGGAACCACCTGTTGTGCCTTCTTCGGGCAGTTCTTTGCAAAGTGGCCCTGTTGGCCACAGTCATAGCATCCACCGTTGTTTTGGTTGTTGGGTGGAGGGAGAGCTAAAGCAGCATTGTTGACTGCTTGGTTTGGTATCATCCGACAGTGCTGGACCCAGTGTCGATTTCTTCTACATCCCGTGCAATGACGACATTGATTGTTAACAGCATGATGATACTGGCACTTAGCACACAAAGGGTGTGGGCCAGTATATGGCTTCTTGTGCACGTTCTGCGGTGCCATGGCTACTTGGTTAAGTGGAGTAGCCATGGTGTAATACTTTATGGCCTTTTGTTTCTTCTTCGGGTATTGATGCTGATGAGGTTTCTTGGAAAACTCTTCCTTTTGCTTGCCAGTGTCAGCCTCTTTCTTTAGAACTCCAGAGGCTATCATCAAATCAGTGAGTTTCCCAGACAAACTCACAACAGACTCTTCGATAACAGGGTTTGCTGCAACAACTAAACCCTGAATGCAGGCGAGAAGTCCACCCACATATCGATCAATCCTATGTTCCAGTGTTGGTACCATGTATGGCACCAAAGCAACCAACTCGTGGTAACGAGTAGTATATCCCATGTGGTCTGCCCCCTTCATCACATGGTTTGACAGCTCGACTTCCAGTTTCTGCAGTTCGTTCTTGGGGCAGAATTCAGTTCTCAGCAGAATCTTCAAATCTTCCCAGGTCATGGTCATGGATTCTTCTCTTCCTCTCGCTTGGATCTGTGAGTTCCACCAAGTCAAGGCTCGCTTGTTGAATGTTCTAGCTGAGTAATGAACCTTGTGGTGCTCTGGACAACTGAAGAGGTCTAGAGTAGCCTCGATCTTCTCTATCCATTGGATCAGACCAACGGCTCCCTTAATGCCACTGAAACTTGGCGGCTTACAACCCACAAATGACTTGTAGGAGTAATGCGATGCACCGCCCGTGTTCCCACTAGCTTCTCCTGATGAGTTCCCAGTATTGTTGCTGTCATTCAGGATACGGTTGAGCATATCCGGTATCACTTCTTTCAGCTGATTAGTTAGCTGGCTACTCAGTAAAGTTACCAGTGCAACGGTAGCAGGATCTAGTATCTGAGTTGTGCTCGGACCTGGGGGTGGATTAAGTGGAGGAGGAGGAGGTGGCGGTGGTGAATCAGGTGGTGATGGCGTTGACGAGTGTGGAGCCAAATCTTGCGGTGGTAGTAACAGGGGAGGTTGTCTTCGTGGCGGCATTCTGATCATAACCAAAAGATTATTGGTTAGTGCAGTGATCGAATGCTGAAGACATAATGCAAGTATACAAACCCAATGTTCTTTACATGAGGGGTCCCTAGGTTATAGTCTAGGTCAAACCGTTTAAATAAATGACCTATGTTTCTCTATAACCATGGCTCTGATACCAATCCTTCACACCCTGAGTCGGCGGGTTGGATCGACTTCCCCGTCGGGCGGAAGGTTCCCGGGCGCGATATCATGAATGATAATCGAAATAATCTGATTTTTTACATTGCTCATGATATATAAATGAGAAACTGCTAAATGAAAATAGAATTACAAAGTTAAATTACATCAGTTTAGTTCATAATTTAACAATGTAAATCTACTATCAACATCATAAATCTTCAATCTTGTATCTGCACAAGGTATACAAAATAATCTGTAAAATGATGTTTCAAAATATACATGTCCAAAACGCTAGGTCCTCTAACTGGTATCCTAGTCCAAAAGTAATAACTCCTTAGTTGAATTGTTCGTCACTTGAGAAGTCATGCAAAAAGATCAAGTCAACACATGGTTGGTGAGTTCATAAAGTTTTATAAAAATAAATTTGAATGACCTGAATGAAAACCTTAAACTCACCATTAACCACCTATACCATCCAGCTCAGTATGCTTATATATAGGGCATATGTAGGGTCGAACTTACCGCCCGCCCAGCAAACGTCCCATCACACACCAAACTACATGATATATTGTTCCTGGTGATAATCAAGCGTTTCATCCCACTTCTTTGATTCCATAACCTTTGATTCTGAACATTTGATTCTCCTGAAAATGTTTACCTTGATCCCCCGTGATGACAGCCTTAACCTCACCAACAACCACCTATGCTATCCAATCAAGTATGCTTATATATAGGGCATATGTAGGGTCGAACTTACCGCCCGCCCAGCCACCGTCCTACCACATACTGGACTGCTTAGCATATTTTTGTTAATGATAATTAAGCATTTCATTCCATTCACCTTAATTTTAGATTCTGATTTCCACAAATTGAAATACCTTTGATTTCTTGAGTCACCTTGTATTCATGATTTCCCAAGGCACTTGTAGAAATATAATATTAAATGTTTAATTAAATTAATAAATAACCATTTAATTACAACTAAGACATGATGATTGGGCCTTATTTGACTCAATCAATTAGACTTAGTTGTTGGTGGTTGTCCAAGTTGTACCCTTTCACATGTGGCCCATATCAGGCATGACCCACAAAGAGTCTACCTGTATCTGTCGGGACATTAATGATGCCCATATCAGCTTGACCCACAGGTCTACTGTACATGCCAGGACTTTAAGGATATCCTTTGATTCTTGATCTTCTTTGATTCTCCTGATTTTGATTTGTTTTATAGTTTCCATTACGCCCATATAGCTTGACTACAAGAGTCTACTATTTATGCCGGGACTTTCCGTGTGTTACACGTGGTCTTGATTTACATACAACTTACATCCACATTTGAATAATAGTTAATGATTTCATTAGATCTTAATGATTTCATTATTTCAATGATTCACACACGGTTATGATTTCCATGATTCACTTGACTCCCTTGATTCTGATCTTTTGAATTTCATGATTTCCACAATGATTACAGATTCTTGATTTGGATCCTTAGTTTACTGATCACACTCTGGATTAGACTCCATTGATTTTGATCTTTAGCTTTTGTTCTTTTGATTTCACTTTTGAATTTAGGTTCTTGATTTTGAACTCGATGGACTAAGGGTTTTTTTAGAGTTTAGTATTAAAGTATTACTCATAGGAGTAATTATTTAACTTGTTGATTAATTCATAAGCATATAACCAGTAAAAGCATTTACGTAGAACAGTTTAAATAAAAGGTTTATGCATGCTTCTCATCCCCACATTTGAAAAAAAATGTTTAAAAAAGGGGCCCTGAACTCACCTGTGTTGCTCTGTATTGAATTACCACAAATACGCACTCGTTGTTGTAGACTATGTTTCTTCAGTTCCTAAGTTGTTTGAAGAGAATTCGAATTCGATAAGTATTTATAATAGATGCATCTAAGGTTAGGTCTCGATGTGCAACTTAGTGTCCTATGTTACTAACGCGCTTCTAAGATTTCATCTAACTAGTCTAACTTAAGTACCCATTTGTAACCCATATCCCAAGATTAATCATAACAATTCTTTAATTAATACCTTTCTAATTTATTTCATTTTGAGTTAAATATTAAGTCAAAATCATTTATTTTAATTCAATAAAGTTTATAAATAATTTTCTTTTATTAATACATAATTAACTTTATAAGAAATATAAGTGTTATTATCAAGATGGGCTTGGGTTAAGCCCATTGGGCCAAATCTTGGCCCATTACTAGAATCTTTCACCATAATCGGATTAATTATGCCTTGATGATTTAAGTAAATTATCTAGGCAAATTTCATATCCTTATGAACTTTTCCTAAGGCTAGGTGTTAATAATCCAATCAACCCTCAAGTCCTTAGTTTATTTCTTGGTCTCCATGATTTTCCCCACCGAATTCACATAGGTTTTAAACTAGTTAAATAGATGTTAACCCTTATGTTGGGTTGTTAGTGTGTTTAAAGAAAATCCTTGTTATTGAGAACCTAATCCATGATTACCTTAATTTCCATGCATTGCTTACATACCCATGATTCAATAACTTATGTTATCAAAGAAAGGTGGTAATTTAGAGTTTGCCCATGCATGAAAACTTATGTTATCAAAGAAAGGTGGTAATTTAGAGTTTTCCCATGCATGAAGTTATGTGGTCCATTTCCTATGTATTCAACCAATTGAACATTTTATGTTAACCAATGGTAGTTGGGCCGAATGAGAAGAAATCGTAAGAGGGTTACCATGCGAGTTGTTGATTCATCTAGACCCAGGTTCGCAGCCCATGCATACAGCCCTTAGGTTCGCTGCCATCAACAAAGTTTAAATAATCTATGGTTCGGCTAAGTCACAAACTTTAAGGTTCGACTATAGACTATGGGCTAAGTTTCGGCTGCTATGAAAAGGGTTTAAGTGCTCTAGGGTTTGGCTATGTGTTGATTCGGCTGAGTAGGGTTCGCAGCTCCATGGTTCGTTAGTTTGAGGTTCGGTCGACACCAGGTTCGTCCTAGTTAGGTTCGTAGTGGTTTAGGTTCGTGGCTGTATGATGGTTCATAGCTCAAGGGTTCACCATTGTGAGGTTCGTCCCTGCACCTGGTTCGTGTCACACCTAGGTTGGCCATCGAGCAAGGTTCGCTATGGAAGGGGTCCGTCCCTCATGGAGCTTCGGCCCAAGAGAAGGTTCGTCCTCACCAGGTTCGTAGCCCCCCATGTTGCAGCTGTTTAAGGTTCGGCCAGGCACCAAGAGGTTCGGCCGATCGAATCTAGTCACGAACCCAGCTTCATCTTCTTCCTCATCAACCCTAATCTGTTGCAGGTTAATTTCTAAAGCTTCCTAGTCGGTCACAGGTGTTTATCTAAGTGTTTCTAAGTGATTAACCGGTTAGTACAACAAGAAACTAAAAGGATCACGATTCACGCAAAAAACGAATATAAAACCAGAAATTTACCTCGAAAATGATAGATGAAAGCTTAGATCCCTTTTACTTTCGTGATCTACAGATGGTAGTGATCGTTTTGACACCAAGAACTCGCGAAACAGTTGAGAAGTGGAGGAGATCTTGTAGAGAGAAGGTTGAGAGAGATTATAGAGAGAGAGTGAACGAGTTGGGAGGGGTGGAGCTGGTTGGTGATGGTGGTTGTGGTGGTAAATGCTACATTAAATGAAGTAAAAATACCCGGTAGGTTCGGGTTCGTTCGGTTTTGCTCGGTTACGTGTAAAGTGTCGGTTTTTTGTAACGACACGACTCGGTTTTTAAAATAAGATTTATAACTTATTTTAGGTTGTGATTCCTAATAAATTAACTAAATATCTTTTGTTTATTTTAAATTTTCAGAAATATTTAATTTACTGTTTAAAATTGAATCGTACGGTCATCGCGCGTATTCGTTTGAATCGTCACTCGTACGAACACTACGATAACTATACTTTTCAATATTGTTTTCTAATTATCGGATATCATTCAGAACGTTAAACTTTCAGATATGTTCGTACAGATCGTCACCTATACGAATAACCCGTCGATTTAGCATTCACTTAACGACATCCATTGCTGTTTTGTTATGTAAAGCCTCACATACGTTTATACGTAATAAAATCCTAACACATACTCACATGATGGTTTTGTATTGCCAGATAATTATCTGACTTATGAACCATGTTTTAGAACTTTGTTTTCTGATCCGTTTATGAATTTGCTCTTTGATAACACAAACTGATAATGATATATGATATGAACATGACATAAAATGAAACATGTATAGTTTGTACCTGATCACTGTTCATGGCACTATTGAGATCACTGTTCCGGCACTGATGTTAAAACTTCAGTTAAGTTACCTTGAGTTCATGAACTTCAAGCTTCGGTTAGTCAGATAACATCGTGTACATGGAGATGTGTACTTCAGGAGTTTCATGAACTTAGTCTTCGTGTACATCTGACATTTCGTGTACTTGGGAGAAATCGTGTACTTTCTGGATTTCGAGTACTTCTAGGTTTCGATTACTTGGACTTCGACTACTCTTGAGTTTTTCGTGTAATGCTGGCTTCATGAGCATGGCTGCGAAGAACCTCAGTAATTTGTCTAACCTGCTCAACTTAGATAATGAAATTGGAACGGGTAACAAGCCTCTTAAGCTTGTTTCTGGAGACAACTTCCAAGAATGGAAATTCATATTCCAATTTTTTTTTTCCAAATATACTGATACAAAGCTGTGGAGATCCATTGAATATGGTTATATGTCCCAATGTATGAGAGTGAGCTAAATGGTTTGATCCCAAACGATCTAGAGTTGTTCACAAAGGTGGCAGATGTGGATGAAAAGTGTACTAGGGGACAACCAAATGTTCTAAAAAATGTTTGGTATGTAGATAACGATTGTTCCCGGCACATGACGGGATATTTTCGTTGAATGAAGTTAAACATTTTAATGGAGGCTATGTCTCATTTGTTGGAGACAAAGGGGAAAAGATAAGCATGAAGGGAACGGTGACAAGTGGACAAAGTTTTGAAGATGTATTATGTGGAGGAACTCAACCAGCTTGTTGAGTGTCACTCAGATCTGTGATAAAAACTTTTTCTACACATTTCACAAACAAGGAGTGTTTGGTCTTAAAGAATGTATTTGTCATACCTGAGAAGTGTTTGGTCTTAAAGACTGTATTTGTCATACCTGAGAAGTGTTTGGTCTTAAAGACTGTATTTGTCATACACATCAACCTGAACTCAGACACATTCACTGAAAATACCTGTCTGTTTTCAAAAGCCTAAGAGATTGACTGTTTGTTGTGGCACCGTTGGTTGGGTCATGTCAACTTGAAGAATCTCAACAGATTGGCAAAGAAAGACCACATTATTGTCGAGAAGTGCATATCCTGCGCCAAAGGAAAGCAACAAAAGAGACCCTGTTCAACTCAATTTCTTCCATTCTGCAACTTCTCCATATAGATCTATTTGGTCCCATCAATGTTACAAGCTTAGGAAATAAGTCATACTGCCTAGTAATCACAGACGACTACTTCAGTTTCACTTGGGTCTTCTTCCTTGCCAAGAAAGATGAAACAACTGAGACCCTAAAGAAGTTTATAGCCCTGATCGAGAACCAGACTAATCTGAAAGTCAAGCTTATCAGAACAGATAATGTAATAGAGTTCAGAAGTCGGTCCCTTATTGACTTTTGTGATGGAAAGGGGATAGCTCAACAGTACAACACAACGTGAACACCTCAGCAAAATGGAATGGCTGAGAGGTGAAATGGAACATTTATCAAGGCTGCTAGAACCATGCTGTCTGAGTCAAAGTTGCTAGTGTTGTCCTGGGCAGAAGCTAATTACACAACATGTTATGTTCAAAACAGGGCTTTATTAAACAAGTCCCATCAGAATACCCCTTATGATATTTTCTTCAATCATAAACCTAAATTCGGTTTCAAGTCATTCGGTTGCCTGTGCACACTGCTCCACACTGAGCCCGCCCACAAGTTTGATGATAAGGCAGATGAATGTTATTTTGCGGGTTACTCTACTGAGAAAGCTGCTTATCGAGTGTACAACAAGAAGACTCGGTAGATTGTGAAATCTTATTACATTGACTAGCAAAAGATGAGTCATACGGATACTAGAAAAGGTCCAAGATGGTTGTTTCTCTATGATTTTAGCTACCTTTGAGCCATTTAATGCTTCTTCTGAGTGTGCAAGGACAACCGACCCCAAGGACAGTTTCTACAAAAGTGACGAGATGGATTACAAAGTTGACTATGTCATATGTGATCCAAAGCTTTTGAGTGTTGATCCACCTGGCATTTACCAAAGAGCCCAACCAATCAATAAATTTCTCCCACAGGATCTGGAGACTTCTCAGACACAAGCTACATAATCAAATCCGGAGACTTCTCATAAGATCCACAGGCTACACCATCGGATGAAACTTCTGCATCATCTCACTAGACCTTCAACAATCCACTATTCCAGACCACATTCCTGCAGAATATTGTGTTGATCATGATGCTCCAAAAAGCGAGACTGCTCCTTATGATAACACCTGATCCTTAGTGAAGAACAACTGACCCACCTCAGGAACCTCCTTGACAACATAGCTGTGGAAGACATACCCACTTCAAGCATCAACAAAAATCATCCAGTGGAGAACATCACTGGACCACTCTTTAAAGAAGTTCTTACCAAAAGCAGATCTATTCCTGCTCAGACAAATTCAACTGAGGGAGGTCTTCAGTGCAGCCAATCAGGTCCAATTAATTCCTTGTTTCATATTGAAGGTGGAACCAAAGAACATCGAGATGGCCTTAAAGGAATCAAGCTGGATTGAGGCAATGCTGGAAGAATTGTTGCAGTTTCAGAAGCTCAAGGCGTGAAATCTGGTTCCCTATGCCAAAAGGAAAACTATCATTGGAATAAGATGGGTCTTCAGAAAGAAACAGGATGACTTGGGTGTCATCATCAGAAACAAGGCACGGTTGGTAGTTCATGGCTTCTACCAACAGGAAGGAATTGACTATGAAAAGTATTTGTTCCCGTTGCAAGACTTGAGGCGATTCGTATCTTCTTGGCCTATGCCTCATGCATGAACTTCACTGTCTATCAGATGGATGTGAAAACATCTTTCTTCTATGGCAAGTTCAAAGAAGATATTTACGTATGTCATCCTCCTGGGTTCGAGAATTCACAACATCCTGACCATGTCTACAAGTTAGACAAAGCTCTGTATGGTGTTCATCAAGCCCCTCGTTCCACACTCACCGATCACCTTCTAGAAAATGGATATGGACATGGAGATGTTGATCAGATACTATTCTTTCACAAGGATAAGGATGATTTGATTCTTGTCCAGATCTATGTAGACTATATTATCTTTGGTTCCACAGGCTCGGTGCTGTGTAAGGAATTTGAGTAGGTGTTGAAAAAAGAAGTTTGAGATGAGTGCGATGGGAAAGATGCGCTTCTTCTTAGCTCTTCAGGTAAAGCAAGATCAAAAGGGAGTGTTGATTCATCAGGGAAAATATGTGGCCGACATACTCACAAAGTTCAACGTGTTAGAAGCTAAGCCCGCTTCCACTCCTATGGCTGCTCGACCTGCTTAACTTCAGATCTTGATGGAGAAGATGTTGATGAGTATCTCTACATATCGATGATTGGTTCACTAATGTATCTCACCGCAAGCCGACCTGACATTATGTTCTCAGTGTGTCATTGAGCCACATATTAGGCCAATCCAAAGGTATCTCACCTAATTGATGTCAAGAGAATTTTTCGATACCTTGCTGGGAAACCTCGACTCGGTTTATGGTATCCTAAAACTTTTGAATTTAAAGTGTTTGCTTAGTCTGACAGTGATTTTGGTGGATGTAATCTAGACTGGAAGTCGTCCACAGGTGGATGTCAATATCTAGGAGATCGACTTGTTTCATGGCAGTGTAAGAAACAGACCACCGTATCCACATTCACTTCTTAAACTTAGTATGTTGCTGCTTCAAACTATTGTTCCAAACTCATTTGGATGCAACATTAGCTTTTGGACTTTCTTAACTCTCCTATTTATTGTGATAATGAAGCAACCCTTCAGATCGTTAAGAATCCGGTACAACAATCCAACACTAAACACATTGACATTCGGATTCACTTTATGTGTGACTGCTTCGAACGTAAGATTATTTATCTTGAAAAGGTCCACACATATGAAAATGTTGCGGATCTTTTTATTAAACCATTCAATATAGCTCGCTTCCACCACTTTCTCGCCTCACTCAAACTAATAAGTTTTGATTAAAACAGTTTTTGTAAATACGTTAAAATTTGTGTTTTGTTTTCTTTTTCATTTTTATCACAAATTTAGGGGGAGTAAATTTACAAAATATTTTAATTTTTAAGTTTGTTTATAAGGTTAGGGGGAGAAAAAAAACTTTATTTATAAGTTTAGGGGGGTGAAAAACACATAAAAATACAAAAAATACAAAAGGATTTTTGTTAAGATTAGGTCAATTAAAAGAAAACCACAAAAAATTTGTTTTTAAGATTTTGAGAAAAATACAAAAATATTTTAGTGGAAAGTCAAGTTAAGTGGATCAATGGAAAGTGAAATGATTTCTGATACTCGGAACTTTATTATCTTAATATAACTTCTTAAGAATAACAACTTTAAATTAATATAAATCACTAAAGAATAAATGCATGTTTTTTCCACTAAGATGATTAGATGTGATCACTGTCGCACCCCGAGAAATCCCGTCCCTTCCGGGGCGCGAGCGGCGGCAGATTGTCAGGATCGCAGTCTCCGGTCACACAACATGCGAGACCTATATGTCTGATTTCTTACGTACATCCAATAATTTGGATAAAACAGTTTAGTAATATCAGAGTTGCGGAAATAAAGTACAAGTTAACAAGACAGTTTAATCATTCATAGTTGCGGAAGCGATTTAAGCTGATTAACATTACATAACAACCAAATGGTAATAAATGTTTGATAAACTAAGACACTTAAATAGATGCATGCGACCCCGGCCTAGCATCCTATTCCTGGTGCACGTGCCTTAGTTACCTGAGAAAACATGCGAGTAAAAGGTCAACACAATGGTTGGTGAGAGCACAGGTTTGTAATCAGCAGTAAACATCGAAATGTTTAAAGTAAAGTTTGCAGGTCTATTTTTCAATACAATGCAATATCAATTGATAGCTAGTCAATATGTTTTATATCATATGCGGGTTCGCAACCGAAGCTAACATGCTGCCTCCCGCCCTATCCATCCAAGATATGGCAAATGTTGTTTGGTCAATTATGCACTGTTCCGACCTCCAGTCGGGGTGGCCATACGGCTCGCAACAGTGGGGCTTGTCAGGCCCAAATAGTACTATTCAGAATTACCACGCTGAGCGCAACGCGCTATTAACGGTTCGAGGTGTGTTTAATGAGGACTTATCAGTTTGTGGATGAATACCACACATATGCATATATGATATTAGCATGTACAAAAATAACCAAAAGCGTGTAAGTTGTTCCAAAGTAGTTTGTATGCAATGTTTTCTCCCCCAAAGGTAGAAAATGTAAAAAGGGGCCGTGAACTCACCTTAGCGAAGTAAACAACGTAAGCGTAAGCTCCTGTGTAGTCAGGTAGTCAGTCACCGGCTACCTATATCGTATACTATACGTGAGTTCGTGTAAGTGATCGTGTTACGTGATCGATAACTCTCGGTCGATCATGTCTGTCCGTGTCGGTCTACATTGACCGTGTTTGACCGTGTGTGTCAACGACCCGTTGGTGAACCTTGTGTTGGTTGTGTTTTGTGAAACATTCGTGTTAGTGCTCGTTGTGTGCAAAACACGTAAGTCGCGTCTATGGACAACTTACCATTTATAGTAAGTTTCCATTTACAGCAAGTTCACAAGCATATTGATTTTAGAGTTCTAGCATGCTCATTGATCCTACGTGATCATGTTAACACATAGCACATCATCATACAAAGTTACATAAGTCGTTTACCACATGTTTGCACATAAAAGTTTCCTAAAATGGAAAGTTTCCATTTGTAGTATTCGTGACAACGGAAACCATCTAACTTAGTATCTAATCATCATACTACAACATAATAAGTCATCTAGCATGTTCGAATCACACATCATGTTCACAAATCGATTTTTGTAAAAATAAAGTTACTATAAATAGTAACTTTGTGGTTTTTGCATCAAATGACCATCTTAATATTTCTAAACCAATTTTCATGTCACCAATCATCATAATAACCAATCTAACATCATTTAAACATGCAAACATGGTCCAATACATCATCTAGCAATACTTTGACCCGAAAAGTTACTAAATATAGTAACTATGTCAAAATGACTATAAACATTATCAAAATCACATTCTACGTGTTCAAATCATCATCTTAACATCCTAATAGCAATTCCTCATACATGCATGTTCATCATTCTCACTAAATCATCATCTTGTAACTCAAAAGTTACTAAAAATAGAAATAATCATAAATAAACCATTTTAACATCATCTATTCATGAAATCATCATCCAATGTTATCAAGAAACATATCTATATACTCAAAATCACTCTAACCATCATGGATCATACATGCATGGCATTATAATGTCATAAATCATCATTTCAAGCATATAGGTTCATACTCATCACTTTAGATCATCATAAAACTCAATCTAAACATCATAGATCATCAAGAAATACATTTATATCATCAAACCCAGATTCAAACCACAAGAAATTCGTGCATTGTGATGGGTGGGTGCTTGTATGTGAGTGGATCTTCATGCATGTGGGTTTTTACCCATTGCATGTTCGATCTAACTATCAAGAAGCAAATAAAACTACCTTAGATGCTCTAGATCGCTGGAATGAAGTTGAATCAGGGATTTGGCAGCTCCAAGGGTGGCTGGAAATAAACTCTTAGTGGCTTCAAGTGGTGATGTGTTGATGGTGATGAGTTCCAAGCTTCCTTCTATGCTCCAATGGCTTCCTAGGAGCTTCAAAGCTTCATCAATGGAGTTTTCTGGTGAAATGATGAAGAAACAGAGGTAGGAACTCGAGATAGAGGTGTTATGACCGAGAGAATAGGATTAGAATGATTAAAGTGAGATAGGTTGAGTGTAAATCTTATTTTTGCGATCTGTGCATGTCAGGCGTAACGCCTGGCGTGGGTTAAAGATGTTAGGCCTTACGCGCGGATGGATTTGTGTCCGGCTGAGTCCCTTGTCCCGCGCGCATCGCCTGAGATGGATGTTTCGGGTCAGGCGTAGCGCCTGGCCCATATGTTAGGCCCACTAAGCCTGTTTTGTTGTTCTAGGCCCGTTCTCGCCCGTTTCTCGACTGTAGAACGTCGTTCGAGTGTCGTTTGGACTCTAATCGTCAATTATTAGCCATAATTGACTTGTGAAGTGCTTCGGTGTTTAGTTGTTGTGATGTTCACTGACGTTCGTGAGACTCGTGTGTGTTTCGGTAATTCCTCGAATTATCGATGATTGTTTGTGTTCGTGTCTAACGAAGTGTTTGCACGCTTGATTAATCCTAATCAACGTGTGATGCACAATTCAATAATTCCCCGAATTATTGTTTTGCGTTAGTGTTGTGTTTGCCACACTTGGTTTCCAAAACCAATGTGCAATGTACGATTTGATAGCTCCACGGACTATCGTTTCGCAGTAGTTTGTGTTCAGCTCATCTAATTAAACATAATTAAATGAAATGCAAGAAGTATGAGTGTGAAATGTAAAGAATACAAGAGTTGCAATTTACCTGAAATTGCCGGGTGTCACATCATCCCCTTGTTGAAAGAAATTTCGTCCCGAAATTTGATTGTTGTTGGTAGTGTTCGAGAAACAAGAGTGTTTGAGAAAATAAAAATTTTCTAGTTGTCACATCATCCCCTTGTTGAAAGGAATTTCGTCCCGAAATTTATTCGTTGTTGTCGACGCTCGACGTTGTCTGTTTGAAGAGATGGGGATATTTGCGCATCATCTGATCTTCACGTTCCCACGTGAATTCAGGTCCGCGTTTCGAGTTCCATCGAACTTTGACAATGGGTATCTTGCTCTGTTTGAGTTGTTTGACCTCACGGTCCATGATTTCTACCGGCTCTTCCACGAACCGTAGTTGTTCATCCACCTGGATCTCATCCAGTGGAACTATAAGTGTTTCATCTGATAAGCACTTTTTCAGGTTCGAAACATGAAATACTTTGTGAACTCCATCGAGTTCGGTTGGTAAGTTGAGTTGGTATGCCACTGGACCAATCCTTTTCAGGATCTCGAAGGGTCCAATATACCGTGGGTTCAATTTGCCTCGTTTTCCAAAACGAATGACGCCTTTCCATGGTGAGACTTTCAGAAGGACTTTATCTCCTACTTGAAATTCCAGAGGTTTTCGGCGTTTGTCGGCATAGCTCTTTTGACGATCACGAGCTGCTGCCATGCGGTTTCTGATTTGCACGATTTTCTCGGTTGTTTCATGCACAAGTTCCGGGCCAGTGAGCTGACTGTCGCCCACTTCCGCCCAACAGATAGGTGATCGACATTTCCTGCCATAGAGTGCCTCAAAAGGCGCTGCTTTGATGCTTGTGTGGTAGCTGTTGTTGTAGGAAAATTCTACCAACGGCAGGTGAGTTTCCCAACTATTTCCAAAATCCACTACGCACGCTCGTAGCATATCTTCAAGAGTTTGTATCGTACGTTCACTCTGGCCATCAGTTTGTGGGTGGTATGCTGTACTCATATCCAACCGCGTGCCAAGTGACTTTTGCAATGATTTCCAGAAGTTAGAAGTGAATCTGGCGTCTCGATCTGAAATGATGGAGATTGGCACTCCATGTCGTGAGACCACTTCTTTGACATAGATTCTGGCTAGTTTTTCCATCTTGTCGTTCTCCTTGATCGCGAGGAAATGTGCTGACTTAGTTAGTCGGTCCACAATCACCCATATTGTGTCACACCCACTTGGGGTACGGGGTAATTTGGTGATGAAATCCATGGATATTTGTTCCCATTTCCACATGGGGATCTCAGGTTGTGTGAGTAATCCAGATGGTTTCTGGTACTCGATCTTGACTTTCGCACACGTCAAGCATTTGCCCACGTAGGTGGCAATGTCGGCTTTCATATGTGGCCACCAGTAAAGTATCTTCAGATCATGATACATTTTATCAGATCCAGGGTGAATGGAATATCGGGATTTGTGAGCCTCGTCCATCACAAGGTCTCGTAGGTTTCCGTGGCGTGGAACCCAAACGCGTTCCATGAAATATTGTAAACCATCGTCCTTTGCTTTAAGGTGTTGCTCCATTCCCCTTAGTGATTCAGCCGCTAGATTTTCTGCCCTAAGTGCCTCCACTTGGGCAACGCGTATCTGCTCAGGAAGGTTGGGAAGGATGGTGAGTTGTAAAGCTCTTACCCTCTTGGGTTTCGATGTGTTTTTCCGGCTTAGGGCGTCGGCCACTACATTGGCCTTCCCCGGGTGATATTTGATAGCGCACTCATAGTCGTTTAAGAGCTCGAGCCAGCGACGCTGTCGCATGTTCAGTTCCTTCTGCTCGAATATGTGTTGGAGACTCTTGTGATCAGTGTATATCGTACACTTGGTACCATACAGGTAGTGTCTCCAGATCTTAAGTGCAAATACCACGGCTCCAAGTTCTAAGTCGTGGGTGGTGTAGTTCTTCTCGTGTGCTTTCAGTTGTCGAGAAGCATATGCGATCACCTTCTCTCGCTGCATCAGCACGCATCCGAGCCCTTGTATCGAGGCATCGCAATATACTACAAAGTCTTCCGTCCCATCGGGAAGGGATAGGATAGGTGCACTACAGAGCTTCTGCTTGAGAAGTTGGAATGCAGCTTCTTGTTTTTCAGTCCAGAGGTATTTCTTGTCCTTGTGGGTTAAGGCTGTGAGTGGTTGGGCTATCTTTGAAAATCCTTCGATAAATCGCCGATAATAGCCTGCCAAGCCTAGGAATTGTCGCACCTCAGTTGGGGTCTTTGGTGCTTCCCAGTTCTTGATTGCCTCTATCTTAGACTTATCCACATAAATCCCTTGTTCATTAACAACATGTCCCAAAAATTGGACTTCTCGGATCCAGAAGTCGCATTTTGAGAGTTTAGCGTACAGCTTCTCTTTTCGTAACAGTTCAAGAGTCAATTGAAGATGCTCTTTGTGTTCCTCCTGGGTTTTGGAATAAATGAGAATATCATCTATGAAGACAATGACGAACTTGTCGAGGTATGGTTTGCACACTCTATTCATGAGGTCCATGAATACTGCAGGTGCGTTTGTCAGCCCAAACGGCATGACCAGAAACTCGTAATGACCATACCGAGTGCGAAAAGCAGTCTTAGGGATATCCTCTTCCTGAATCCTTAGCTGATGATACCCAGATCGCAGATCGATCTTGGAGTAGTAACTCGATCCTTGTAGTTGATCGAACAGATCGTCGATCCGAGGTAAGGGGTATCGGTTCTTGATTGTTACTTTGTTTAACTCCCGGTAGTCGATGCACATACGAAACGTGCCATCCTTTTTCTTCACGAATAAGACCGGTGCTCCCCAAGGTGAGAAGCTTGGTCTAATGAAACCCTTGTCCAGCAACTCCTGGAGTTGAGTGGACAGTTCCTGCATCTCCGAAGGTGCAAGTCGATATGGTGCTCGTGCGATAGGTGCTGCTCCCGGCACAAGGTCTATGCGGAACTCCACTTGTCGAGGTGGTGGAAGTCCTGGTAGATCCTTCGGGAAAACATCGGGATATTCGCATACGACTGGGATGTCTTCTATCCTTTTCTCCTCTTCAGTCTTGTCGGTGATAAGCGCCAATATGGCAGTGTATCCTTTTCGTAAGCATTTGTGAGCTTTCATGCACGAGATGATGTTCAGAGGAGTGTCACTCCTTTCGCCCTTGATGTCTAGTGTTTCTCCGCTAGGGAGAGGTATGCGCACAACCTTGTCGTGGCAAATGATTTCAGCCTGGTTTTTAGAAAACCAATCCATGCCCACTACGACATCAAAACCGCCTAGTGTAACCGGCATGAGGTCAATCTTAAATTTATGGCCTGCTAGCTCTAAAGTGCATTCTCTCAGAATGTGCTTAGTTACAATCAATTTACCATCAGCTAGCTCTACTGTATATTCAACATCTAAGGGTGTTGGGGTTATGGCAAGTATCTCACTAAAGTCCTTAGATATAAAGCTTTTCTCAGCTCCAGTATCAAACAATACAGTAGCATAGTTATCGTTTAAGAGATACGTACCGGTTGCAAGGTTGGGATCCCTCCTGGCCTCCTTAGCCCCAATCACGAAGGCTCGTCCCCTCGCTCCATTGTTCCCGTTGTTGTTCGGTTGGTTGTTGTTCTTTTTCAGGTGCGGGCAATCCTTCTTGAAGTGCCCTGGTTTCCCACATTCGAAGCAACCCTTCGGTGCTTCAAGTTGTTGCTGTTGTTGTGGCTGCTGCGGGGTTTTTGTCATTAGTTCACCCCTGCAGTCTTTGGCTGCATGTCCCCCTTTTCCGCAGCGCTGACATTGGAAGCGGCCACATTGACCCGGTGCATGATGGAAGTTGCACTTGTGGCATTTGGGGTGTTTTCCAGCATAACCTCCTTGATTCTGGGTGGTTGGAATGGGTGGGGCATAAGCTTGGGTTGATCCAAACTTACGTTGCTGTGGTGGTGGTTGGAGAGTGGTTGGTTTGTTCTGGGTGTCATCCCATTTTCGTTTGCCCTTGTCGTTGGTTGTGGTCACAGCACCACGGGGTGGCAAGAGTCCTTGTGCAACTGCCGAATCAGTGAGCTTGTGAGTCAGTCGCACAGCTTGTTGCATGGTGATGGGGTCAGCAGAGAGCACCATGCCCTGAATTTGAGGTGGCAACCCATCAATGTACTTCTCTATATGTTTGAAGGGTGGGGTTGCCATTTCCGGGCACAGATTTGCTAACTCATAAGATCGAGCGGTGTAAGCCTCGACCTCGGAACCAATCATCTTATGGTTCCAGAATTCCGTTTCCAGTTTCTGCACTTCACCGCGAGGACAGTACTCACGGTTCAACATTTGTTTAAAGTTATCCCAAGGCAGAGCGTTGGCTGCATCAAGCCCTAGGTTCTGGACGTTGGCATTCCACCAAGTGAGGGCAGCTCCCTCGAACGTCCCTGCAGCGAACTTGACCCTGTCCTCGTTCCTGCAGTTGCTCATGGCGAAGGCTGATTCCGCCTTCTCAATCCAGCGTAATAGCCCAACGGCTCCCTCAGTGCCACTGAAAGAATGGGGTTTGCAATCCAGGAACATCTTGAACGTGCAGAGAGGTGGGTTAGGGTTTGCTCCTGAGATACACAAGGAACAAGGTTGAGTTAGGTATAGGATGAACGTGTTGAATTGGAAACAAGTGTTTGTAGTGCAAGGTGAATATGAACATGTTCATCACCTTGGTTCAGTAGATCTTGGTTACGGGCAGCTTCCCGTGCAGCAAGTACCTCCTCAACTCGTTCGTTGATGAGGGCGTTCAACTCAGCTTGAGTCAGGTTGATGTTCCCACGTCCGCCTGCATTCCTGCGTCCTCCACGTCTCCCAGCCATGATCTTCATAGCGAGAATAAGTGTTAGTGTTTGTCTAATGACTAATGTAGTGTGTGCAGTAGGTACTGTAAAGTACATGTAGAGCTATCGGCTATCCCCATCACGGGTAGTCACGTGCTGTGATGAACGTAATGCATAAAAGATGTGGCATGTGTGCAAGCATCATAATACTAAGCACTAAGTGTTGTGTGGAGACTAGTGGTTATAGACTAAGTTCACTAAATGCAAACCTAATTCGCAATAACCAGAGTCTCTGATACCAATCTGTCGCACCCCGAGAAATCCCGTCCCTTCCGGGGCGCGAGCGGCGGCAGATTGTCAGGATCGCAGTCTCCGGTCACACAACATGCGAGACCTATATGTCTGATTTCTTACGTACATCCAATAATTTGGATAAAACAGTTTAGTAATATCAGAGTTGCGGAAATAAAGTACAAGTTAACAAGACAGTTTAATCATTCATAGTTGCGGAAGCGATTTAAGCTGATTAACATTACATAACAACCAAATGGTAATAAATGTTTGATAAACTAAGACACTTAAATAGATGCATGCGACCCCGGCCTAGCATCCTATTCCTGGTGCGCGTGCCTTAGTTACCTGAGAAAACATGCGAGTAAAAGGTCAACACAATGGTTGGTGAGAGCACAGGTTTGTAATCAGCAGTAAACATCGAAATGTTTAAAGTAAAGTTTGCAGGTCTATTTTTCAATACAATGCAATATCAATTGATAGCTAGTCAATATGTTTTATATCATATGCGGGTTCGCAACCGAAGCTAACATGCTGCCTCCCGCCCTATCCATCCAAGATATGGCAAATGTTGTTTGGTCAATTATGCACTGTTCCGACCTCCAGTCGGGGTGGCCATACGGCTCGCAACAGTGGGGCTTGTCAGGCCCAAATAGTACTATTCAGAATTACCACGCTGAGCGCAACGCGCTATTAACGGTTCGAGGTGTGTTTAATGAGGACTTATCAGTTTGTGGATGAATACCACACATATGCATATATGATATTAGCATGTACAAAAATAACCAAAAGCGTGTAAGTTGTTCCAAAGTAGTTTGTATGCAATGTTTTCTCCCCCAAAGGTAGAAAATGTAAAAAGGGGCCGTGAACTCACCTTAGCGAAGTAAACAACGTAAGCGTAAGCTCCTGTGTAGTCAGGTAGTCAGTCACCGGCTACCTATATCGTATACTATACGTGAGTTCGTGTAAGTGATCGTGTTACGTGATCGATAACTCTCGGTCGATCATGTCTGTCCGTGTCGGTCTACATTGACCGTGTTTGACCGTGTGTGTCAACGACCCGTTGGTGAACCTTGTGTTGGTTGTGTTTTGTGAAACATTCGTGTTAGTGCTCGTTGTGTGCAAAACACGTAAGTCGCGTCTATGGACAACTTACCATTTATAGTAAGTTTCCATTTACAGCAAGTTCACAAGCATATTGATTTTAGAGTTCTAGCATGCTCATTGATCCTACGTGATCATGTTAACACATAGCACATCATCATACAAAGTTACATAAGTCGTTTACCACATGTTTGCACATAAAAGTTTCCTAAAATGGAAAGTTTCCATTTGTAGTATTCGTGACAACGGAAACCATCTAACTTAGTATCTAATCATCATACTACAACATAATAAGTCATCTAGCATGTTCGAATCACACATCATGTTCACAAATCGATTTTTGTAAAAATAAAGTTACTATAAATAGTAACTTTGTGGTTTTTGCATCAAATGACCATCTTAATATTTCTAAACCAATTTTCATGTCACCAATCATCATAATAACCAATCTAACATCATTTAAACATGCAAACATGGTCCAATACATAATCTAGCAATACTTTGACCCGAAAAGTTACTAAATATAGTAACTATGTCAAAATGACTATAAACATTATCAAAATCACATTCTAAGTGTTCAAATCATCATCTTAACATCCTAATAGCAATTCCTCATACATGCATGTTCATCATTCTCACTAAATCATCATCTTGTAACTCAAAAGTTACTAAAAATAGAAATAATCATAAATAAACCATTTTAACATCATCTATTCATGAAATCATCATCCAATGTTATCAAGAAACATATCTATATACTCAAAATCACTCTAACCATCATGGATCATACATGCATGGCATTATAATGTCATAAATCATCATTTCAAGCATATAGGTTCATACTCATCACTTTAGATCATCATAAAACTCAATCTAAACATCATAGATCATCAAGAAATACATTTATATCATCAAACCCAGATTCAAACCACAAGAAATTCGTGCATTGTGATGGGTGGGTGCTTGTATGTGAGTGGATCTTCATGCATGTGGGTTTTTACCCATTGCATGTTCGATCTAACTATCAAGAAGCAAATAAAACTACCTTAGATGCTCTAGATCGCTGGAATGAAGTTGAATCAGGGATTTGGCAGCTCCAAGGGTGGCTGGAAATAAACTCTTAGTGGCTTCAAGTGGTGATGTGTTGATGGTGATGAGTTCCAAGCTTCCTTCTATGCTCCAATGGCTTCCTAGGAGCTTCAAAGCTTCATCAATGGAGTTTTCTGGTGAAATGATGAAGAAACAGAGGTAGGAACTCGAGATGGAGGTGTTATGACCGAGAGAATAGGATTAGAATGATTAAAGTGAGATAGGTTGAGTGTAAATCTTATTTTTGCGATCTGTGCATGTCAGGCGTAACGCCTGGCGTGGGTTAAAGATGTTAGGCGTTACGCGCGGATGGATTTGTGTCCGGCTGAGTCCCTTGTCCCGCGCGCATCGCCTGAGATGGGTGTTTCGGGTCAGGCGTAGCGCCTGGCCCATATGTTAGGCCCACTAAGCCTGTTTTGTTGTTCTAGGCCCGTTCTCGCCCGTTTCTCGACTGTAGAACGTCGTTCGAGTGTCGTTTGGACTCTAATCGTCAATTATTAGCCATAATTGACTTGTGAAGTGCTTCGGTGTTTAGTTGTTGTGATGTTCACTGACGTTCGTGAGACTCGTGTGTGTTTCGGTAATTCCTCGAATTATCGATGATTGTTTGTGTTCGTGTCTAACGAAGTGTTTGCACGCTTGATTAATCCTAATCAACGTGTGATGCACAATTCAATAATTCCCCGAATTATTGTTTTGCGTTAGTGTTGTGTTTGCCACACTTGGTTTCCAAAACCAATGTGCAATGTACGATTCGATAGCTCCACGGACTATCGTTTCGCAGTAGTTTGTGTTCAGCTCATCTAATTAAACATAATTAAATGAAATGCAAGAAGTATGAGTGTGAAATGTAAAGAATACAAGAGTTGCAATTTACCTGAAATTGCCGGGTGTCACAATCACCCAAAAGATTAAATGAATAAGTGAGAAGTTTCGTTAAAAGCAGATAAACTAGACAAATGCAATAACTATTTGACTTTTTGAAGAAATCTTTAAACAAAAATAAGTATATGTACTAATAAACTTGAAATTGTTTTGACCAAAATCGGGTATTTTCTATGTTTTGTGAAAACAAAGAACAGAAAATACTTACTGAAGCATCTTCTGTTTTGTGTAAGCAAAGACCTAACATGAAGACCAATGTGTCTACAGATCAGTAAAATAAAACATGCTAATGTGCACAGAGATGAAAGAACCCCTTATTGTTCTTGATTCTAGTCTAAAATAATAGATCTCTTTTTTCTTTTCTTATCTAAAACTCTGTCAAAACATTTTAAGTTCGTAATAACAAAATAAAATTTTTGAACAAAGGATTTCATAAAATTGATAGGTTGCATATAGAACTAGATACCATGCCTCATTACTTTCAAACTTCTCAAAGATTTTAGATAAACCTATATAAAATTTTGATCATAAATCTTATATTTGATATATGGATAAACAAGCGGAAATTATTGGTGGGATATGATTATGTTTAAGTTGTGTTTCTGTAAGAAAATGTATAAGTTCAACAAATTTCTGAAAAAGATTTGATCCCACAATATTGACCCGACTTAACATTGAACTCATCCAAAGTTAAAATTTTATTTTATTTTCTTTTTAATTTTATTTTAATTTATTTTATTGTATTTTATTGTATTTTATTCTATTCTATTTTATTTTGATTAATTAATTTAATTTAACTTAGAAATATTCAAAAATAAAAGATCACGAAATAAAAGTTCTTGAAATGGGGTACACGAAATATTAGTACACAAAGGAGAAGTACACGAAAAACTTCGTGTACTTCCCTATGCCTATAAATAGATCGTGAAGACTCATTTCGAGTACACGAACATCGTGAACTCCTGGACCTTCTCTCTTAGGTGATCTCATTTTCTATTGACTTGGACAAATTTGTAACATTTTTAATAATCGTAATAAAAAAATTATATTTCTTAAAAAAATTATGACGTCACTCGAAATTTTCATCTATGAGTTTGTAGACATATATAGATATAGTTATAAATATATATATATATATATATATATATATATGAGAAAAAAATTTAAACATCTTTAATATGCATATACATGTATGTATATGATTAAATATGTATGTAATTATTTAAAATCATACAAGTTAAAAACATAAAGAAATATATATTTTTAAAGATTTATAATAAGCTTTATAATATTAAGAACTTTTTTGAAACTACATAACTTTAACAAATAGATAAATTTTAATTATTAACCTTTTGTAAAAATCCCAAAACATTTTAAAGAAATAATAATAAGTAAATTTCATAAACTTTAAATAAATATTTCAATTAACTTTGGTTAATTGTGGTGAATTTAAAATATCATAAAAATATAACTAACTTAGTTATAATGGTTTTATAGAGTTTAAATAAACTAAACCAAATTATAACAAATTAAAAATCATGGTTTTATAAAGTTAAGGGGGTAATTTTGCCAAATTTGAAACTATCCTTAAAAGAACAAACTATGAGGGATTAAATTTGCCAAGTTCCTAATCTACTCATCCACTCTACCCAGCACACTCTCTGCGCCCAACCCAAATACCCAAATCACGACCCGAATTACTAACGAAAAAACATGTTAAAGTAACCATAATACTAATACAACCATTTCAAATGTGTCTCTGTAAAGAAACATAATTCTTATCCTCCTAGCCCTCTAAAATCGAACCTGCAAAGTTCGAATACTTGTCTACCTCTTCCTCTATCAGAGTTCATCAAATCCCAAATTAAGGTCAGTGTTTCCTATGTTAATCCACTCGTTTTTGGAACCTGAACAAAAGCCCCATGATTTTCCTCGCAATCTGTGTCTCAATTGATCGAAATAGAGGAGAAAGGGATTAGGGTTTACTCGGGTATAATCTGATTTTGGGTTTCAGACATGAGTTATGTTAAAACTAATTGAACGCGAGAGCTTTCAGCAGCATGGCTCCAGATAGTTTACTCAAAAATATTTCTGTTAATAATATATTTCTTTTTAAATATAAATGAATAAATAGTATATATTAAAAGGTACGTAAATAAAAATTTCTATACAACCAATTAAATGTTTAAAACATTCTTATATGTTTTATAAAAGTTATTTTACATAATCGTAAAATCCAAATAAATTCTAAACACCTTATTTAAAGTTTTATAAATTATAAACCACTTTCTTTTAATTAAAAGATTATGTTTCACAAAAAAAATAGTTTTTAAAATTTGGTAAACAAAAAAAAAATATAAAACCCTTATCAAAATATTCTTATAAATTTTATAAAATATTTAGTATTTCATAAAGTTTAAGTAAGTTTATTTAAAGTTTTTAAACTTATGCTTTCGTATGTACATTAATAAATTATTTCAAATGGCTATTATTTTGGTTAAACATAAATATGTTTAAACTTTTATTCACTTATGATAACATAAGAATGTAAGCATTTTAAAGCATCATTAATATTTTCATTTAACAAATAAATCATAATGTATTTAATTTTTAACTATTCAAAACAATTCGAACCCGTTGATCCATTTAGAACTTAGAAAAAACAGAGAAAGATATAGTTATGTTAACATTATGCCAAATGAACTACATAGGTGAACATTGAACTTGTTATGCATATTTGTGAACCACCATTTGACAACTATTGTGCACATCTATCTCATCTATCAAGGCGAGTCTTCACAACCCCTCTTTTACTGTTTTACTTTTGGGGTGAAACATGCAACTTATATTATTACCTTTTCATGTGAACTTAGTTTAATGATCTTATAGTTAGTGAACTTTAGCTAAAACATGAATTAATCATCCTCATTTAATGACTATGATAGATCTATTGGACCGACCATCCCATTGTTGGTTTAGTTGACTTCGGTCCTCCACAATGATAGTTTACTACTTCAGCATTCTTAGGAATGCTAGAACATGGTCAGAATATCATTTGTTAACATAAGTTGATCTGCTTTACTTGCTTGTTCATTTGACTATGTTCATTGTACTTTGAGTTCGTATAAGACACTATTTATAACATTTTTGTAGACATTTGGTCTGAGTGTTCAAAGCTATGAAACTTACCAACTATTTGTAGTTGACACCTGATTTTAGACATGTTTCACGTGGAAATGCCAGTTAGCCATATTGTTGAGCTTGGATTAGCTTTCATTAGATTTGTAATTGATGTATTAGAATTGAAAGGATGTAATAGTTAGGGTTTGATCATTTGAAATGATATAATAAATGTTTGAACTATTTACAACTTTATACCTTGTTCTATGAACAATGTACACTTCGTGCCACCTCGATGTTTCCGCCATCTGTCGGGACGTTACAAATTGGTATCAAAGCCTGGGTTTTAGAGATTTAGGTTACTAGAATTTATTGACCTAGACTATAACCATAGGATGCCTTAGTTTGAAATCTATAGTTGCCATGCTAGGCGATGAACTGTTATGTGAACTATATAGTTGCCATGCTAGGCTATGAACTGTTACTTGAACTTTATAGTTGCCATGATAGGTCAAATTGACTATGTGATTCCTTTGTGCTACTTGACTGGTTAATTGATATGTAAAATGTTTGAACCTAGTTTAGGATGCCTTAGTATTCACACACTAGACTCTATGGTTCAAAACTTCTCGACCTCATTCTTACGACTTGCACGAGGATCGTCACTACAAAGAATTATCTTAGACTTTCTGATTCTAATAAGTATTTCAAATCTCATCAAACGTCTTTAGGTTCATATTAGTGTGTAAGAAACACATACAATCTGGAAGGAGGAATGCCTGTACTTTGGGGAGTTCTTTCTAGGAAAGCATTTCGTATAAATCCATATCAACAAATGGACCTGTTATGCTTTTCTGGGAACCCTTGGAGTGAGTATGTACCTATAGGCTAAAGTATGTCTCTTTGAAAGTTAAATTGAGCTTAGACACTTTGATTTGTCAAAGGTATTCCTTCAGGAATACAATCCAAGTATTACTTTAACCTTCATTTGATGAACTCATTGAGTTATATAACTCTTAAACCTTTCAATTGAACTCTTGTAGAATCATGCCTCGTCTTCTTCACAACAACGCCAACAATACCAACATCAATGCCAACAACACCAACACCAATGCCAACAACTCTGACACCAATTCCAACAACTCTAACACCAATGCTGACTATTACAACAACACTAACACCAATGCCAACAATATCGATAACACTAACTCCAATGCTAACAACACCACCAACATCAACAACCCCACTATACAAGAGTTGGCCCATATCATTTCTCAGCAAATGGCTATTGTGCTATCAACCTTGGTGACTCATCTCAATCAAGCTGCGAATGTGAACCCAGTTGAAAATAATGAAAATGGTGGGGATGCAACTCTAACTTGCACCATCAAACACTTTAACTCTTGCAACCCTGCAGAGTTCGTTGGCTCTGAACGAGCAATTGAATTGCTTCAATGGTTTGAAAGCATTGTGAGCACGTTCCTTCATTCTGACTACCCTGAGAACCTTAAGGTTCATTATACCACAAGTGACTTTTAAAAGAGGGCACTCACTTGGTGGAATGGTGAGAAACGAACAAGGGTTCCGGATGCTGCTTTAGCTTTGACTTGGTCTGAGGTCAAACAACTTATGACCGAGTCCTCATAATGAAATGAGGAAACGTGAAGCTAAATTCAGGGAGCTCAGACAAGATTGTGGAGAGAACCTTGTTTATACGAATCATTTTTCCGAACTCAGTTTGCTTGTGCCACACTTGGTGACCCCTTTGTCTCGGGCCATTGAAAAGTATATTGGTGGTCTTCTCATTGAAATCCAAGACACTGCTTTTGGTAGCAAGCCTACCACACTTGAAGATGCAATCCGACTTGCTGCAACCATAACCGTCAATCATGTCAAGGCTGGGACTTTAACTAGGAAGGGGGTAAAGAAAGCTGAAACAAATGCCAACACTGATGAGCCTTATAAGGAGGCCAAAATTGAACCTATCAACCCCACCTAACCAAACACTCATAATGGAAAGGCTAGGAACTTCTCTATGAAAACCCCTGCTATTCCTGTTGCACTCGTAGTCCAACAAGCCCCAAAGCCAAACAATAAACCTTATAAGGGGACGAGCCCTCTTTGCAACACTTGCAAATATCATCATGCACCAACTAGACCTTGTATAATTTGTACCCAATGTGGGATGTATGGTCATTTTTCTAATCACTGTATAAATGGACCACTTTTGCAGCAAGGTCCATAAACTCAACCTCTAAACCAATGACAAGCTGCACCTGCCAATCCTGCATAAATAAATGGAAGGGCATGCTACGAATGTGGTGACCCTAATCATCTTAGAAACCAATGCCCAAGACTTGCGAACATTAATCAAAGAGCAACTCATGCCCGAACTCTTCAACAAATTGCCCAAGATGCTCAACCTAATCAGGTTTGGTAGAATACAAACTAGATTAGATAGACCATTTGAAGTAGTAATGGTCTATGGTAACTCTATTGACATTAACTATATTGTAGGTGGTTTTATTGTGAACTTTAGGGATCAGATTTCATTAATGGATCTTGTATCAACTCAGTTGTGTGCCATAATCAGCAAGTGTGGTAAACTTGCAAGGAAAATTCCCATTACGGGTGCACACGGAACTTGAATTTGCAATACATGTAAATCCTACGAATGCGAGACAAAGGACGCAATCGGTGAAAACTGTCACACCCCCAATTTTCAACTAACGGAATCATACTGTTTGGGAACGTGACAAACCAGGATCTCAGATCATTAGACATAACGAAGACCTCTATATGAATTTCAAAACATATGTTGGTCTAAAACTGTAACATCAGAGTTTTCAAAGTTTGCGGAAGCGTTTTAAAATCCAATAACAAAACGTAACAGTTTGAAAATGTAAATTACAAATCCAATAACATTCAATGTCTTAATTGATCAAAACTAAAACACTTGAACTGAAATGCATGCATGAGACTCAACATCCTAGTCCCTGCTTGTCCTTGCTTGTGTCTTAGTGTCCTGAGAAAACATGTAAATCAAGTCAACACAATGGTTGGTGCATACACAGGTTTAAGTATTCACAATGTTCAAAACAGCAGTTTGAATATCAAGTTTGTAGATAACATAATCACACATGCACAGTCATGATAGCTAGTCATATAAACTATTTACACAAGTGGTCGACACCGAAGCTGACGAGTTGCCATGCTATAGCATGTTTTTGCCTTAACACTATTGTCTAGCACGAACAATAGCAATGTGTGTGTTTGGTCAGTCAAACACCTGCGTAGATCCCATCTACCAAGTGAGGTTTGTCAAACCCAATAGATCTATCTTCAACTACCACGCTTTGCACTCCGGCAAATTAAACGGTTCGAAAGAGAAGGCTTTGTAATGCTATGTTTGCACTTAATGTAAACAGCTAACTCATGCAAGTGATATGTATCTAAAAGCGTTTGTTGCACATGTTTTCTCCCCCAAAACAGTTAAAATAAGAAAGGGGCCGTGTACGCACCTTTGATTATTTGCAGAATGATCAAACACTCGTGAACTCGCGTAGAAGATCCTCTACGAAGAATCTGTGTTTTAAACAATATTGTTGTATTATTCGAGATGTCGTTTTGTGCTTGGAATCACATACGTGTCAACGCACGTATGTTAAAGTGTTAGAAACGTGCACAATTAACTATACGTGACTTTAAATTCGTTTAATAAAATCATATAGTCCATATATGATTTTATTTAAATAAGCGTAATTATACGCGATTTCGTTTTCGGGTTAAAATATAGATTTTATTATTTTATGTAGTTCGGGATTTCGTTACGGTTCCAACGCAACTTGAACGAATCGAATCGGAGTTATAATAAATAAGTTATGAGTTAAAAATCAAGAATTTGTTTAAATCTCAAAAACAGGTGGAGTCCGGGTTTGAACCCGTGACCTCCAACCCCAACCACATACATGCTACCACTTGATCTGATGCTACATTTGCAATGAAACTCCCATTTAAATTCTTTTAACCAGAAATTGATTGGTTCCCTTTGTTCCCTAAGCCGAAGCAAAGACCACACAAATGGTCCCCAATTCGAACCCGATCGAACCCAAAACTTTAGGGGTTTTGTTCCAGTAACCAAAACGGCTCTGTAAGAGATTTTAATTTGGATTTTTGGTTCGGTTTTGATGCTCAACCCACCCCAAACAAGTTCAATTTTGAATCACCAAAACCGTGACCCAATATCTTCAAATTCGAACTTGTTAGTACACCAATTCATAGGGTTTTCATTATAAAGAGGATTTCGAAACCCTCTGTGGTAATTAATTTGATTCCCAAGTTCGATTCCATCAAAATCCCAATTCGGTTTTTCCACAAAAATCCTAGAAATCGAAATCCTTCAATTCGTTTTTACTTTATGAAATTGATAGAGGGTTATCAATAACCAATTAATTCCGAAACTATCTGGGTTGTTTAATTTCATTTTTAAACTCATTCGAATCAAAACCCCCAAAATGTTTTAACTAAAGAACCCTAGAATTTGAAATGATCCAATTCGATATAATTAGATGAAATTGTCATATAGTTTTCTTTAAAAGGATGATTTCGAAACTCACTGTGAGGTTTAATTTGATTTTTAACCTCGTTGGTACAGAAAACCCCAAAACGACTTTATCACGAACCCTAATTGTTTGAACTTGTATAATTCGAGATTATAACTTCGAATTAACATAGGTTTATGTTTAGTCGGAACATTTAGGTTGTTTAGGAGTCAAGTTTTACCTCGTTTGATGTTCGATCGATTGAAATCAACTTGAGACTTGATTTTCGGCCGGCTCCCACTCGAAATCGTTTATCCATAGCTTCAAGGATCAAATTGATGCTTGTAATATGTTCTAAGTATGCCGAAAAGTGTATGATAGAGTTCAATTTTTGTGAATTATGAATGAGTTATACGAATTTGGTATTAATTCTCAACGGTTACAACCTTTTGGTTTAATCTTGGACTTAAATTGTTGTTTAATAGCTCAATAACGTATTTTAGTTATTAATGATCATCATGGTGATGATTTAAACTGATTTAATTCAGTTAATTATAATGGGTTATTCAATTTTTGAATTTTAAGTTGATAGACCATAGGATTTTGACTTTATAAGTCAAATTGACTATTACATCAAATTGTAAATTTAATCCTTGAAATTATGGACCTTATATCACGTTTTTGAACAATTCTAACCCTTTGTAATTTATTTTTGTTCGATTACATAACATTTCGATTTATTCTAAGGTTAACGTGATTAATCCGGAATACCGAATTGTCACTAATCGGCCCGTTGGAATATTATTGGGCTTGATTAACCCAATTGGACCCCCTAAATACCATTGGGCCTACTTTGGGCTCATTGGGCCTACCTTGGCCCTATTGGGCCTTCCTTGGCCTTACTGGGCCTTCTTGGGCCTTACTGGGCCTTACATGTCTTGTTAGGCCTGTGATCTAACCACTTTCAGTTAACAAGGTTAATCCGTAAAGTCGGATTGTCACATCATCCCCTTGTTGAAGGAATTTTCGTCCCGAAAATTATTAAATGTTAGGAGTAGTTAGGAAACTACTTACGAGTTTAAATCATACGTGTTAGTGTGGTTTGATCATTCCGCGTGTTTGTGTGTATTCCCACACAAAATCTAATGCTTGCAACATCACAACTAAGTGTGATCGTTCAATATGACTGTTTGTGTGTACACTAGTTAGTTCACCTAACTGTGACTGTTTGTGTTTGATCATACTGTGTTGTGTAACCCCACACATAGTGAGTGTCCGTAACTGTTTGTACTATGCAACCCCGCACATAGCAAAATGTGTTTAACCAATCATGCATGTACTACCATAACATGTAACATATGAAATGTAGCACATAAAATGTATAGAATGTAATGTAGCACAAATGTTTGTAACAAAACCAATTGAATAAAGTGTTTGTATACTGTACTATGTAATCTCACACATAGCAAATGTTTGAATGTAGTCGACAAAATAGAAACTTCCAAAATTCATGTGTACCTGTAAATTCACGATTACATGGGCCCCTGTACTCGTCAATTTACCTTACACAATTATTCTGGTTCCTTCTATTTGTAGTACTACTATTGTTTAATCGCTCATGATTGTACCACCATGAAATGTAGTACATTGTTTGAAATCAATCATGTATGTACTAATATGAAATGTTTGTGTTTGCATTCTGCAAAACTGGTGTTCAGCCCAGTTGTTTATACTAAAATCAATAGTATAAGGTGTTTGTGCTTGTTTGTGCTTATAGTTAGAGTGTGAAATATCACATCATCCCCTTGTTGAAGGAAATTTCGTCCCGAAATTTAACGTGCATTCTTAATATTTGTTGTTGTTTTGAATAAGTGGGGATACTTTTTCATCATTTGGTCTTCCCTGTCTCATGTGAATTCAGGACCACGTCTTGAATTCCATCGAACTTTGACTATCGAAATCTTGCTTTGTTTGAGTTGTTTGACCTCTCGGTCCATGATTTCAATTGGTTCCTCAACAAATCGTAACCGTTCGTCCCCTTGTATTTCTTCAAGTGGTACTACCAATATCTCATCAGAAAGACGTTTCTTCAAGTTCGAAACATGAAATACATCATGAACTCCATTGAGTTTATTCGATAATTGAGTTGATACGCAACCGGACCAATCCTTTTCAGGATTTCAAAAAGGTCCTACGTAACGTGGACTAAGCTTCCCGCGCTTGCCGAATCGTATCACACCTTTCCAAGGCGCTACCTTTAGAAGAACTCGGTCTCCTACTTGAAATTTCGACGGTTTGTGGCGTTTGTCAGCGTAACTCTTTTGTCGATCCTGAGCCGCTGCCATACGGTTCTGGATTTGTAAAAGATTTCCACCAACGGTGAATGGTTTTCCCAACATATCTTCGAATGTCCGAATCGTACGTACACTCTGACCGTCTGTTTGTGGATGATATGTTGTACTCATGCCTAAACGAATTCCCAAGAACTTATGGGGTGATTTCCAAAAGTTGGAAGTAAATCGAGCATCCTGATCTGATATGATAGAGATAGGCACGCCATGCCTTGCTACCCCTTCCTTGATGTAAATGCGAGTCAGTTTCTCCATCTTATCAGTTTCCTTGATTGCTAAGAAGTGTGCAGATTTCGTTAATCGATCAACAATTACCCATATCGTATCACAACCACTCGGTGTACGGTAACTTAGTAATGATGTCCATCGAAATCTGTTCCCATTTCCACATCGGTATTTCTGGTTGTTGCAGCAAACCAGATGGTTTCTGATATTCAACTTTGACTTTCAAACAAGTCAAACATTTGCTAACGTACTTAGCAATGTCAGCTTTCATGTGAGGCCACCAATACAGTGCCTTCAAGTCATGATACATCTTGTCTAATCCTGGATGGACTGAATACCTGGACTTGTGTGTCTCATCCATCACGAGTTCCCTTAACCTCCATACAAAGGTATCCACAGTCGATCAATGAAATAACGAATTCCATCAGACTTAACATCCAACTGTGTTTTCATTCCTCGTAAAGATTCCTGTACTAATTTTTCCGTTTTCAAAGCCTCAAGCTGAGCTTTGCGTACCTTGTCAGGTAAGTCAGTATGTATCGTCATCATAAGTGCGCGAACCCGTCTTGTTCCCGTCGTATCTTTTCTGCTCAAAGCGTCAGCTACCACATTAGCTTTTCCCGGGTGATACTTAATCGCACACTCATAATCGTTCAACAACTCAACCCACCGTCGCTGTCTCATATTAAGCTCCTAACTCCAAGCCGTGAGTAGGGTAATTCTTCTCGTGTGGTCGTAGTTGCCTTGAAGCATAAGCAATCACTTTATCACGTTGCATCAACACACATCCAAACCCTGTGTAGATGCATCACAATACACCGCAAAGTCTTCCGTCCCTTCCGGTAAGGACAAAAAAAATCGGTGCACTGCAGAATTTCTGTTTCAATAACTGGAATGCAGTTTACTGTTTATCCGTCCAGTTATACGTTGTTCCCTTATGCGTAAGAGCTGTAAGTGGTTGAGCGATCTTTGAGTATCCCTCAATGAATCGTCGATGGTACTAGGAATTGTCGTACCTCGAAAGGGTTTTTGGTGTTTCCCAATTCTTAATTACTTCAATTTTAGTTGGATCAACATGTATGCCCTTTTCATTGACTATATGACCCAAAAATTTAACTTCTTGCATCTAGAAATCACATTTCAAGAACTTAGCGTACAATTGTTCTTGTTTCAGTAATTCTAACAGCAATCGAATAGGGTTTACAAACACGATTCATGAAATCCATGAATACAGCTGAAGCGTTTGTCAACCCAAATGGCATGACCAAGAACTCATAATGTCCATAGCGCGTTTTGAATGCTGTCTTCGGAATATCTTCTTCTTGAACTCTTAGTTGATAATGACCCGATCTGAGATCAATCTTCGAGTAGCAACTCGAACCTTGCAATTGATCGAACAGATCGTCAATTCTAGGTAACGGATACCGGTTTTTGATGGTAACTTTGTTAAGTTCCCGGTAATCGATACACATACGGAAAATCCCATCCTTCTTCTTAACAAATAAAACTGAAGCTCCCCACGGTGAAAAACTAGGTCGTATGAAGCCCTTATCCAACAACTCCTGCAATTGTGTAGATAACTCTTGCATCTCTGACGGTGCAAGTCGATAAGGCGCCCTAGCTATCGGTGCTGCATCTGGTGTAAGGTCGATTCGAAATTCCACCTATCTGATAGGTGGTAATCCCGGTAGGTCTTCTGGAAATACTTCAGGAAATTCACAACCCACTGGGATGTCTCCAATCTTCTTCTCATCTACCGGCTTCTCAGTTATAAGTGTTATAACTGCTGCATGACCTTACGCAGACGTTTGTGTGCTTTCGTACAAGATATGAGACGCAGTGGCGCACTGCTTTTCTCACCTTATACATACAGTGTCTCCCTATGTGAAAGCGGTATACGGACGGGCTTTTGATAGCATACTATTTCAGTCTGGTGTTTGGACAACCAATTCAAGCCAATGACTACATCAAAACTGCCTAAGGCAGTAGGCATAAAGTCAATGTCATGTGTTTGACACATCAAGTCAAGAACACATCCTTTAGGAATATGGTTTACAACAACTAGCTTATCATTAGCTAGTTCTATAGTGTATGAGTTTTCTAAAGCAGTAGGACCAATACTTTACAATTCACAATATTTGCTAGATACAAAACCCCGATCTGTACCGGTGTCAAATAGCATAAAGGCAGAGTGATAATTCAAGAGAAACGTACCCGTAACGACGTTGGGATCTTCCCGTGTCTGACGTCCTCCAATCACAAAAGCTCTGTTCTAGCAACATTTGTGTTGTTGTTGCTGTTTCCTTTTGTAGTTAAGTCATTAGCCACTCTTTTCTTGAGTTGTGGGCACTCCTTCTTGAAATGTCCAGATATGCCACACTCAAAACATCCTTTCTGTGTGTTGCTACGGTCGAGTGGGCTTGCCCGCAGTTCCCCTCGACAGTCTTTTGCTAAGTGACCCATCTTTCCGCATCGCTGACATCGGTACTTGTCACATTGATTCCCAAAGTGATGGAATCCACATTTGTTACACTTCGGGCATCTACCCTTATACCCTCCCAATGTCTGTTGGTTATTGTTTGGATTGTGATGAGTCTTGTTGGATTCCTGCTTGCGATTTTTCTGAAATGACTGCTGAGTGAAATTCTTGAAATCAATGCTATCCCATTTTCTTTTGTGGTCTCCCGCCTTAGCTGTTACTGTTCGTTTGGGTAATGTTCCCCGTTGCATCGTTTGATCAGTCAGTTGATGTGCCAGTCGAACAGCTTGCTGTATGGTAGTAGGATTTGCAGATATGATCAATTTTCGAACCTGAGATACCAGACCTCCAATGTATCTCTTGATCCACTTGCTAGGTGGGGTTGCCCTATGCAGTAAGAGTCTTGCTAATTGCTGGAATCGAGTAGTGTATTCCTCAATATTAGAACCTTTCATCTTGAGTTGCCCGTATTCATCCTCAAGTTTTTGCATTTCATTACGGGAACAATACTCCTCCTGCAACAGGATTTTGAATCCGTTCCAAGTAAGTGCATTGGCTGTATTCAACCCGAGTATCTGTACGATAGAGTTCCACCATGTCAAGGCTGAACCCTCCAAAGTACCAATAGCGTATCCGACCTTGTTTTCTTCCGGACAATTGCACCTCTCAAACACCGATTCTAACTGTTCAATCCATCGAAGAAGTCCAATGGCTCCTTTCGATCCTTTGAAATTACGTGGTTTACAGTTCAAGAATGTCTTGAACGTGCACATTTGTGAGTTTACCAGTTCCCACGTTGGATCATGTGGTCCTGTTTGGTATGTTTTCGTATAGTTTGCGATTGTCTCGGTAATTCGATTGTTAATATGTGCCTCAACTTCCGTTGCGGTCATGTTAATGTTTCCACCAACCATGATCTTCCTATTTTCAAATATACATAATGAGACTACACCCATCGCATAATCATCACTCATGCACAAAGTAAATGTAACACACTACCATAGTCATTAAGATAACAATTCTTAATCATTTATGATAAATTAGTGCTTACAATTGTTTGTCAAAGAGATGCAAAACAACTAAACACAAAATCTACTTTTATGAGTACAACCCACTCATATAAGTTTGTTAATTTGAAAGTAAATAAAATAACTAGATTCAATCGTTTGGTTGATCAACGGTTGATGATGAGTCTTCCAGTTCTGCTGGACCAGTCATTGCACCATGCTGGTAACGCATATGCCCAGTGATGAGGGTCATGGCCTCCCCCGCCAAGTCTCTCACTATATTGGCTTCAGTCGCCGCTGCACCGGCCCGTGCATTGGCTTCCTCAGCCCTTGCCTCGGCTACAGCTACACGTAACTCAGCAGTTTCTAATCGTGCAGTGAGTTCGAGGATCGTCCCTCGCATCATCCAGATCGTTTCCACCAAATTTTCCCGTTCTTCATTAGTCCTAACCAACTCCTCAGTGAGGTTATCCCACATTCGTGTCAGCCAGTTGTTATTCTCAAGCAATTCTGTGATCATTCCTGCTACTTCCCGCATGTTGCGGATTTCACGCTCCATGCGTGCAACAAAAGCAGCAAATGCCTGTTCTAGTGGATATCCTAGAGCAGGTAACGTCCAAAGGTTATTAGCAGTATTGGCAGCTGGTGGTGGTGGCACTCGTTCTTCCCACACCCAGCTGCGTATGAGATCAGGAAACCATTGCCAATAGTGGCTGTTCCCCCTTTGTCGAATATGTGTTTCCTCCCCATAGTGGATTGTATCATCCACTGGTTCGATCCTCCTTGTCATGATTTCTGACAATGCTACTACTTGTCCCTCAGTGTGAGTAGGTGTAGATGATGATGCCATGTCTGTTACAAAATGTCATATGTAAATGCTATACAAACTATCGTGTAAGCAAGTGTCTAATGTCTAACAGTTATAGTCTAAGTCTACAAATGCAAACCTAGTTCGCTATAACCAATGGCTCTGATACCAATCTGTCACACCCCCAATTTTCAACTAACGGAATCATACTGTTTGGGAACGTGACAAACCAGGATCTCAGATCATTAGACATAACGAAGACCTCTATATGAATTTCAAAACATATGTTGGTCTAAAACTGTAACATCAGAGTTTTCAAAGTTTGCGGAAGCGTTTTAAAATCCAATAACAAAACGTAACAGTTTGAAAATGTAAATTACAAATCCAATAACATTCAATGTCTTAATTGATCAAAACTAAAACACTTGAACTGAAATGCATGCATGAGACTCAACATCCTAGTCCCTGCTTGTCCTTGCTTGTGTCTTAGTGTCCTGAGAAAACATGTAAATCAAGTCAACACAATGGTTGGTGCATACACAGGTTTAAGTATTCACAATGTTCAAAACAGCAGTTTGAATATCAAGTTTGTAGATAACATAATCACACATGCACAGTCATGATAGCTAGTCATATAAACTATTTACACAAGTGGTCGACACCGAAGCTGACGAGTTGCCATGCTATAGCATGTTTTTGCCTTAACACTATTGTCTAGCACGAACAATAGCAATGTGTGTGTTTGGTCAGTCAAACACCTGCGTAGATCCCATCTACCAAGTGAGGTTTGTCAAACCCAATAGATCTATCTTCAACTACCACGCTTTGCACTCCGGCAAATTAAACGGTTCGAAAGAGAAGGCTTTGTAATGCTATGTTTGCACTTAATGTAAACAGCTAACTCATGCAAGTGATATGTATCTAAAAGCGTTTGTTGCACATGTTTTCTCCCCCAAAACAGTTAAAATAAGAAAGGGGCCGTGTACGCACCTTTGATTATTTGCAGAATGATCAAACACTCGTGAACTCGCGTAGAAGATCCTCTACGAAGAATCTGTGTTTTAAACAATATTGTTGTATTATTCGAGATGTCGTTTTGTGCTTGGAATCACATACGTGTCAACGCACGTATGTTAAAGTGTTAGAAACGTGCACAATTAACTATACGTGACTTTAAATTCGTTTAATAAAATCATATAGTCCATATATGATTTTATTTAAATAAGCGTAATTATACGCGATTTCGTTTTCGGGTTAAAATATAGATTTTATTATTTTATGTAGTTCGGGATTTCGTTACGGTTCCAACGCAACTTGAACGAATCGAATCGGAGTTATAATAAATAAGTTATGAGTTAAAAATCAAGAATTTGTTTAAATCTCAAAAACAGGTGGAGTCCGGGTTTGAACCCGTGACCTCCAACCCCAACCACATACACGCTACCACTTGATCTGATGCTACATTTGCAATGAAACTCCCATTTAAATTCTTTTAACCAGAAATTGATTGGTTCCCTTTGTTCCCTAAGCCGAAGCAAAGACCACACAAATGGTCCCCAATTCGAACCCGATCGAACCCAAAACTTTAGGGGTTTTGTTCCAGTAACCAAAACGGCTCTGTAAGAGATTTTAATTTGGATTTTTGGTTCGGTTTTGATGCTCAACCCACCCCAAACAAGTTCAATTTTGAATCACCAAAACCGTGACCCAATATCTTCAAATTCGAACTTGTTAGTACACCAATTCATAGGGTTTTCATTATAAAGAGGATTTCGAAACCCTCTGTGGTAATTAATTTGATTCCCAAGTTCGATTCCATCAAAATCCCAATTCGGTTTTTCCACAAAAATCCTAGAAATCGAAATCCTTCAATTCGTTTTTACTTTATGAAATTGATAGAGGGTTATCAATAACCAATTAATTCCGAAACTATCTGGGTTGTTTAATTTCATTTTTAAACTCATTCGAATCAAAACCCCCAAAATGTTTTAACTAAAGAACCCTAGAATTTGAAATGATCCAATTCGATATAATTAGATGAAATTGTCATATAGTTTTCTTTAAAAGGATGATTTCGAAACTCACTGTGAGGTTTAATTTGATTTTTAACCTCGTTGGTACAGAAAACCCCAAAACGACTTTATCACGAACCCTAATTGTTTGAACTTGTATAATTCGAGATTATAACTTCGAATTAACATAGGTTTATGTTTAGTCGGAACATTTAGGTTGTTTAGGAGTCAAGTTTTACCTCGTTTGATGTTCGATCGATTGAAATCAACTTGAGACTTGATTTTCGGCCGGCTCCCACTCGAAATCGTTTATCCATAGCTTCAAGGATCAAATTGATGCTTGTAATATGTTCTAAGTATGCCGAAAAGTGTATGATAGAGTTCAATTTTTGTGAATTATGAATGAGTTATACGAATTTGGTATTAATTCTCAACGGTTACAACCTTTTGGTTTAATCTTGGACTTAAATTGTTGTTTAATAGCTCAATAACGTATTTTAGTTATTAATGATCATCATGGTGATGATTTAAACTGATTTAATTCAGTTAATTATAATGGGTTATTCAATTTTTGAATTTTAAGTTGATAGACCATAGGATTTTGACTTTATAAGTCAAATTGACTATTACATCAAATTGTAAATTTAATCCTTGAAATTATGGACCTTATATCACGTTTTTGAACAATTCTAACCCTTTGTAATTTATTTTTGTTCGATTACATAACATTTCGATTTATTCTAAGGTTAACGTGATTAATCCGGAATACCGAATTGTCACTAATCGGCCCGTTGGAATATTATTGGGCTTGATTAACCCAATTGGACCCCCTAAATACCATTGGGCCTACTTTGGGCTCATTGGGCCTACCTTGGCCCTATTGGGCCTTCCTTGGCCTTACTGGGCCTTCTTGGGCCTTACTGGGCCTTACATGTCTTGTTAGGCCTGTGATCTAACCACTTTCAGTTAACAAGGTTAATCCGTAAAGTCGGATTGTCACAAAAACTTTGGATGATTAACTTAAACTAACTCAAATTTTGGTTGAAGAGTATGAACTATATATTTATGGCCAACTACATGTATACATCAAACAAAGTGAGACATTTTTATGTCATGTGGTATTGCTAGGTCATCAATATGCTTTCAAAGTATTGGTGGTGTGGTCGGTTGGCTGCAGTATACCCTATATATAAGCACTAACAATACATTAGGAGTATAACCAAAAGCTTGACCAATGTTAGGATTCATAGATTCTAGTGTTATCATCAAGGGAGTTAATATTAGTCAAAACTATATGGTTAAAAAAATATGAACTACTCCTATATGGTCAACTACGTGTAAACATCAAACAAAGTAAAACATTTTGTGTTGTGTGGTATTGATAAGCGGTTAGTGTACTTTCAAGGTATTGGTGGTGTGGTGGGTTGGATGCGGTATACCTTATATATAAGAACCAATAGTAATTTGGGAGTAGAATCGAAAGCTTGATCAATGTTAGGATTGTTGATTTTAGTGTTATCATTAAGAGAACAAATCTTAGTTAGATCATAAGTTGAATCAATTGATTCTTGCATACTAAGACTTCTTATATATACACTAATCGAAAGTCTTAGTAGTTCTTATATCGAGACAATTAAACTATCGTTACCGTAAAACAATTGAAATGAAAAATCAAAAGACTAATACATTATATATCTACCTTCAGATGGAAATTTTTAAAAATTCCACATCGAACATCAACTTATATTGTTCACACTTCAAATGATTTGATCTCATATGTAGTTAACGACCTGTAAGATGTTAGTTTGTTACAAAATACAACAATTTACATACGTCTAATACGATCGTAGCATTTAACACGTTTTCTATTGATCTGAAACAACAAAGTTCATGCTGACATATTTGCCTTAAAACTTTGAGGAAATTGTCTCAATGGCATAAAGTGGGAAATCTTCATAAATTGCAAAAGCCTTCAAAACATCCTTAACCAAAAAGGAATTCAACATAAGGTAACGACGTTGGTCAAACTTCTTAACGACTTTGATTGCGAGAATCGAATTTTGTAGCTGATGCACTTAGTCGTAAGAGCCATATCCAATTTCATAGTATTCTAATTTAAACCAATATTTATAGCAACATAGTTGTGGTTCAACAAATTTCTTTTAACCCAAGGCAAATTGCATGTCTTGACACGTTGAACATTAAAGTTAGTTTCGTTGTTTGATTTTACCTTTTGAACCGTAATGATCTTTGACTCACATTTTTGAACGAAGCACTTAGTTCTCATTATATTTTACTCACCCTAGTACAGATAGATGAATCTGTGAGTCCTCTAATGGTGTTCATTTAGCATCATATGCGATCGTGATGCTCAATTCTTGGCTCATTTTCGAGAATCTCTTCACAAGTCGTTTGATTCGAACTCAACATGACTTACTATCCTCAAAAGCAGGGTCAAACAAAACTAAGGAATCCAAACCCTTAAAATTCCATTTGAAATAAGCAACGTTCACAGACCTTTCACATGTTGAACATGAAAATGCTTTGTTGATGAAAATCTAAAATATTACTTGGTCCGACAAGATTAAACAAAAACAAAGTATCCACCTCTTTTTCGCTACAGTTCTTCTTAATTTCGGGACGAAATTCCTAAAAGTAAGGAAGACTGTAACATTACTGAAAATTGTAAAAAAAATTATATTTATTAAATAAATTATGACGTCACTCTAAATTTTCATCTATTAGTTTATAGACATATACAGCTATAGTTATATATATATATATATATATATATATATATATATATGTGTGTGTGTGTGTGTGTGTATATGTGTGTAAATATATATATGAGATAACAAATTTAAACATCTTTAATATGCATATACATGTATGTATATGAATAAATATGTATGTAATTATTTAAAATTACACAAGTTAAAAATATAAAAAAATATATTTTTAAAGATTTATAATAAGCTTTATAATGTTTAGAACTTATTTGAAAATACATAAATTTAACAAATAAATAAATTTTAATTATCAAATTTTAGTAAAAATCCCAAAACATTTTAAATAAATAAAACCTTTATAAAAGTTTATATACTTTAATAATAAGTAAATTTTAGAAACTTTAAATAAATATTTCAATTAACTTTGTTTAATTTTATAGAATTTAAAATATAATAAAAATATAACTAACTTAGGTCTAATGATTTTATAGAGTTTAAATAAATTAAACCAAATTATAACAAATTAAAATCATGGTTTTATAAAGTTAAGGGGGGTAATTTTGCTAGGTTTGAAACTATCCTTAAAAAGAACAAACTATGAGAGATTAAATTTGCCAAGTTCCTAATCTACTCCTCTTCCCAACTCCCTTTGCGCCCGACCCAAATACCCACATCACAACCCGATTTCCTTTCCAGCCTATATCATGCGGAATACAACTCAGATTCTTTGAATTTGGCAAGGTTTTACAGGTGCCAATCATCCTCAATCATCCATTTCACGAATTAATAACATATCAATCTCAAACTCTTACCAAAATTACTAACGAAAAAAGTCGTTTTTTGAAATGGTTCATAAAGAGTATAAAAGTCGAATTAAAGCAACCATATTACTACTACAACCATTTCGAACGTGTCTGTGCAAAGACACAGAATTCAGATACTCTTAGCCCTCTTAAATCGAACCTGTAAAGTTCAAATACTCGTTTATTACTTGCTCAATCGGAGTTCATCAAATCCCAAACTGAGTCAGTGTTTCTTATGTTAATTAACTTCGTTTTTGGAACCTAAACAAAAGCCCCATTATTTTCCATTTTTCCTTACAATATGTGTCTCAATCAACTGAATTAAAGGAGAAAGGGATTAGAGTTTTATTAGGTATAATCTGATTTGGGGTTTCAGACATGAGTTATGTTAAAACTAATTGAATCCGAGGTCATGGCTCCAGATCAACCGGTAAAGGCTATCGGTTCACTTCTATTGGTCACGGGTTCAACTCCTGTCCAGCTGGGTTAAACCGGTTATGGACCTTATTTTTTGATATCTTTGAATTTAAAACTCCTTTTGAATTTATTATTTCACAATAATTAATCTAAATAAAAATACTACAATTCTTATAAATAATAACAATTATAATACTCAAAAATATTTCTGCTAATAATATATTTTCTTTCTACATATAAATGAATATATAGTAAATGCTAAAAGGTATTTAAATTAAAATTTCTATACAACCAATTAAATGTTTACAACATTCTTATATGTACATTAATAAATTATTTCAAATGGTTATTATTTTGGTTAAATATAAATTTTTTAAACTTTCATTATTTTATGATAACATAAGAATGTTAGCATTTGAAAGCGTCATTAATATTTTCATTTTACAAATAAATAATAACGTATCTAATTTTTAACTATTTAAAACAATTCGAACCCGTGGATCCATTTAGAACTTAGGAAAAGACAGAAAGATATAGTTATGTTAAGATTATGCCAAATGAACTATATAGTTGAACATTGAACTTGTTATACGTATTTGTGAACTACCATCTGACAACTATTGTGCACATCTATCTCATATATCAAGGCGAGTCTTCGTAGCCCCTCTTTTACTGTTTTACTTTTGGGGTGAAACATGCAACTTATCTTATTACATTTTCATGTGAACTTAGTTTAATGATCTTATAGTTAGTGAACTTTAGCTAAAACATGAATTGATCACCCTCATTTAGTGACTATGATAGATCTATTGGACCGGCCATCCCACTTTTGGTTGAGTTGACTTCGGTCCTCCTCAGTGATAGTTTAATCCTTCAGCATTGTTAGGAATGGTAGTTCATTTGACTATGTTCATTGTGCTTTGAGTTCGCATAAGACATTTTTATAACATTTTTGTAAACATTTGGTGTGAGTGTTCAAACATATGAAATTCACCAACTATTAGTAGTTGACACTTGATTATAAACATGTTTCAGGTGGAAAGGCTAGTTAGCCATATTGTGGAGCTTGGATTAGCTTTCATTTAATTTGTAATTGATGTATTAGAATTGAATGGTTGTAATAGTTAGGGTTTGATCATTTGAAACAACGTAATAAATGATTGAGATAAATGTTTGAACAATTTAAAACTTTATACCTTACGCTATGAACAATCTACACTTCGTGTCCGCCCTGATGTTTTCGCCATCGGTCAGGGTGTCACAAAATCCATTCCGACCATTGTATAGATCTCATAAAAATGAACCTAGGTATAGATTTTGACAAAGTTTTGACCGAGGGAACACAAGTTATTAAAAGTTTTTCATTTTCGTATACTTTCATTCGTAAACTTTTACTGTTTTCCTCAAATATTTTAGATATAATCAAAATTGGGACCTCATTTTTTAACCTTGTACAAACAAAGAGCGTTTTCTTTCAAATGACATCTGCCTCTTCCTGTTGCGAGGCCTTGCATGTAGGCCCACTTAGGTTAGAGGGGCATTGTCCCTCACTTCTTAATATGTTCACTTTTGGATTCTGAGCATTTTGAAACAAAAATGAACATCTATGGAGCAAAATTGAGAGAGTTATGGATGAAAAAGAGTACACAAAATTTTGAATTTCGTGAACTATGCTTTCATGAACTTCTAGTTCGTGCCTATGACTTCGTGAACTCATGGTTGTGAACATTGGCTTCGTGATCTTCTATTTTGTGAACTCCTAAAGTTTCGTGATCTGTATTTCGTTCATGAACTTATTCCATTTCGTGAACTTCATTAATTTCATGAACTTACCTTAGTTCGTCACCTTGATGATTTTCGTGAACTTGATTTTAATTTTGAATTTGTTTTCTAACATTTTTATCTAGCGTAGTCTGTTTGTTTTTCAGATGGACGAGCTACTTTTTTTCGTGGAAGGCAACATGACTGCATTTCTTGGAGATCCAACTGATAAACATGAGATGTTCAAGTCATGGAGTGTCCAACCATTGTATTCAACTTCATTAAGGATTTCTGAAACTCCGTCATAGAAGATAAAGATGCCAATGGAAATGTATGCTTGATAGGGAAGGTACTAGGATAGCCGGTTGTGATTACTAAGCAAATTGTAAGGGAATGTCTACAGATCGGGGACAAGACTTCAAATCCGCTGAGGATGAGATACGAGCGTCTTTATCCTCCCACTGAAAAGAAGCTTCTACACCCCTACTGGAGGTACTTGGCACATGTTGTCACCCAGTACCTTTCAGGAAGGAAAGGAGGTTACGATGTGCTGAACCAGACTCTTAGCTTATGCGCTTTAGCCATCGCCCTCAGTGTTGACTTCAGCTATTCCAGGATTTTTTTATAAAGACACATACGACAATATTAAAGGCAAAATGAATGAGAGGTGCTTCGCTTTCCCTTGTTTTATTCAGATCAACTTCAACAAACGCCACCAGAACCTCGTCCCAACAGTTAGCATGCTGGTATAGAAGAAGATCAATCATGATATCTTTTCTTACATGGTTATGAACCAAAAGGGAAAGAAGGTGTTTACAAGCGTGAAGCGATTGGAGAAATTTGGCAGATTATTCACCGAGCTAGAGGATCAGATTTCCGAGCCATTCACCACCACCTCATATGTTGCCGATAAACAAGATTAGGCACAGACTGCTGCTCAAACATAAAAGAATCTTCATCTAATTCCTCTGACACTAAGATTGTTTTTGTTCTTGAGAAGAGGGGAAAGATATCCATCCAATCAACGCGAACGTGATATCTTACGGGGAAACAAGGTGGCTAAGGCATCCTAACTTAAACCTTCATCAGAAGATAAAGATGCGGACTATGTGCCTTCACTAGATCCAAAACAAAAGAGAAGACTCAAGATGGTGTCGAGGAGGGCATGGATCCTTGCTTCAAAAAGCGAAAGACTTCTGAAGCCACACCAGCCTAATCCACTCAAACACTGGCCCAATCCACTAAACCACCAGCCCAGACAACCCAACCTAAATAGCCACCTCAAAAGCCACCCCAACAGCCGCATCAAACCTCTTCTTCCATCAAACCTTTGTAAACACCACCACCATCACCACCACGATAAAAACCAACCTCATCTCCTCAATCACAGATACCTATCCACTTTTCACAACCACGATTCCTACCAAAGACCAAAATTGAGAAAGGAATGGCTCCCAAGGTAAATTCATCACCATCATCATTCATACCAGAGTATGAGCCAGTAGATCTAGATCTTCTTCAGGCAAGAGTCTTTTACTTGGAGCAAGGTTCCATAGAAAAAATCAGGTGATTGTTAACCTGAGAGAAGGCATGTTGGATTTTGTTAACCAAATCAAATGCCAAAGAAAAGACATTCGCTACCTTATTGAAGAAAACACAAAATTGAGAATGGAAGTGGATGCTCTTAAAGGTACAAAGTCTAATGAGCAGCAGAAGAGGATAAAGAAAAGGAAGATGATGATGATGAAGAAGAAAAAAAAAAAGAAAGATGATAACGATGATGATGGCAACAATGATGATAATGATGGTGCTATCCAAGGTCGATCTTCAGAGAAAAGGGAAGATAATGTTGATGATGATAAAGAAAAAGGAGGAGATGATCAAGGCACTGCCTCATCCAGCAAACCCTTCAACAACTAGGTTCATTTTTTGTGACACCCTGACCTTCCAACCAGGGATTTTCATTCCTCAAATATTTTACATATAAGAGAATTTCAAGTATAAAAGTTTACATTTTAGCTTGAATGCTATTAATCTTTGACATATTGCAACTTACCCTTGTTTTTATTGAATTTTAGATCTAATGGGCCCTATGTTGGGCCTAACTTGCCATTGCGGCCCAATTGGTTAATATTGAACCTAATTACTTGCATGGTCTTTGAGAATGATGTTAGGGTCAAGTAACTTGGGCCGAATGTTATGTGCGTGAGTTAAGTTAAACAAAGTGTGCCAAACGATTTCAATGGGGCTGAATAGATCATATGGGTCGAAGAATGTGTGATGGGCCAACTCCATAAGCTATTGGACCAAAGGTGTAGGCTGCGAAAAATTGACAGCCTCTATGTTGGGCCGATCTGCTGGGCCACTTAGGGATTGGGCCAAGGAGAAGTATGGGCCATATAAGGGGATGTGGACCACTGTTGGATCAAGTGTATGTCGATTGGACTTAACAAGGGGCTTGGGCCGATTATGGTGTAAACTAGGCCTAATACTTGGCCGCACAAGGGATGAGTCGTGCACAGACCCAAGAACAGCGAACCTATTGGGCTTCTTGGCCTAAGGTTCGCTCATGCTTAGAAGGTTCGGCCACTGATCAACAAGGTTCGGTTGATGGGGTGGTTCGTGGGTGACGGTTTGCAACCTAAGTTTGCCTACTGCCCTACTAACATAGGTTCGCTGCACAGGGAGTTTGGTTCGTTGGGTCGGGGTTCGTGACATCTAAAGGGTTCAGTGCTGCCTGAGGTTTGTGAACATAAGGGAGGTTCGGCTATCTAGACAAGCAGGGTTCGTCACCTCTTGTTCCAGTTCAGCCGAAGGTTCGTTTAACCTGTGCATGGTTCGTTGTTGAGTCTAGGTTCGTCTAGGGTTCGGTCTAGTGAAAAGATTCGCCGTGTGTAACAAGGTTCGGTGGTAGGTAAACCAGAAAAGGTTCGTTGCCAGCAAGAAGGTTCGGCGGTGGTTAGGTGTTGATGAAAAGGTTCGGTTGCCATGGCACCAACAGGTCCCGAACCTGTCATGGCTTCATCATCATCAGTCCCTTCGATCAAGTCGGTTCCTAGGGTAGTTTGCACGATGATGCTACGCTACATGGGATTCTCGATGATATGGTGGTGGTGAGCGTGATTCTAGAACCGGCTAAGGTGAGGGATTAAACCAATACACATGAAAACCCTATATTTCCGAATTTTCTATTGATCATACCTCGTTTTTGGTTGAACAAACGTTCAGATCGGTTGTACTTTGTGGTAGAGGAGATCGAGAACTATGCGTGGACACCAAGAACGCCCAAATCCGTTGAGAAACGAAGGAGATACGATCGTTTGAAGTCGGTTATTCTAGTGAGAGAGGGAAAACCGGGTCTTGTGTTTAAGAGAGAGAGAGAGAGATGGATGAAAAATGAGGGTGAAAGCCTCATTTGGGGTTTATATACCCGGGGGGTGTTCAGGTTCGTTTCGGTTGTTCGGTTCAAGCTTTCGTCGTGTTTCCGAATCGTAACGCGCATATTTTCGCAATTTAACAAAAGACTTTATTTTAAATGTTTGGAAATTAGTTGTTTATAGAAATATTTTAAATATTATAATTCTTGAATTATCTGTCGAAATTTTCCTATTTTTACGCTTTTCGTTTAAGTATTTCGCGTACTGTATGCTTTACGCGTTTTAATTAAAATAGTTTTGTTTTAATTTATTTCTGATGAGTTTCAAAATTGTAAAACAGGAAATATTATATTTCCTTAATTTTATTACCGTTCGAATCGTCTTCGTTTCGTCAGAAAACGTCACTTACGCGCGTCTTCGTACAGAGCGCTCACTGTTTGAACACGATCATACGTTTCACTTTCTGATTTTGTTTTCTACTTTTCAGTCATCATTTCAGATTGTTAAACCCTCAGATTTATTCGTACAGATCGTCACCTATACGAATAGTTCGTCGGTTTAACATTCTGTAACAACAACTGTTAAAGTTTGGTTCTGGTTATCCTCACATACGTTTGAACCTAATAACACAAAAAAAAAAAAAAAATCAAGCATGTTTGCATCTATTCATGATTGTCTGATGTGTTTATGACTGTTTATGCCATGAGGTTTAAATCAAGATTTCAGAAACATCGTGTAATAGTTTATGTTTTGCATCAAATGTTAATAGCTTCTAAGTATTTCTCCTCAATTGTATCTGAGTTACTGTACAATTTACTGTTCCTGTAACGATTCCGGCACAGATGTCACAACAGCAAATGCGTATCAATTTTGCGACGCATTTTGTAATTGCATCGCAATTTTTTTGTAGCAAAACTCTTTTTTCTAACATAAATAAAAGAAATTGTCCAACTCATAACATAAGAGGGGCTCATTGCATTCTACGTATACGCATGAGGTTTTTCCTAACTAGATTTATGGTTTTGACATGGGTTTCTTTTTGTATGTCATGAATTTTTTTTTACTGTCGCACGCTCAAACACTAATATCAAAGTTTAAAATCAATTGTTGTTAAACAACTATATGCATAATGGACCAATGTTGTAAGTCGCTAGGTGCTAGTGAGACGCTCGGGTATCAACTAGTGATTAATCGAGATTAACATGTATTAATCAGGATTGATACTTTTGCATGTAATTTTTTTGAACTTATATATGTACACCATTTTAACCGATTTTTGACTGATTTAACCAATTTTAGTAAATTCAAATCGAATCAAGTCAATTAAAAATGAGAATAGAATCAAATTTTGAAATTAATATTGAATTATAATTTCAAGGTTATTAGAATTAATTTCAAATTCGAATACTTCGAAAAATTTTAAAATCTGAAATTATTTATTCGAATTACTTGAGTTATTAGGTATTCGTTGGGTAGAAATTTTATTCGTAGCATTCTCAAAAAGATGTCAAATATGAACTATATTAATGATAGGCATGGTCATTATTCAAATCTAAAAGATGATTATGAAATGAATAAATTATATGAAACAAAATTTGCCGAGTGTTGCTAGAGTCTCATATATACAGTTTCTTAAATTTAACGCGTGGTGCTAGTATGTTATAATAGGCTAAATATTTTAAATAAATTGAATATAAAAAACAAAAGCAAACAACAAATAGTTTCGAAGCTAGTTAGAAATGAGCTTTGCATGTAAAGATTGAAAAATAGGAAAAAGAGACACCATCTTGTTGTGATTATTATAATTTTCCGAACACAATAGCATTTTAATAATTCATAATTTAAAATAATAAGAGGTTGTTTGATATTCTCTTAATAATTTCATTAAGAGACTAACTCTGAACCGGTTAGAGACAGTAACTATTTGTTTAACTAAAAAACACATCTGAATTAGTCAGCTATCCTTTTAATTATTAAGTTTTAAAAAGAGTCTGAATATTTCAATCATCTTTAACTGCGTTTAACGAATAGTCCTTAAGATTTATTAAACAAATTTATGCCAACCAACATGCTTTCTACATGGAAAAATTGTTTAATACAAGTCAATTTTTTTAATACTTGATGTTCTTCTTGCGAACTTTTCTAGTATATTTTGGTAGAACATGAAGACATACTTGGACATAGTATTTGAGTTCACAAACTAATGTTATATTAGAAATTTATAAATTTATTTTGGATAATCTGAGTCAGGGAACGTTTTTCATTGAAACAATTGTTGGAAATTTGAGTAATTTCAAATTTATATGAATTAAAATTAAAGACTTTTCATATTACTCTCAATTAAATTAAGACTTTTCAAATTACATATATTGATTATAAGCATTAAGTCAAGACTCTTTGTATCACCTTCATGTAGTATAAATACAAGACATATGGTGTCTTGTTAAGATTGTTGGACCGATCAGGAGCTCGGAAACAATCCGAATCCAATAGAAAACTACTCGACAGCCTCTGGAATAGTGCGGAATCCTATTCCAGGGTTTTCCAATCGAAACCAACAGAAACCGTGGTGATCCAAGGTTGTAAGAACAACGTGGAAGCAACAATCGAACACCACGGGTTGAGATTCGAACTTGGATGATCAAGAACCGCTCAAATCTTCTAGGGTTTTGACACTGGAGTCTCTGGGAAGAAGAAGGGCTCTGGAAAGTTAAAGTTGAAATGATTTGAACTTCTATTTATAAGCTGTAGTCATTCGGCCGAATGAGTGGCCGAAGCAGCTCATTCGGCGAATGACTCATTCTGAATTTAGACATTCGCTATAACTGTCATTCGGCGAATGACTTCATTCTAGAGTCATTCGCCGAATGAGTAACCTTCATACTCAATTCAATTTATAATCAAATCAACTAAATAGATAAACATTAATAGACATTAAGGAATAGAAATAAACATTAAGAAATAGAAATAAAGACAACTTCCATTAATACTTTGAACATTTACATGATAAGAGTTACAAAACTGAACTAGGGACAAAACATGTATCAACAAACTCCCCCTTGGACCTAGTTCAACTCTTGGAAGTTTCTTTCTTGAAATACTTTGCTGAAATAGATTTCCAATCTGCTCCAGCGTGAACCCTTAAGCATATGCAGATTCGGATCACTCTCATAAACTGAAGTGCCTGTTCCATATCCTGTACGTCGAAGAAAATCTGGTGACGATGCAGTGCAATAACATCTTTGTGGGACAAGTTAGTCAACCACATAGGATCAAAAATCCGAACAGTCTCCCACTGTTTGTCTTTGCACAGGACTATCACAGCCTCACCAGTTCTCCCATCATAGTACCACCATCGGAAGCCCTCCATAAAGTCCTGTCGCATCTTCCGTAATGGAATCTTCTTCATGACTTTAGGAGGAAGCCACTTCAGGATGACTTTATGCTTACGGGTATCTCCGTCAATCTCTGGCAAATAATATCTTTCTGGCTGCTGCGGTTGAAAGTTCACCCATCTCTTCCGGTATTCATACTTGATTTGTCGAGAAAACCAAGCAGACATCCCGGAGTCTTCACTGTATAGCATGTTCAGACGTGCTAGCTGATTGACTTCGAATCCAGGCAACGTCTTGAAATCATGTGGGTGTTTGAAGTAGTCGATCCCTTTCTCTCTCTTCACAGCATAGCACCCAAGATCATGGAAGTATGCCCAGCTAAGTATCTGACCTCCGGCTTTATAGCCTTTGGTCCGGTACACTTTCTTGTGCGTGGCTGGCATCTTCTCTGTGCTCTGTTTCTTTAAAACCTCCAAGTAGGCAGCCCATTCCTCTTTTCTTTTCTTTTGATCATCGGCCTCAGCTTTGCTTGCCTCGACTTGTTCCTCCAGATATCTGACCAAGAGATCCTCCGTTTCTTGATCAAATGGTTCAGTAAAGGTAGGCAGCTCGTCCTCGGCCGATGTATACTTTGGATATTCTTCGTCTGTGATGTCTTCCAAAATAACTTCATCAACATCGTCAAAAGGTTCAGGTTCAGGCTCTTCAGTACTGGGAACAGAGGTGTCATCAGTAACAACCTCGTCAGGATTCAACCTGAATAGCTCTGCTATCTGCTCTTTTGATAGACAGTGTATGATTTCTCCCTCCTCCTTGTCATAGCTCACTGAGTGCTGTATAATGCCCTGAGTGTCTAAAATCATGGTAAGTGTCTGATCAAGCTGACGTCTCAGAGGCACAGCTTGAACTTCCTCAGTAGCTTCTGGCTCAGTTGTCTTCGATGGAGACGAAGGAGGAGGAGCCTGAGCTTTCTTGTCATTTGTCTTCTTAGACCGGATCTCAGAAGAGGGAGGGGCTTGATCATCATTGCCATCATCATCATCGTCATCAGTACCAGATGATTCAGCAGACCCACTCCCAGATCCGTCTTTGTCATCATCTTCAGCATCATCATCTTCATCAGATTCTTCATCCTTCTCAGAATCTTCATAGTCCACTTGTTCCTCATCAGACTCTTCTTCTTCTTCTTCTTTGTCTGAATCATCGGAATGGACTTCCCCACCTTCGAGCCTGGGAGTGCCTTCCTTGGAACTCTCGACAAGTTCAGCAAGGCGAGCATTCTCAGCTTCCAGTAGAAGGATCCTCTCGTTGAAACCAGTGGCAGTCAAGGCCAACTGATTGTGCTCGTCAATATACTTTAGGAGCTGCTCCTCCTGTTGAGCTGACCTGGCTCTCAAATCAGCCCTCTGGTCTGATGCTTGAAGAAGCAGAGTATCCTGCTCTTCAACCCTCCTCGTGAGTTGAGCTATAATCAACTCTTGCTCTTTAGCCTTTCTTTCTTGCTCCATGCTCCTCTCCATCAGTCTGAGGACCATACTGTTCAGAGTGCTAAGCTGATCCACAACTGACGCAGTAGGTATGTGCACATCAGCTCGGACTGTAGATGGGCCGGAAGAAGCATCAACATAAACAGGCTCTCTAATAAAAGGAGTGGACAGAGGGGCAGTAGTAAACTGAGTAGGAATAGCCCTTGTCCGTGTCAGTGAAGAAACTGACACAGCTGCTACTGATGTGACAGTAGTTGTAGCAGCTGAAGTCAGTTCTGACCTCCTTTGGAAAGAGAACCTAGATCTCTTTCCCCTTCCAGCTCTGGAGGATGTGGCCTGAGAGGCAGCAGCAACCACAGCTGCTGAAGCAGGAGCAGAAGACCTAGGAGGAGGAGATATATCAAACTCTGGAATGAATAAAGGATCAGTGATCTCCTCTCTCTCTTCCTCTGTCCTCTTCCTCTTCCGAACAACCATCTTTCCGGCCACCATCACCTTCTCATACCCCTCCTCCATGAAATCATCTGAATCAGTGCTCTCTTCTTCATCTTCCCCGACTACACCCTCATCACCAGAGTCATCAGACTCATCATCATCATCAGACAAATGAGGAGCTGAAGTATCAGCAACAGTAGAGGTGGAAACAGTAGTAGTAGTGGTAGTCAGGAAGTCTAGATCCATCAAAGAATCAATATCTACATCCTCTTCCTGTGCTGTAGTCACAACAGTATCACCACCAGCAACAGTACCACTAACATCAACCATGCTCACAGAAGCAGCAGTGGTCATGTGTACAGAACTCATCTCAGCACCACCAGAACTCACCATAGCAGCAGTGCTCACAATCACTGTGCTCTCACCAGCTCCAGCACCACTAGGGCCTGCACCACCATCTCCATCATCTCCATCACTATTATCACCTCCAGCTGGAACTACAATGTCTTCTACATCTGAATCGGAGTCATCATGTCTCCATCTCCGTCCAGCAGGAGCCCTGTAATCAGGTCTAGAGAGATGACCAAAAAGAGACCTGGTAGTGGGCTTCCTCTCCTTCCCTCTGTATGACAAAACTCTGTTAAGAGTAATGTCATTCATATGCTCCAACCGAATGATATCAGCATTGATCTTCGGAAGATCTGGAATCTGGGCATCTATGATCTGCTGTAGAAATCTAGGGTACATAATGAACTTCTTGTCACCCTTGAGAACCACGTTCTCCTTCATGTGTATGAAGACCATCTCTGAGAAGTTGAAGGGTTTGTTGAGCACCAAAGCAGCAAATGCGCACTGAATGGTCTCACGCATATCATCAAAACCCCCTCTCCTCGATCCAAGGCAGTGAACCAATACATGTGCCAAATACTTGAACTGAGGAGACATGAACGCCTTGTTCAGAATGCCAGCTCCAATATCTCCCTCGTACTTGCATCGAAGAAAACATCCACGAACCAAAAATCTATCAAGTAATGCAGGCTGATCAGGAGAGTCTTGAAATCCACAGATTCTCCGGATATGCTCAGCTGAGACAACCACATCATGTCCCTGTACTTTGCCCCGTATGACTGTAGGCTCTACCTCACAATCTATATCAGCCGATGACCAAAAATCCTGCTGATGTGATAGATAGGGCACATGAACTGTAGATATAGCTGTGAAGATCCTAGAATGCCTAAGAAATGTGATGATGTCTGAGTAGTGCTTCGCGTTCGGAGTAGTCAAGTCCAGATGAGCACATATGTTGTGCTTAGGAACAGATTTGTATCCTGCCATACTGCATATCACAAGAAATAAACATGTCAGTACGAGATATTCAATCAATAAACTGAAATTTATCAAAAATCAGATTAACTGTTTAACTGATATGCCGAATGAATGACATTCGCCGAATGAGATAAAGGATCGAATGGGTCATTTGTCGAATGAGATTTATTCGTCGAATGACTCTCATTCGTCGAATGAGACATGAGTATGACTGGTCATTCGTCGAATGAGCCATTCGTCGAATGAGGTTCATTCGCCGAATGTGTCATTCGCCGAATGACGACATTCGGCGTCTTATTTGAATTCAAAATCCCTCTTTTTCAAAACCACAAATCAGTCCATAAAACCTGCTCATAGACTCTCAGAATCAACCGACTAACACTTTTAATACTTGACTAAGTTCGATTCAAGTCCATTTCAGTTGTTTATTTACAGGGTGAAATTTAAAACCCTAAAACCCTAAGAGATGATCTGTTAGACATGATTTCACGGTTGGAATGGTCTGAAATTTGATCCCCATATACCTGAGAAGAAGTATAAACAGATTATTAGAAGCAGGATCAATATCAATCAAGGGAAATCAAAGAAGGTGTCACTGTGTGTGAATCGCCGAATGACTTTCTATCTGATGTCACGAAAGAGAATTTTGTCGAATGACTCTCATTCGGCCGAAACACAGTTATATAACCTCTTCTCATTCGCCGAATGAGCTAGGTGAAAGGTCAGATTACTTTCTGTCTCATTCGCCGAATGAAAGTGACGACTGAGTCATTCGACAATGTTCATTCGCCGAATGAGAATGTCGAATGAGACATTCGACACTCTTCATTCGTCGAATAAAGTTCATTGTATGTAATTGATTCGGTCGAATGACTCATTCGCAGAATGAGTTCATTCGGCTGAATGACTTTCTATCTTCCTCTCATTCGGACGAATGAGAGATGAAAACTTCCAAACCTCAACTTTTTCAACATTTGACATTTTAAGCAGCAACCTTTTAACAAATTATGAAGATATGTCTGGTTGGTTCAGGATTCAGATATGACAGACATCCGAATCTACAAATGATCATCTAAAACAAAATTGAAAATAGAAAATCTTTTTGTATTTTTCTGAAGCAACCACTACAACTGTACAAACAAGAATTTAAAACACATAAACACATATTTTTGTGAGAAGTCCATTAATAAGATAACACATATCTCTAATCACATCATATTGCCTTCAATGAATGCTTCACTTCATCCACAATTTCATTTTGATACGATTACTGATATATTTGTCCAAATTTAAACTGAACAATACATAACTCCTAAACAAACTATATGATCACTCATATTTTCTGATTGAGTTCCCCAATTCATTTCATCAATCAAGATCAAAATCAGTTCAAAACTCATTTCAGCATATCTTAAAACCAGTCATCATGAATTCAATAAGATTCAAACATTTATTCTCTTTTTGTATTTTTCTTGTTCTATCCAAATGGATGGCTTCAGCTAGGTCCGTCCCAGCAATATGGCACATATATGGAATCGAACATTATTTGTTTAAGTTTTTCTCAAGCTTAATACCAGCTTGCGTTAGGTTTTCTTCAAGCTTAATACCAGCTTGTTTTTAATTTTTCACCAAGCTTAATACCAGCTTGTTTTTTTATTTTCCTCAAGCTTAATACCAGCTTGCTTTTATTTTTCTTTGAATGAAACCTCATTTTGATCCCATGATGACAGGTGTATGCTTGATTTGAGTCAAAAACCGTTTTTCACTCAAAAGATTTAATAAAATGGATCCCACAAATCAAACTTTCTAAGTTATCATAAGTTGTTTATTTATTTTGAATAGCCAGCCTATCAGTACATCCCATCACAATTCTCTTGTGATTTTAGTTCACACATTCATTTCTGCTTCTATGACATAATGAAATCAATGTACTACTTTATTAAACAAGACCATCTCATTTTTTTAATTTTTCTATTGTTTTTGGTTTTTCAAATTTTCTAATGTTTTTGGTTTTTCAAATTTTCTAATGTTTTTGGTTTTTCAAATTTTCTAATGTTTTTGGTTTTTCAAATTTTCTAATGTTTTTGGTTTTTCAAATTTTCTAATGTTTTTGGTTTTTCAAATTTTCTATTTCTCCCCCTAAAAACCTAAAAATAGAAAATCTTTTTGTGTTTTTGGTAATAATAAAAAATAACTGTACAAGAGAAAATGAAAATACTGAAATCAAATAAACAAAGCAAAAACTATCTAAATAAAATGATGATCATTTGTGAGACTCAGATGAGGATTGAACTTCATCCTTTTGGAAAACACCATTAGCCGATAACAGATATAGAAATCTGGGTTTGTCAAAAGCTTTTGTAAAAAGATCGGCTTTTTGGTGATCGGTGTGAATTTTAACAACATCGATTAATTTCTTTTCAAAACAATCACGTATGAAGTGATATTTTATGTCGATGTGTTTGGTCTTGGAGTGCTGAACTGGATTTTTAGTGACAGCAATGGCGGCAGTATTATCAACATAAATAGGAGTGTTAGAAAAATGTAACCCATAGTCCCTGAGTTGCTGTTGAATCCAGATGATTTGTGAACAACAACTAGCAGCAGCAATATATTCAGCTTCACAGTGCCAGGTGACCAATCGGGTTCCAAAGAACTGACATCCCGCAGATGTTGATTTGAAATCTCTTTTGCATCCGCCATAATCTGAATCACTGTAGGCAGTAAGCTCAAAGTTATCATCATTAGGGTACCATAAGCCAAGTTCTGGTGTACCCTTCAGATAACGCATAATCCTTTTGACAGCAATAAGGTGAGATACTCTTGGTTTGGATTGATAACGTGCACACAAGCAAGTGGCGAACATGATATCTGGCCGAGAAGCAGTGAGATACATGAGAGATCCGATCATTCCCCGGTACAGAGTGGCATCAATTAACTCCCCCTTTTCATCTGGAGTAATCCCGTGATTAATCGCCAGTGGGGTACCAGCAGGTTTTGCATCAGACATACTGAACCGGCTCAGAATGTCACCAACGTATTTGGTTTGATGAATAAAAATCCCTGCCTCAGACTGATCCACCTGCAAACCCAAGAAAAACTTCATTTCTCCCATCGAACTCATTTCAAATTTTTCTTTCATAACATTCTCAAATTCTTTGCACAGATCATCATTTGTGGAACCAAAAATTATGTCGTCCACATACACTTGCACCAAGAGTAAATCACTGTCCTTCTCACGGATAAATAAAGTGCAGTCAATGACACCTCTTCTGAACCCGTTGTTCAGAAGGTGAGTGGAAAGTGTCTCGTACCACGCTCGCGGAGCTTGATGCAATCCATACAGGGCTTTGTCTAACTTGTAGACTTGATCACGATGCCATGGATCCTCAAATCCGGGAGGTTGACTGACATACACTGTTTCACTAATAACTCCGTGAAGGAACGCGCTCTTTACATCCATTTGATAAACCTTGAATTTTTTAAAGGATGCATAAGCCAAGAAAATACGAATGGCTTCCAGTCGAGCAACTGGAGCAAACACCTCATTATAATCCAATCCTTCTATCTGTCTGAATCCCTGAACCACTAGACGAGCCTTATTTCTCACAATAATCCCGTGATCATCTTTGTTGCACCGAAGAACCCATCTTGTACCGATGACTTTTGCACCTTTGGGTCTATCAACTAATTGCCAGACCCCAACTTTTTGAACTGTAAAAGTTCCTCTTGCATGGCATCGACCCATGATTCTTCTTTGAGGGCTTCAGTGACTGTACGCGGTTCAACTTGAGAGATAAAGCAGGAATGAGCACAAAAGCTTACATCTGCAAAATCAAGAATGTCTGCAAGACCACCTGAAGAAATCTGACTTCGAGTCTTCACTCCATCTAGAGGACTCCCAATAATGTTATCTTGAGGATGAATACGATTGATTCTTCCAACAGGATGAGCGGGAACCTCAACCTCAGGATCTAAGTTATTCAAATTCAAATCCTCAAGACCAGGTACAAGATTATCAACAACTGGTTCAAGAGCAGCTGGAGGATTGTCATCTGTGTCTGAGCTGTCATCATTTATCTGTGTAGTAGGAACAGATGCAGATGAAGGTTGCATAGGTTCATCAGGTGCATTTTGTACATCATACAACATCTGAACAGCAACATCTTCATCTGAATACATGGGGGGCATATTGAATGAATCAAAAAGACTGGAATAATCAAACATCCAATCTGGCCCTTTTCCAGGTGGGGGCATTGTATACTTCTGAACGTCTACATGGTACCACTCCTCCACATTATGAGTTGCAATGTTGTAAACTCGTTTGCTTGGAGTGTTATACCCAAGAAAGTACCCTTCTTCCACCTTTTCATTGAACTTGCCCTGCTCATGTTTCTTAAGCATAGTGCATGGAGCACCAAACGGTTCTAGATACTTCAGATTTGGCTTTCTGTTGTGGAGCAGTTCAAAGCAAGTCTTCCCATGTCTCTTCACAATAAGAACCCGGTTCAATGTATAACAAGCATTAGCAACAGCTTCATTCCAGAATTGAACCGGCAGAGAAGAATCAACAAGCATAGTTCTAGCAGCCTCAATCAATGTCCTATTCTTGCGTTCAGCAACACCATTCATCTGTGGAACGTATGGAGCACTAAATTGTTGCACAATGCCTCTTGCATTACAAAAATTCTCCATGTTGTGATTTTTGAACTCCGTTCCATTATCAGTTCTAAACTGACGAATCTTGAGCTTATAAAGCGATTCAAGTTTAGTAACCAGAACTTGAATACGATCAAACGTTTCTGATTTCTCTTTCAAAAAGAAGACCCAAGAGTATCTGGAGTATTCATCAGTGATGACAAGGCAATATTGATCTCCAGCTATACTCTTCCTATTCACTGGACCAAACAAATCCATGTGGAGAAGCTCAAGAGGAACATTGATTGAATGATACTTTTTCAGCTTATGAGACTGCTTAGACTGCTTTCCCTTCTTGCACGAAACACAGATATCAGACAGCTTAAAATTTTTCAAGCTAACTCCCTCAACCAGACTGTTGTGTACCAAATGATTCATCTTGCGCAAACTCAAATGGCCCATCCTCTTATGCCAAAGGATTGAATCTTTCTCAGTTGCCTTTGTCATAAAACATGAAGCTGTGGAGGATGTAGTTGAAGCTGTGGCCATATTGAGAACGTACAAGTCTTGCTTCCTCGGAGCAGACATCAAAATCCAATCTTCAGGTATCTGCACACCTTGCTTGAGAATGTAACACTTGGAGTCATCAAATAGAACCTTGTACTCTTTGTCACAAATCTGAGAAACTGACAGGAGGTTGTTTTCCAACTGTTTGACATATCTGACATTATCGAACGAAACCTGTCCATTTGTTAAAATTCCCTCTCCAGTAATAAAACCACCTTTGTCTCCAGCAAAGGCAACATAGCCACCTCGAACTGCATTCACATTGGTGAGCAGAGAAATATCACCGGTCATGTGTCTGGAAGCCCCACTATCAACGATCCAATTGCTGTTCACTCCAGCTTTTGGGGCAACCTGCACAATAAAGAGACAATCAGTTTACTTTGGGAACCCAAGCCTTTACAGTCTTGGGTTGACCCATTGAGTCTCGGATCCACACATCAATCCATTTTCCCTTAGGAATAGGTTTATCTGAAATTGGGGGAACAGACTCCTCAGATGATTTTACTTTCCAAATTGCATTTTTATCAAAAGAGGTTTTCAGATAGATGGATGATGATTTTGATTGATTAACTTTGACTACATTTGGAACTTCCAAAGTTTCCAATTTTCCTTTTCCCTTGTCTGAATTTTTAGACTGAATGGGTGGTTTAGACTTTTGCTGAAAAGACTTAGATACAGACTTTACCGGTTTTGGTAAAACAGATTTTAAGTTTTTGAAAGGCACAACTTTAGGTCTAATCAACTGAGGGCAAAATCTCATAATGTGCCCTGACTCACCACATTCAAAACAAACTTTATCACCCTTTTTATGAAAATGTTTTAAATCAGAAAATGACTTTTTAGTTGATTTAAAAACATTTAATTTTTGATAATCTGGCTCAAAACCCAAACCCTTTCTTCCTTTGTTACCAAACTGAGCTGATTTGATAACACAGTCAGCTTCAGACCCCTGTGAAGCTTTAACAAAGCATAATTCTTTGTAAATTTTTGATTTGGAGATTGGGTCACCTTTCATGACAACAGAAGTTGGATTCCGAGGAATGCTATGCTTAGGTGAATACTCTGATTCATCCTCGGAATCGGAAACCTAATCTTCAACAACTCCATCCACCCTTGACTCCTTAGTCTGAGATGAACTCTGATTTTCACTCAGACTAACTGGATCAATTACTAACGGAGTAGTAACTTGAAAATCCTTAACATCTTTGTCATTTGGAGTATTGACAAAGGCATTGAGGATTGGTGGAGGACAATTTTTATAATTAACCTGTGCCTTCCCCTGATCAGTACCCCTACTGATCATGTGCTCAATGATATAAGATGAGCTTTCATAGCTCTTGAGCTTCTGTCCTAAGGTCTCATAGTCACACTCGACTATTGCTAACTTCTTCTTGATCTCATTGATGGTATTGAGATAAGAAGTGATAGCATCTTGCTTATTCAGCACTGCGATCTCGGCTTCATGCAATTGTCTGTTTAAAAGATCAATTTTAGCTTGAAAATCTTTTTCATTAGATTTTAAAATTTTGTTAGCTTCAATGCATAAGTCGAGATCGTTCATCAAAACACTGTTATGTGTTTGATAAGCAAGGATCTTACTTCTAAGATCAACACAATGAAAACACTCTGAATGTGAAGATGAACAGTCAGTGTATACCTGCTCAGAAGAGTCTGTAGAAGCAGAAGAATTTGCCATCAAAGCAAATTGAGTTGAAGAGTCATCAGCTTCACCATCAGATTCTTGAGTTTCAGAATCTGTCAGACTGTCTGATTCTGAACTTGATATCTTATCATCAATCACCAAAGAATCCTCCTGACTGCTTTCTTCATCATGATCTTCAGAATGCTGAATTTCTGCCACACAAGCTTTATCTTGATCTTCCTTATCAGCATTAAATCTGAAGTCCCAGTTCACCCCTTCATCTTGTTGAACCATTAAAGCTTTACTACCAGAAGATGAAGATCCAGCTGGAGAAGGAGAATCAATAGGAACTAATCTCCTTTCTGAATTGGCAGTAGAGGATTTCTGATGCTGAAATGGATTCTTGTTGCCAGCTTTCTTCGGCTGCTTGCATTGTCTGGCAAAATGACCCTTTTCACCACAGTTGTAGCATGTGACAGATGCCATATCAAATCCAAACTTGGACTCCTTGTTTAGATTGATATCCTTCCCCGTCCTTTTTACAAACTCCTTTGCTCTTCTAACTGCACTAGCCAATGCCCACATAATGTCAATTCTCTCCATATCATCAGGATCAATCTGAGAGTAATCATCATTGGTCAAATATGGATTGCCGATCTGACCAGCAACTAATCCATCATATGAGCTAACCAATGTTGACAGAAGACCCATATGCTCTTTAGCAATCTCTACTGTGACCTTGTCAAAATTCTCTGTTTTCAGACTTGCAGTAGGCTGATGATGCTCTTGTTGTGAGCTTGATGAAGAAGATGGACTGAAATGCATCTGAGCTGCAGATGGAGCTTCAGATGCTTTAGAAACAAAAGCAGTCTTCAAAGGAGCATGAGTTGTAGATTTATCAACTGTAGGAGTGGAGTAGTATAGAGAAGGATCTTGAACTTGCACAACCCTCTTGGCTTTCCACTTGTTCTCTATCTCCTGTTCCTTCAACTTCTGAATGAAATCATTGATGTCCATATGAGCCATCATCTGATTTTGCTTAAGTACCATCAAGAAGGACTCCCACTTTGGAGGTAAGGCATCTGCTAAACACTGAATCTTCTCTTGAGTTGTAGTTTTGACCTCGTGGTTGAACAACTCACTCAACAGATGATAGAACCTGGCAATCAGCTCATCAAGGGACTCATTACCCACATACATAAAGCTATTGAACTCTTTCCTTAAAGCTTTAGACTTAATGCTCTTCAATGCATCATTCCCCTCATATCTTTGTTGCAAGGCATCCCATAGTAGCTTAGCCGAAGAAAACTGTCTAAATTGATGAAAGATATCTGTAGCAATGGACTGTGACAGAATGGCATATGCTTTCTTCTCATAGTCATACAGCTTCCTTTGAGGCTCGGTCATCCTTGTAACAAGCATAGGAGTACCATCCTCGTTTAAAGGCCTCAAGTAACCTCCCTCTATCATCATCCACAGATTTGTATCCACTCCATTGATGTGGATTTCAAATCTATACTTCCAGTGAGGGTAGTCATCTAAAGTCAACAACTTAGGAGCTTTGTTTGAGTTCCCGGTTTCATTTTCTGTCAACAAGAGAGTCTGAATGCGATGGTTTTGGTTAGCCATGAGTGCTAGATCCTCCATTTGATCAGAAGTAATAAGATTCAACACTTAGAAAAATTTCAGAAGTGACTGGCGAATGAACTGATATTGGGCGAATGTCGGGGGCCGAATGTCTTGAAACTGGCGAATGGAGGCTGAGAATGACAACTGGCGAATGGGTTAGTCGAATGACCTATTCGGCGAATGGCAGATCGAATGAGTTCTTTCGCCGAATGAGTGCGAGAATGAGGCTTATTCGGCGAATGAGAATGGCGAAGGAGCTATTCGCCGAATGAGAGTGGAGTATGAAGCTATTCGCCGAATGAGTGCTATTCGGCGAATGAGGGCTGATTCGGCTGAACTTATTCGGCCGCAATTGCCATTCGGGCGATCTGAGGTTTTCAGCAACAAAAATCGTGATAACTTGCGATTTTGACCAAATCTATGCACCAAATTTGGTACATAAGTTCAAGACATGATAATCAACCAATTGGGAAAAGGTTTTGACAAACATACCACAAAAACCCACCAATTTTCAATGAAATAGTGACTTGGAGAGCAAGAAACTTAGGGTTTTTGATAGTTACGAAAATCAGGGTTTTGGGAATCTCAGATCTGTTGATTTTGAGTTGAAATCGAATAGAATCAAGAGCCAAAGCTCTGATACCACTTTGTTGGACCGATCAGGAGCTCGGAAACAATCCGAATCCAATAGAAAACTACTCGACAGCCTCTGGAATAGTGCGGAATCCTATTCCAGGGTTTTCCAATCGAAACCAACAGAAACCGTGGTGATCCAAGGTTGTAAGAACAACGTGGAAGCAACAATCGAACACCACGGGTTGAGATTCGAACTTGGATGATCAAGAACCGCTCAAATCTTCTAGGGTTTTGACACTGGAGTCTCTGGGAAGAAGAAGGGCTCTGGAAAGTTAAAGTTGAAATGATTTGAACTTCTATTTATAAGCTGTAGTCATTCGGCCGAATGAGTGGCCGAAGCAGCTCATTCGGCGAATGACTAAGCTCGAATGAGCTATCATTCGAATGAGTCATTCGGCGAATGACTCATTCTGAATTTAGACATTCGCTATAACTGTCATTCGGCGAATGACTTCATTCTAGAGTCATTCGCCGAATGAGTAACCTTCATACTCAATTCAATTTATAATCAAATCAACTAAATAGATAAACATTAATAGACATTAAGGAATAGAAATAAACATTAAGAAATAGAAATAAAGACAACTTCCATTAATACTTTGAACATTTACATGATAAGAGTTACAAAACTGAACTAGGGACGAAACATGTATCAACAAAGATGATGAAAATAGAATGCTACATGATTTACAATACACATACACTATATAATTCCTTACATTTTTATTCTATTCTCTCTTGTTTTATATACACTTTCGGGTGCTAGGTTAATTCCGACAGTACACATACTGTTTCGGTTTTTGTACCCTGGGAGACAGGTGCGTTTGTCTTAATAAAAGACGCGAAATCTGTTTTAAGATAAGCGTATTGAATACGTGCCTCAACATGTTTATTCTATGTTAATTAAGAATAGGTGGAAGACATAAGTGGTTGAAAGCTAGAAAAAGTATTCTTGAAGCATTTGTTGCTGGCTTATCAAGATGCTTGATTGAAGACTCACCATTAATCATTCTCTAATCAAGAAGGCTATATGAAGTATCGAACGAAGACATGGACCAAAACAAGTTTGGCATATAAATTAATAATTTATATTCTTTTATTTTAATCATGTAACCAATATTGTACTAGATTATTTCTTATTAATAACGAGAGAATCGTTATTATTTACATTTGATACTGTTTTATGATAAAAACGTGAACCCATATCCTACAATCTTAAAACATACTTTCATAAAAAACCTTATAAATAAGGTTTTTGGGTTCATGAAAGTTAAATATAAACTAAGATTTTTGATAAAATCTAGTAAATAATTTTGAGAAATATTTAGTATAAGTTGGTCGGATTTTGTAATTGGATTATAATATTTAATCCAAATGTCGTGTTACAAGACATATGATTTGATTCATTGTTTTGAATTCATGGGTTTCGATTGAGAATTGAAGCACGGGACAATTTTTGGTTTGTTTCAAAATAAGTTTTTGTGACACCCGGCAATTTCAGGTAAATTGCAACTCTTACTTTCTTTACATTTCACATTCACACTTGTTGCATTTCATTTAATTATGTTTAATTAGACGAGTTGAACACAAACGACTATGAAACGATAGTTCGAGAAACTATCGAATCGTACATTGAATTGCACATTGGTTTTGGAAACCAAGTGTGGCAAACACAACGCTAGCACAAGACAATAATTCGAGGAGTTGTTGAATTATGCATTACACGTTGATTAGGATTAATCAAGCATGCAAACACTTCGTTACACACGAACACAAACTATCAAAGATAATTCGAGGAATTATCGAAACACACACGAGTCTCACGAACGTTGGTGATCAATCAAACTTATGTGCTACTTTGTGATTATATGTTAAACATGTATTAGATGTTTAGAATAAGCGTTAGAAACCGAATACGAGCGAAATCGAATCATCGAAATCAAAAAACAAGGAAGTGGACTCATCGCGGTACGCGACGGTCCCTCGGCGAAAGGCTTCGTGGTACGCGGCGCAAACCGGGAGTCGAGACTCCCGAATCCCATCGCGGTACGCGGTAAAATATTTTGATCGGCCTCCGCAGTACGCGAAGGCCATGCAGATCGAAAATTTTATAAAAACCCAACCCAGTTCATTTGTTAGATTTCTTTCACTTACCATCGACTTTCCCCTCTCAAATCCGATCAAGAACCACTGAAAACAAGCTTTCAAACCTTCTGGAACCATTGGTGGAGATATCCCTTGTATTTGTGAACCATTGGAGCTCTTGGAAACTTGGAGAAGAAGATAAGGAGCTTAGAACGACCATCAACCACTAGACCTTCATTCCCAGCCACTGTTTCCACGGGATTTTGCATTCTAAGGTAGTTTTAAATGTTTACATAGTGTTAGATCGTACATGCAAGGGCTAAAAACCCACATGCAACTCCGTGTAGTTATTGTGCTCGAACGTGTTGGTGATTGATGTGTATATTGATATAGATTTACTGATTTTATAGCTTAATGATGTTAGATTTGAGTTTGATTGAGTTATTGCTCGATTTGGCAATGATTTGGTGCACTTGCCATAAAAGGAAACTTTTATGTTGCAAGTCTTGGATTTGTGATGATCTAGACATGTTAGACATGTCTAGATGTTGTTAAATGTATATTGGAGTGTTTAGAAACACATTGGGATAATTGATTTTGTCAAAATCATGGTTTTATAGAAACTTACTAAAAATGGAAACTTTACAAAATCAAAAGAGGGCTTTTGATGTTTTAAAGGCTTTTGATGAACTTTGATTGTTGAAATATGTTTAGAATTGATTTCTAAGCATATTGGAAACCTTGATTTGTGAAAATGAGTTTTAAACGGATACTTTCCAAATAAGGAAACTTTATTTGGGCAAAACGGCGTATATGATGATTTATGCGCCGACGATGCGTTTTAAATGTTAAAACATGATTTTTATAAACATATTGGAATTTATTAGTTTTACGAAATGGGATTTCATAACCACACTTTCCTAAATTGGAAACTTTCTAAAAATGGTAACTTATGTGATTAGAGTCATAGGATGCATTTTGGTGTCTTATGTGCATTGAGGCACGTAAACACAACAATCGTGTCACCAACGATTCGTCGAGACAACACAAGTCAACACACACACTCAGTTGAGCACACCGACACTTGGAGTTGTATGGGATACAACACACCACAAAACACATACTCACACCTATATGGTTATAGGTGCCTACTAGCAGGATTGCTAGCATTCGCAAACGCGAACACACAAACACACCGGGACTGCTGTAACAGGTGAGTTCACGGCCCCTTTTTACATTTTCTACCTTTGGGGGAGAAAACATTGCATACAAACTACTTTTGAACAACTTACACATTTTTGGTTTCTTTTGTACATGCTAATATCGTATATACATATGTGTGGCATTCATCCACAAAACTGATAAGTCCTCATTAAACACACCTCGAACCGTTAATAGCGCGTTGCGCTTAGCGTGGTAATTCTGAATAGTACTATTTGGGCCTGACAAGCCCCACTATTGCGAGCCGTATGGCCACCCCAACTGGAGGTCGGAACAGTGCATAATTGACCAAACAACATTTGCAATATCTTGGATGGATATGGCGGGAGGCAGCATGTTAGCTTCGGTTGCGAACCCGCATATGATATAAGACATATTGACTAGCTATCAATTGATATTGCATTGTATTGAAAAGTAGACCTGCTTACACTTAGTTTAAACATTTGATGTTTACTGCTGATTTCAAACCTGTGCTCTCACCAACCTTTGTGTTGACCTTTTACTCGCATGTTTTCTCAGGTAACTAAGGCACGCGCACAAGGAATAGGATGCTAGGCTGGAGTAGCATGTATCTATTTAAGTGTCGTAGTTTACTAAACATTGATTATCGTTTGATGTGTTGTGTAATGTTAAACAACTTTAATCGCTTCCGCAACTATTGTTACTTAACATTTTGAAAACCGTTTTAAATTAACGCTTCCGCTACCTATGAATGTTAAACTGTTTTGTTAACTTATATTTTAGTTCCGCAACTCTGATATTACTAAACTGTTTTATTCAAATTATCGGATGTACGTACGAAATCAGACATATAGGTCTCGCATGTTGTGTGACCGGAGACTGCGATCCTGACAATCTGCGCCGCTCGCGCCCCGGAAGGGACGGGATTTCTCGGGGTGAGACAGATTGGTATCAGAGACTCCGGTTATTGCGAATTAGGTTTGCATTTAGTGAACTTAGTCTATAACCACTAGTCTCCACACAACACTTAGAGCTTAGTATTGTGATACTAGCGTACATGATTGTACACACACTAATTACGCGCACTATAGCAAATGGCGTCATCATCGTCACCGCATGTGACTACACATGACGGTGGAAACCGATCGCTCTACATGTTTTTCTTCAGTACCTACCGCACACACACTGCGTTGGTCATTGGACAAACACTAACACTCATTCTTGCTATGAAGATCATGGCTGGAAGACGTGGAGGACGCAGGAATGCGGGTGGACGCGGAAACATCAACCTGACTCAAGCTGAGTTGAACGCCCTCATCAACGAACGGGTTGAGGAGGTACTTGCTGCACGGGAAGCTGCCCGTAACCAAAACCTACTGAACCAAGGTGATGAATCCTTTTCATATTCACCTTGCATCACTATCACTCGTTTGCCCGATACTTACCCAACTCTACTCTTTGCATATCTCAGGAGCAAATCCTAACCCACCTCTCTGCACATTCAAGATGTTTCTGGATTGCAAACCCCATTCATTCAGCGGCACTGAGGGAGCTGTTGGACTGTTACGTTGGATTGAGAAGGCGGAATCAGCTTTCGCCATGAGCAACTGCAGGAACGAGGACCGAGTCAAGTTCGCTGCAGGGACATTTGAGGGAGCTGCCCTCACTTGGTGGAATGCCAACGTCCAGAACCTAGGGCTTGATGCAGCCAACGCTCTGCCCTGGGATAACTTTAAGCAAATGTTGAACCGTGAGTACTGCCCTCGTGGTGAGGTGCAGAAACTTGAGACTGAGTTCTGGAACCACAAGATGATTGGTTCCGAGGTTGAGGCCTACACTGCCAGGTCTTATGAGCTGGCAAACCTGTGCCCAGAAATGGCAAACCCACTTTTCAAGCACATAGAGAAGTACATTGAGGGACTACCACCTCAAATTCAGGGCATGGTACTTTCTGCTGACCCCATCACCATGCAACAAATAGTGCGACTAACTCACAAGCTCACCGATTCAGCTGTCGCACAAGGACTCTTGCCACCTCGGGGTGCTGTGACCACAACTAACGACAAGAGCAAACGAAAGTGGGATGACACCCTGAACAAGACTTCCACACTTCAACCACCACCACAGCAACGTAAGTTTGGATCAACCCAAGCTTATGCCCCACCCATCCCAACCACCCAGAACCAAGGAGGTTATGCTGGGAAACACCCTAAATGCCACAAGTGCAACTTCCACCATGCACAGGGTCAGTGTGGCCGCTTTCAATGCCAGCGCTGTGGAAAAGGGGGACATGCAGCTAAAGACTGCAGGGGTGAACTACTTGCAAAGACCCCACAACCCCAACAACAACAGCTTGAAGCACCGAAGGGTTGCTTCGAATGTGGGAAACCAGGGCACTTCAAGAAGGATTGCCCGCATCTGAAAAACAACAACAACAACCAACAGAACAACAACAATGGGAAAAATGGCACGAGGGGACGAGCCTTCGTGATTGGAGCCAAGGAGGCCAGGAGGGATCCCAACCTTGCAACCGGTACGTATCTCTTAAACGATAATTATGCTACTGTATTGTTTGATACTGGAGCTGAGAAAAGCTTTATATCTAAGGACTTTAGTGAGATGCTTGCCATTACCCCAACACCCTTAGATGTTGAATATACAGCAGAGCTAGCTGATGGTAAATTAATTGTGACTAAGCACATTCTGAGAGAATGCACTTTAGAGCTAGCTGGCCACAAATTTAAGATTGACCTCATGCCAGTTACACTAGGCAGTTTTGATGTCGTAGTGGGCATGGATTGGTTATCTGAAAACCAAGCTGAAATCATGTGCCACGACAAGGTTGTACGCATACCTCTCCCTGGCGGAGAAACTCTAGATATCAAGGGCGAAAGGAGTGACACACCTCTGAACATCATCTCGTGCATGAAAGCTCACAAATGCTTACGAAAGGGATACACAGCCATTCTGGCGCTTATTAACGACAAGACTGAAGAGGAGAAGAGAATAGAAGACATCTCAGTCGTATGCGACTATCCCGACGAATTCCCTGAGGATCTACCAGGACTACCACCACCTCGACAAGTGGAGTTCCGCATAGACCTTATGCCGGGAGCAGCGCCTATTGCACGAGCACCATATCGACTGGCACCTTCGGAGATGCAGGAACTGTCCAATCAACTGCAGGAGTTGCTGGACAAGGGTTTCATCAGACCAAGCTTCTCACCCTGGGGAGCTCCGGTCTTATTTGTAAAGAAGAAAGATGGCACGTTCCATATGTGCATCGACTACCGTGAGCTGAACAAAGTAACAATCAAGAACCATTACCCCTTACCTCGCATTGACGATTTGTTTGATCAACTACAAGGATCAAGTTACTACTCTAAGATCGATCTGCGATCTGGGTACCATCAGTTGAGGATTCAGGAGGAAGATATCCCCAAAACTGCATTTCGCACTCGGTATGGCCATTACGAGTTTTTGGTTATGCCGTTTGGACTGACAAACGCACCCGCAGTATTCATGGATCTCATGAATAGAGTGTACAAACCATACCTCGACAAGTTTATCATTGTATTTATAGATGACATTCTCATCTACTCCAAAACCCAGAAAGAACACAAAGAGCATCTTCAATTAGCTCTTGAATTGCTACGACAAGAGAAGCTGTACGCTAAACTCTCAAAATGCGACTTCTGGATTCGAGAAGTCCAATTCTTAGGTCATGTTGTGAATGAACAAGGGATTCATGTGGATAAGTCTAAGATAGAGGCAATCAAGAACCGGGAAGCACCAAAGACCCCAACTGAGGTGCGACAATTCCTAGGCTTGGCAGGCTATTATCGACGATTTATTGAAGGATTTTCAAAGATAGCACAACCCCTTACAGCTTTAACCCATAAGTATTTTAAATGGATGAAGTCTCAGACTCGACCTTCCACCACCGGCATCCCCCATTGTACCTAGTACTCCCCACTCACCCCTGGTTGATGCCCCAATTGAGAGAAGACAGAGCCCCTCTCCACAGAGAGTTCCCGTTTAGGACGGGATGCAACGGATGCGGGGACAGGCCCGCAAGACCACTGGACTACCCCCACGACACCAGATGGCTCCGCGGGATGAGCCTTAGGTTATTCATGAGGTGGGAGAATCCTCCCACCAAGCCGAGCTGTGGGCCCAGATGCAGCAGGTCTCCCAAGATTTGCAGGGTCTGAGACAGGACCTTCACCAGCACCATACTACCCTTGAGGATACTTGCGCCACCATACTGGAGATCCTCACCTCACACCTGACTTTGATGGAGCAGGTCAATCTTATGGGTATTGACACCCAGGCTTGGAGGACGACTGTGGAGGAGCGTCTTTGCAGGACGTGGAAACAGAGGATTGTTGCTGCATTTTGGCAGCAGGTGGAGTTAGTGAGAGCAGGTATAGAGAGGGTGAGAGAGTTTGTGTTATGGTTTAGGGCGGTTAGCTTAGAGACCAAAATGGTAGTTCTGGCCATGATCATGGCGGTTGTAGCCATGATATTTTCTTGCTTATCGTACTTTATACGATGAGTATGTTCAGTTAGTTATTTTGGGGACCCTCATTGTAAATATCATCACCAGTGTGCGGACAGTATGAGGATGGAAGGTAGTATGTAGTTGTAATGTTTTGTGATATTTTGGTAGCCTGTACAAAACGATAATAGTAATGTAATAAAGTGATTGCTTTTGTATATCTGCCTGTATAATGCGTTATTTGTGTGACCTATGTTTTTCTAACAAACTAGTTGAACTATAATTAGAATATTTCTGTGTGAGAACATATCTGAACGAGAACATATCTATTGTAGTGTGGCAATGTATCAAAGAACTGTATGTGGACAATTCTGTGTGAGAACATATTTGAACGAGAACATATCTATTGCCAGTGTGGCAATGTATCAAAGAATTGTATGTGAACAATTTTGTGTGAGAACATATTTGAACGAGAACATATCTATTGCCAGTGTGGCAATGTATCAAAGGACTGTATGTGAACAATTCTGTGTGAGAACATATTTGAACGAGAACATATCTATTGCCAGTAGGGCAATGTATCAAAGAACTGTATGTGAACATTTCTATGTGAGAACTTATCAATGTCCTGAATGTTAATGTATCAAAAACATGGATAATAACATATTTTATCACAGTACTGTGATCTGTGAAATATTTTAACATGTTTTGAATTAACAGGACTGAGTATAACTACAAACATTTGTGTGATCTGTATGTACCTGAAAACATATATGAACTATATCAATGTAGTTATACTTTGCTTTTATAATCACACTTCAATATAAATTTCAGTGTAACTGAATATGATTGAATTTATGTGATTGAACAAGGGTTATTTAATTATTGTTCTTGAACTGACCTGAGTTTGGCTGCATGTGAGCAGAACGAGGGCTCCAAAACGAGGTCGACCAGCCAAGAAAGCTGGCAGGAATAATGCTAACCCTGAATCGGAACAAGTTCCGCATATGAACGTAGAATCGAATCCAGATCCGCGTGTTAATCTGGAGACGAACACGGTTCCACCCGTTGACTAAAACCAAAACACGGTTCGATCGACAGTTCCTAGTGGATCAGTATTGAACGAAGAGATGATAGCACGAATAGTGAAAGAACAGCTATCTGCTGTTGGTATCGTAATGCCACACCAACAACACAATACTTCGTGTTCTGGTGGGGGTCATGTGGAACAAAATGTTACTGATGGACACATAGAAACTCATCAGACCACCGGTACAACTACAACTGTTCCTGATCAACCACAGCAAGGATGTACCTATAAGTACTTTGCTTCTTGCAACCCTCCTACTTTCACTGGCAAAGAAGGAGCGGCTGGACTTTTGAGGTGGATCGAGGAAATGGAAACGAAACTCAAGATCAGCCAATGTTTGGCAGAGCATAAGGTGTCTTATGCTGCTTGTTCTTTGAAGGACTCAGCTTTAACCTGGTGGAATACCCAGGCTAAAACTTTGGGCTTAGCTACAGTTGACTCGATGGGCTGGAACGATTTTAAAACTCTGATTACGTCAGAGTATTGCCCAATCACTGAAATCCAAAAGCTCAAGGAGGAATTCTGGAATCATTCGATGATCGGTGCTGATTGTTTAGCTTATACCGATCGATTTCTTGAACTTACTAGCTTACTTCCCAATATGTTTCCTACAGAAGCAGCATTGATTGAGAAGTATATCAAAGGATTGGTTCCCCAGATTCGGGGAATGGTAACTACAGCTGAACCTACCACTCTTAAACGTGCAATTCTTTTGACCACTAACTGACGAGGCAGTAAGGAGTGGTGCTTTGTTTTTGAAAACTCAAACAGTGGTGGGCCGTGGTGATATTGGTACCTCTAATGTTTCTAAAGGTACTAAACGAAAGTGGTTTTGAAAAACAAAAACAAAGGCTCCGGCTGAGATAAGTCAGAGCAAATCAATAGTGAAGAACTATGGTGCAATTGTTCCTAAGAGGAAAGTTTATACTGGGCAGGCACCCAAATGCAATAAGTGTCCATTCCATCACACAGGGCCGTGTCCTGTTTGCTTGAACTGTAACCGAGTGGGACACTATGCTAGATATTGCAACTTTCCTGCTCAACCACAGAACCCAGCACCACGACAAACCACTCAGAACAACCGGTCATGTTTCAAGTGTGGAAGTCCTGACCATCTTATGAGGACTTGTCCAAACACTAACACCAATCCAGGAAATGAAGCTAAAGGGAGAGCTTTTCAGATTGGTGCAGCTGAGGCAAGGCATGATGCAAATATTGTCACTGGTACGTTTCTTCTTAATAATCTCTACGCATCAGCTCTGTTTGATACAGGGGCAGATAAGAGTTTTATCTCCCCTGAATTTGTATCATTACTTTCATTGCCTACGGTAGATCTAGAAACTCCTTATGTCATTGAACTTGCTAATGGCAAGTTAATCAAAACGAACAGTGTTATTCAAGGATGTTCCTTGAATTTGAATGATAATCTTTTCAATATCAATTTACTTCCTATTGAGCTTGGAAGCTTTGAGGTTGTGGTCGGTATGGACTGGCTTTCTGGTAACCAAGCGGAAGTTGGTATCATTTCTTGTATCATTTCATTATCTGATGGTAATACACTGATAGTTCAAGGAGAACGAGCTGGTAGAAAACTTGGTATCATTTCTTGTATGCAAATTCAGAAATGTTTACGAAAAGGTTGTCAGGCCTTTCTAGTACATGTGATTGAGAACAATTCTGCACAAAAACGTATCACAGATATTCCAGTAGTTAAATACTTTCCTGAAGTTTTTCCTGAGGATATATCAGGATTATCCCCAGTGAGACAAGTAGAGTTCCGTATTGACTTGATTCCAGGTGCAGTAACTGTTGCTAAAGCTCCTTATCGTTTAGCACCCTTAGAGATGCAAGAGCTTTCAGGTCAATTGCAAGAACTTTTAGACAAAGGTTTTATTAGACATAGTTTCTCACCATGGGGAGCACCAATTCTTTTTTTGAAAAAGAAGGATGGTTCATTCAGGAAGTGCATTGACTACAGGGAACTCAATAAACTGACAATCAAAAATCGTTATCCTTTACCACGAATCGATGATCTATTTGATCAGTTACAAGGTGCTACTTACTTTTCAAAAATCGATTTAAAATCTGGATACCATCAGTTACGAATTCATGATGATGATGTTCCTAAAACTGCTTTTAGAACTCGATACGGGCATTATTAATTTTTAGTAATGCCGTTTGGATTAACAAATGCACCTGCAGTTTTCATGGATCTGATGAATCGAGTATGTAGACCTTATCTGGATAAATTTGTGATTGTGTTTATTGATGATATTCTCATTTATTCTCGAAACCAACAAGAACATGCTCAACACTTGAAACTAATCTTAGAACTTTTGGCACATGGGAAATTATATGCCAAATTCTCCAAGTGTGAGTTTTGGTTAAGGGAAGTTCAATTTCTTGGGCATGTTGTAAATGAGAATGGTATTCAAATGGATCCCAGTAAGATTCAAGTGGTGAAACAATGGGAGACACCACGAACCTCGACTGAAATACATCAATTTTTGGGGCTGGTAGGTTATTATCGTCGATTTATCAAGAATTTTTCAAAAATAGCCTTGCCACTTAACACATTGACCCAAAAGAATCAACCTTTTATATGGGATTCCCAACAGGAGGCGGCATTCCAACTGTTGAAACACAAACTCTGCAATGCACCTATCTTGGCATTATCGGAAGGTACTGATAATTTCACAGTGTACTGTGATGCTTCTCGTCAAGGTCTTGGGTGTGTTTTAGTGCAGAACGACAAGGTAATTGCTTATGCTTCTCGACAATTGAAGGTACATGAGAAGAACTATACCACACATGATCTAGAACTTGGTGCAGTGGTGTTTGCACTCAAGATTTGGAGACACTATCTATACGGAACCAAGTGTATTGTATACACCGATCACAAAAGTCTTCAACACATTCTAGATCAGAAAATGTTGAACATGCGACAAAGGCGATGGGTGGAACTTCTGAACGATTATGATTGTGAAATCCGTTATCACCTAGGCAAGGCGAATGTCGTGGCCGATTGTTGATACATGTAATGTCCCTAGTTCTATTTTGTACTACTTATCATGTAAAATTCAAGTTATTAATGGAAGTTGTCTTTTTATATATTGTTCTTAATGTTTATGTGTAACTATTTGATTATTTGATTGGGTGATTTGGTTTATTGTTTAATTGAGTATGAGTATTGCTCATTCGGCCGAATGACTCTACAGTATGAAGTCATTCGGTGAATGAGAATAGAGTATGTCTACATTCGTCGAATGAGTCATTTGCCGAATGACTCATTCGACTGAATTACTTATTCGACAGAAGCCATTCGCCGAATGAGTTGCTTCGGCCTCTCATTCGGCCGAATGACTAATGCCTATATATACTGGTTCAAATCATTTCAATACCAAATTTTCCAGAGCCCTCCTTCTTTCCTGAGATTCCAGAGTCAAACCCTAGGAGATTAGAGCGGCCATTGATCGTCCAAGTTCGATTCTCAACCCGTGGTGTTCGATTCTTGTCTACAAGTTCTTCCTACACCATCGAATCACCACGGTTGCTGTTGATTTCGGTTGGAAAACCCTGGAATAGGATTCCGCACTATTCCAGCGGCTGTTGGGTAGATTTCCATAGGAATCAGATTGTTTCCGAGCTTCTTGAAGGTCCTACAAAGTGGTATCAGAGCTTTGGCTCTAGATTCTACTCGATTTCCACTCTAAATCATCAGATCTCAGTTTTCCAAAACCCTGATTTTCGTAACTTTCATAAACCCTAAGTTTCTTGTTCTCCAAGTCACTATTTCATTGCAAATCCGTGGGTTTTTATGGTGTGTTTGTCAAAACCTTTTTCCAATTGGTTGATTATCATGTCATGATGTTCTGTACCGAATTTGGTGCATAGATTTGGTCAAAATAGCTAGTTATCACGATTTTCGTTGTTGAAAACCCCAGATCGCCCGAATGACTATTGCGGCCGAATAAGTTAGGCCGAATCAGTCTTCATTCGCCGAATAGCACTCATTCGGCGAATAGCTCTTTCATTCCAGTCATTCGGCGAATAGCCTTCTTTCGACCAGTCATTCGGCGAATAGCATCATACTCTTCTCTCATTCGGCGAATCACCTTATTCGATCATTCATTCGCCGAATAGGTTCATTTGCTCTACTCATTCGCCAAGTGTCATACTCATCTTCTCATTCGCCAGTTTATAACATTCGGCCCCCAACATTCGCCATAATCATCTTCATTCGGCCCTTCATTCTGAAAATTTTTCTAAGTATTGGATTTTATCATTTCTGATTACATGGAGGATTTAGCACTTATGGCAAACCAGAATCATCGTATTCAGACTCTACTGTTAACAGAGAATGAGACGGGGAACTCCAACAAAGCTCCTAAGTTACTAACCTTAGACGATTATCCTCATTGGAAGTATAGGTTTGAGATTCACATTAATGGGGTGGATACAAATCTATGGATGATGATTGAAGGAGGTTATCTAAGGCCTCTAAATGAAGATGGAACTCCTATGCTAGTCACACGGATGACTGAGCCTCAAAGGAAGCTTTATGACTATGAGAAGAAAGCTTATGCTATTTTATCACAGTCCATTGCTACTGATATCTTCCATCAGTTTAGACAGTTTACGTCTTCCGAGTATTTATGGGATGCTTTGCAACAAAGATATCAAGGGAATGATGCTTTAAAGAGCATTAAGTCAAAAGCATTGAGAAAGGAATTCAATAGCTTTATGTTTGTGGGAAATGAATCACTGGATGAACTGATTGCTAGGTTTTATCATCTTTTGAGCGAGTTATTCAATCATGAGGTCAAGACTACTACTCAAGAGAAAATTCAGTGTTTGGTGGATGCTCTACCTCCAAAGTGGGAGTCATTCTTGATGGTACTCAAGCAGAACCAGATGCTGGCACATATGGATATCAATGATTTCATTCAGAAGCTGAAAGAGCAGGAGATAGAAAACAAATGGAAAGCCAAGAGAGTAGTTCAAGTTCAGGACCCCTCCTTATACTATTCTACTCCCACAGTTGATAAATCAACTACTCATGTTCCTTTAAAGACTGCTTTTGTTTCTCAGACATCTGAAGCTCCATCTACGGCTCAGATTCAATTCAGTCAGTCATCTTCATCCAGTTCACAAAAAGAGCATCATCAGCCTACTGCCAGTCTGAAACAGACAACTTTGACAAGGTCACTGTGGAGATTGCTATAGAGCATATGGGTCTTTTGTCTACATTGGTTAGCTCATATGATGGTTTAGTTGCTGGTCAGATCGGCAATCCTTATTTGACCAATGATGACTATTCTCAGATAGATCCTGATGACATGGAAAGGATTGACATTATGTGGGCTTTGGCAAGTGCTGTGAGAAGAGCTAAGGATTTTGTGAAGAGAACTGGTAAAGACATAAATTTAAACAAAGAGTCTAAGTTTGGATTTGATATGGCATCGGTGACATGCTACAACTGTGGAGAGAAGGGCCATTTTGCCAGACAGTGCAAGCAACCAAAGAAATCAGGCAACAAGAATCCATTTCAGCAACAGAAAACTACTACTTCAAATCCAGAAAGGAGATTGGTTCCCATTGATTCTCCTACTCAAGCTGGTTCTTCATCTTCTGCAAGCAAAGCTTTGATGGTACAACAGGATGAATGGGTGAACTGGGATTTCAGATTCAATACTGATCAAGGAGAACAAGATAAAGCATGTGTGGCTGAGATTCAACAAGCTGAAAATCAAAGTGAGGAAAGTACTCTGGAAGAATCGAAGATGAATGATGATAATGTCTCAAGTTCAGAGTCAGACAGTGTGAAAGATTCAGACACTCAAGATTCTGATACTGAAACTGATGACTCCAAAACTCAGTTTGCTTTGATGGTAAACTCTTCTGCTTCATCAGAGTCTGAGCAGGTATACACTGATTGTTCATCTTCACATTCTGAGTGTTTTAATTGTGTTGACCTTAGAAGTAAGGTTCTTGCTTATCAGAAGCATAACAGTGACCTATTGAACGATCTAGACTTGTGCTTTGAAGCTAACAAAATTTTAAAATCTAATGAAAAAGATTTTCAAGTTAAAATTGATCTTTTAAACAGACAATTGCATGAGGCTGAGATCGCTGTGCTGAACAAGCAAGATGCTATAACTTCTTATCTCAATACCATCAATGAGATCAAGAAAAAGTTAGCAATAGTCGAGTGTGACTATGAGACCCTAGGACAGAAGCTCAAGAGCTATGAGAGCTCATCTTATATTATTAAGCACATGATCAGTAGGGGTACTGATCAACAGGGAAAGGGAAAGGTTAACTATCAGAATTGTCCTCCACCAATTCTCAACGCCTTTGTCAATACACCAAATGACAAAGACGTTAAGGATTTTCGAGTCACTACTCCATTAGTAATTGATCCAATTGGTCTGAGTACAAATCAGAGTTTATCAAAGTCTGAGGGATCTCGGGTGGATGGAATAGTTGAAGATTGGGTCTCAGATTCTGAGGATGAATCAGATTATTCACCTAAACATAGTACTACTCAGAATCAAACCCCTGTTGTCATGAAAAGTGACCCAATCTGCAACTCAAAGATTTACAAAGAATTGGGATTTGTAAAAGCTTCACAAGAGTCTGAAGCTAAGTGTGTTACCAAGTCAGCTTTTGTTGGTAACAAAGGGACAATAGGATTGGGTTTTAATCAAAACAACTTGAAAACAAATATTTTTAAATCACATCACAAATCATTTTCTGATTTAAACCATTTTCATAAAAAGGGTGAAAAAGTTTGTTTTGAATGTGGTGAAACTGGGCACATTGTTAGATTTTGCCCTCATTTGATCAGACAAAAGGTTGTTTCTTTCAGAAAACTGAATTCTGCTTTAACCAAACCTGTAAAATCTGTAACTAAGCATGTTCTAACAAAACCCAAACAAAAATCCAGACAAAATTTTTAGACAAGGGTAAAGAGAAACTGAAAACTTTGGATGTTCCAATTGTGCTTAAAGTTAACCCAGCAAAAACATCATCCATTTATCTGAAAAATTCCTTTGATAAAAATGCAATCTGGAAAGTTAAACCATCTGAGGATTCAGTTCCATATATCTCAGATAAGCATCTTCCAGATGGTAAATGGATTGATGTATGGATCCGAGACTCTCTGGGTCAACCCAAGACTGTAAAGGCTTGGGTTCCCAAAGTGAACTGATTATCTCTTTGTTGTGTAGGTTGCTCCAAAAGCTGGAGTTAACAGCAATTGGATCGTTGATAGTGGGACTTCCAGGCACATGACTGGTGATATCTCTTTACTCACCAATGTGAATGCAGTTCGCGGTGGATATGTAGCTTTTGCCGGTGACAAAGGCGGATTCATTACGGGAGAGGGAATTCTGACAAATGGGCAAGTTTCATTTGATAAAGTCAGATATGTTAAGCAGTTGGAAAACAATCTTCTCTCAGTTTCACAAATCTGTGGCAAAGAGTACAAAGTGCTATTTGATGATTCCAAATGCTACATTCTAAAGCAAGGTGTTAAGATTCCTGAAGACTTGATTTTGATGTCCGCTCCCAGAAAGCAAGACTTATATGTTCTCAACATGGCCACAGCTTCAACTACATCCTCCACAGCTTCATGTTTTATGACAAAGGCAACTGAGAAAGATTCAATTCTTTGGCATAAGAGGATGGGTCATTTGAGTTTACGCAAGATGAATCATTTGGTTCATAATAGTCTGGTTGAGGGAGTTAGCCTAAAGAATTTTAAGCTGTCTGATATCTGTGTATCTTGCAAAAAGGGAAAGCAATCTAAGCAGTCTCACAAGCTGAAAAAGTTTCATTCAATCAATGTTCCTCCTGAGCTTCTCCATATGGATTTGTTTGGTCCTGTGAATCGAAAGAGTATAGCTGGAGATCAATACTGTCTTGTAATTACTGATGAGTATTCCAGATATTCTTGGGTTTTCTTTTTGAAGGAGAAATCTGAAACGTTTGATTGCATTCAAGTGTTGGTTACCAAACTTGAATCACTTTATAAGCTAAAGATTCGTCAGTTTCGAACAGATAATGGAAAGGAGTTCAAAAATCACAACATGGAGAATTTTTGTAATGCAAAAGGCATTGTGCAATAGTTTAGTGCTCCATATGTTCCACAAATGAATGGTGTTGCTGAACGCAAAAATAGGACATTGATTGAGGCTGCTAGAACCATGCTTGCTGATTCATCTCTGCCGGTTCAGTTCTGGAATGAAGCTGTAGCAAATGCTTGCTATACATTGAATCGGGTTCTCATTGTGAAAAGACATGGGAAGACTTGCTTTGAACTGCTCCATAACAGAAAGCCAAATCTTAAGTATCTTGAACCGTTTGGTGCACCGTGCACTATGCTTAAGAAACATGAGCAGGGCAAGTTCAATGAGAAGGTGGAAGAAGGGTACTTTCTTGGGTACAGCACTCCAAATAAAAGAGTTTACAACATTTCAACTCATAATGTGGAGGAGTGGTACCATGTTGATGTTCAGAAATATTCTTTGCCCCCACCTGGAAAAGGCCCAGATTGGATGTTTGATTATTCTAGTCTTTTTGATTCATTCAATATGGCCCCCATGTATTCAGATGAAGATGTTGCAGTTCAGATGCTGTATGATGCACAGAATGCACCTGATGAACCTATGCAACCTTCCTCTGCATCTGTTCCAACCACACAGATACATGATGACAGCTCAGACACAGATGACAATCATCCTCATCCGGCTGCTCCTGAACCAGCTGTTGATAATCTTGTACCAGGTCTTGAGGATTTGAATCTGAATAACCTAGATCCTGAGGTTGAGGTTCCAGCTCATCCTGTTGGACGAATTAACCGCATTCATCCTCAGGAAAATATTATTGGGAGTCCTTTGGATGGAGTGAAGACTCGAAATCAGATTTCTTCAGGCGGTCTTGCTGACATTCTTGATTTTGCAGATGTAAGCTTTTGTGCCCATTCCTGCTTTATTTCTCAAGTTGAACCACGTACTATCACTGAAGCTCTCAAGGAAGAATCCTGGGTTGATGCAATGCAAGAAGAACTTCTACAGTTCAAAAAGTTAGGTGTCTGGCAATTGGTTGACAGACCAAAAGGTGCAAAAGTCATTGGCACTCGATGGGTTCTTCGTTGCAAGAAAGATGATCACGGGATCATAGTGCGAAACAAGGCACGTCTGGTAGTACAAGGATTCAGACAGATAGAGGGTTTGGACTACAATGAGGTGTTTGCTCCGGTTGCTCGACTCAAAGCAATTCGTATCTTCTTGGCTTATGCATCCTTTAAGAAGTTTAAGGTTTATCAAATGGATGTCAAGAGTGCGTTCCTTCATGGTGTGATCAGTGAAACCGTATATGTCAGTCAACCTCCCGGGTTTGAGGATCCATTGAATCGTGATCAAGTCTACAAGCTAGACAAGGCTTTATATGGATTGCATCAAGCTCCGCGAGCGTGGTATGAGACACTTTCTACTCACCTTTTGAATAACGGGTTCAGAAGAGGTGTCATTGACTGCACATTATTCATTCGTGAAAAGGACAGTGATTTGCTCTTGGTGCAAGTGTATGTGGACGACATCATCTTTGGTTCCACTAATGATAGTCTATGCAAGGAATTCGAGAAGGTTATGAAAGAGAAATTTGAAATGAGCTCAATGGGAGAGATGAAGTTTTTCTTAGGATTGCAGGTGGATCAGTTTGAGGCAGGGATTTTCATTCATCAAACCAAATATGTTGGTGACATTCTGAGCCGGTTCAGTATGTCTGATGCAAAGCCTGCTGGTACCCCACTGGCGATTAATCACGGGATTACTCCAGATGAAAAGGGGGAGTTAATTGATGCCACTCTGTACCGAGGAATGATCGGATCTCTTATGTATCTCACTGCTTCTCGGCCAGATATCATGTTCGCTACTTGCTTGTGTGCACGCTATCAGTCAAAACCAAGAGTATCTTATCTCATTGCTGTCAAAAGGATTATGCGTTATCTGAAGGGTACAACAGAACTTGGCTTATGGTACCCTAATGATGATAACTTTGAGCTTACTGCATATAGTGATTCAGATTATGGTGGATGCAAGAGAGATTTCAAATCAACATCTGCAGGATGTCAGTTCTTTGGAAACCGTTTAGTTACCTGGCAGTGCAAGAAGCAGACGTCGGTGTCTACTTCAACCTGTGAAGCTGAATACATTGCTGCTGCTAGTTGCTGTTCTCAAATCATCTGGATTCAACAGCAACTCAGGGACTATGGGTTACATTTTTCTAACACTCCTATCTATGTTGATAATACTGCTGCCATAGCTGTCACTAAGAATCCTGTTCAGCACTCCAAAACAAAACACATCGACATTAAATGTCACTTCATACGTGATTGTTTTGAAAAGAAATTAATCGATGTTGTTAATATTCACACCGAACACCAGAAAGCCGATCTTTTCACAAAAGCTTTTGATAAACCCAGATTTCTATATCTGTTATCGGCTAATGGTGTTTTCCAAAAGGATGAAGTTCTATCTTCATCTGAATCTAACAAATGATCATCGTCTTTCTTAGATAGCTTTTGTTTTGTTTAGTTAATTTTATTTTAATTTTCTTGTCTAGTTTCTTCTATATACAAAAACTCAAAAAGATTTTATGTTTTTAGGTTTTTAGGGGGAGATATATGCAAATTGAAAAACCAAAAACAATAGAAAAATTAAAAATTGAGATGGTTTTCTTTATAAAGTAATACATTAATCTATTATGTCACAGAAACAGAAATGAATGTATAAGCAGTAAACACAAGAAAATTGTGATGGGATGTACTGATAGGCCGACTCTACAATATGTATAAACACTTTGTGATATCTTAGACAGTCTGATCAGTGGGATCTGTTTTGTTAAACCATTTAAGTGAGAAATAGTTTTTGACTTAAATCAAGCATACACCGGTCATCATGGAATCAAATGAGGTTTTAAACAAAAATAAAAGCAAGCTGGTATTAAGCTTGAAGAAGAAAAAAAAAACAAGCTGGTATTAAGCTTGAAGAAAAAGAAAAACAAGCTGGTATTAAGCTTGAAGAAAACCTAATGCAAGCTGGTATTAAGCTTGAGAATTACTTGAACAAATTAAGTTCGATTCCATACACGTGCCATATTGCTGGTATAAACCTAGCTGAAGCCGTACATTTGGATAGAACATGAAAATTACAAAAAGATAATAATGTTGAAATCTTATTGAATTTATGATGACTGGTATTAAGATATGCAGAAATGAGTTTTAAACTGATTTTGATCTTTAATGGTGAAATGAAATGGGAAACTCGATCTGAAAATATGAGTGATCATAAAGTTTGTTTAGTAGTTGAGTATTGTTTGGTTTAGAATTGGACAAATATATCAGTAATCGTATCATAATAAACTTGTGTTTGAAGTGAAGCATTCATTGAAAATAATGTGATGTGATTAGAGGTATGTGTTATTTTATCAGTGAATCTCTCACAAAAATATGTGTTTATTTATCTTTAGTTATTGTTTGTACAGTCGTATTTGTTGTTTCAGAAAAATATAAAAATATTTTCTATTTTCAAATTTATTTTAGATGATCATTTGTAGATTCGAATGTCTGTCACATTTGAATCCTGAACCATCCAGACATATCTTCATAATTGTCAAAATTTTGATGTTCAAAATGCTAAATATTGAAAAATTTTGTGTTTTGGGTGTTAAAATCTCTCATTCGTCTGAATGAGAGGTAAATTTCATTCATTCGGCCGAATGACCTCATTCTGCGACTGAGTCATTCGACCGAATCATTCAGACCAAGTTTCTCTCATTCGACGAATGAGATGTGTCGAATGTCTCATTCGACATTCACATTCGGCGAATGAGTTGTGACGAATGACTCATTTGTCAATCACATTCGGCGAATGTGTCTGAGTTTCAACCGACCTTTCGTCTGTCTCATTCGGCGAATGACTGTGACTATATAACAGTCTATCGGCCGAATGGAGTTCATTCGACCTAATTCTCTTTCGACGCATCTGTGTGTTTTTCATTCGCCGAATATCAGTTTATCTCCTTCGAATCGATTTCCTGTGTTTATTATTAACCCTGCTTCTGATCATCACGTTCTACTTCATATCAGGTACTGGGAGAATGATTTTCAACGATTTCCAACCGTGGAATCATCGAGAACAGATCAGATTTTTAATTTCTAGGGTTTTGTTAATCGCCTTCTAAATAAATGATCAAAATGGACTTGAAATCATCTAAGACCTGTTTTAAAAAACCTTAATCGGTTGATTCTGAGCATGTTTATGTAGATTTTGTGGACTAATTTGAATGTTTTGAAAAAGGGGATTTTTGAATTCAAACTGGCTGTCGAATGACTCATTCAGCGAATGAAGCTCATTCGGCGAATGGCTCATTCGACGAATGACTAGCTTAGCTTATATCTCATTCGGCGAATGATGTCTATTCGATGAATGAATTCCATTCGACATATGGGTCATTCGACCAAAGGTCTCATTCGGCCGAATGAAACTCATTCGACCAAATTGTTTAAATCTAATTCTGTTTTCTGATTTCTGTTTTTTGTTCAACTGAATTGCACTAACATGTTTATTTCTTCTGTTGTTCAGTATGGCAGGTTACAAGTCTGTCCCCAAGCATAACATCTGTGCTCATTTGGATCTCAACACACCGAACGCCAAACACTACTCAGAGATTATTACTTTTGTACGGCGTTCGAGGATTTTCACAACGATATCTACTGTACATGTACCTTACCACTCTCACCAGCAAGATTTCTGGTCTTCCGCAGACATAGATTATGAGGCTGAGCCTGCAGTTATTAGAGGGAAGGTGCAAGGACACAATGTTGTCGTATCTGCTGAGCATATAAGGAGAGTGTGTGGATTTCAGGATACTCCCGATCAGCCCTCTCTCCTAGATCGTTTCTTAGTTCGTGGGTGCTTTCTGAGATGCAAGTACGAGGGTGATATTGGAGCGGGAATCCTCAACAAAGCATTCATGTCTCCCCAATTCAAATATCTAGCACATGTTCTGGTTCACTGTCTCGGATCAAGGAGAGGTGGATTCGATGATATGTGAGAGACAATACAGTGTGCTTTTGCTGCGTTGGTGCTAAACAAGCCGTTCAACTTCTCCGAGATGATTTTCATACACTTGAAGGAGAATGTTGTCTTGAAGGGAGACAAGAAATTTCTGATGTATCCTCGATTTCTGCAACAAATTATAGATGCTCAAGTTCCGGATCTGCCAAAGATCAATGCTGATATTGTACGTCTAGAGCATATGAATGACACCACTCTGAACAGAGTTTTGTCTTACAGAGGGAAAGAGAGGAAGCCAGCTACCCGATCTTTATTTGGTCATCTCTCTAGACCAGATTATCGAGCTCCTGCTGGTCGTAGATGGAGGCACGATGATTCTGATTCTGATGTTGAGGACATTGTTGTACCAGATGATGGTGGTGATAGTTATAGAGGAGATGATGATGAAGCATGTGGAAGTGGTGCAGGAGGTGGTGAAGGCTCAGTGATTGTATGCACTGCAGCTGTTAGTTCTGTATTGGTGAGAGCAGGTGTAGGTGACATAACAAGTGCTGCTGATGTGAGCATGGTTGATGTTGGTGGTGTTCCTGCTGGTAGTGGTGTGAGTGTTTCTACAGCTCAAGAAGAAGATATAGATGTTGACTCTCTACTAGAGTTGGATTTCTTGGCTACCACTACAGTCACCACCTCTGCCTCTCTTGATGCTACAGTTCCTCATGCTACAGAATGTGATGATGAGTCAGAGGACTCTAGTGAGGATGATGGTGTAGCTGGAGAAGGTGATGAAGATAGTACTGGTTCTGATGATCTTATTGAGGATGGTTATGAGAAGGTTATGGTTGGTGGAAGGATGGTTGTGAGGAAAAGGAAGAGAAGCGAAGAGGAGCTGGAGGAGATTGCTGATCCATTGTTTATTCCAGAATTTGATTTGTCTCCTCCACCTCGGTCTTCTGCTTCAGTTACATTGGCTGTTTCTGCTGCCACTTCTCAGCCTACATCCTCCCGAGCTGGAAGAGGGAAGAGATCCAGGTTCTCTTTTCAGAGGAGGTCAGAACTGACTACAGCTGCTACAACTACTGTTACATCAGTAGCAGCTGTTTCAGTTTCTTCACTGACAAGATCAAGGGCTGTTCCCTCACATACTACTATTGCCCCGCTGACCACTCCTATTACCCATGATCCAGTGTATGTTGCTGCTTCTGCTGGCCCCTCTACATCTCGAGCTGACATGTTCATACCTACTGTTTCAGTTGTTGATCAGCTGAGCACACTGAACAGTATGGTTCTGAGATTGATGGAGAGAAACATGGAGCAGGAGAACAAGATAGCTCAGCTCACACAAAGGATCAATGATCAGGATGCCTTGTTGCTGCAGGAAGCTGATCAACGAGCTGATCTTAGAGCTCGTTCTGCTCAACAAGAAGAGCAGCTGCTAAAGTATATCGATGAGCACAACCAGTTGGGACTAACTGCCACCGGTTTAAATGAACGGATTTTGCTACTAGAAGCTGAGAATGCTCGACTTGCTGAACTAGTTGAAAGTTCCAAGGAAGGCACTCCCAGGCTTGAGGGTACAGAAACCCGCTCCAATGATTCAGATTCTGAGAAAACAAAGGAAGAAGAAGAGGAAGAAGAGGAAGCAGAATCTGATGAGGAAAAGGTTGATTATGAAGAATCTGATAAAGAGGATGATCAAGAAGGATCTGGGAGTGGGTCTTCTGAATCATCTAGTACTGATGATGATGATGACGATGATGATCAAGCCCCTCCTTCATCTGAGATCCGGTCCAAAAAGGCCAACGACAAGAAGTCTCAGGCTCCTCCTCCTTCGTCTCCCTCAAAGACAGCCGAACCAGAAGCTACTGAGGAAGTGGAAGCTGTGCCTTTGAGACGTCAGTTAGACGAGACTCTTACCATGATTTTGGACGCTCAAGGCATCATACAGCACTCAGTCAGCTATGACAAGGAGGAGGGAGAAATCATTCACTGCTTGACAAAGGAACAAATTGCTGAACTGTTCAGGTTAAATCCTGATGAGGTGATCACTGACGATACCTCTGTTCCTTTTGTTGATGAGCCAGAGCCAGAAATTTTTGATGATATTGATGAAGTTATTTTGGAGGATATCACTGATGAGGAATATCCCAAGTACACATCGGCTGAGGATGAGTTGCCAACATTCACTGAACTATTTGATCAAGAAACAGAGGATCTTTTGGTCAGATATCTGGAAGAACAAGTTGAAGCAAGCAAATCCGAAGCCGATGAACAAAAGAAAAGAAAAGAAGAATGGGAGGACTACTGGGTGACCTTGAAGAAACAAAGCATCGAGAAGATGCCAGCTACACACAAGAAAGTTTACAGAACCAAAGGCTACAAAGCTAGAGGTCAAATATTGAGCTGGGCATACTTTCACGACCTTGGTTGCTATGCTGTGAAGAGAGAGAAGGGAATTGATTACTTCAAGCACCCTCATGATTTCAAGACGTTGCCGGGCTTTGAAGTTAATCAATTAGCACGTCTTAAGTTACTATATAGTGAAGACTCAGGGATGTCTGCCTGGTTTTCGAGGCAAATCCAGTATGAGTACAGAAAGAGATGTGTGAACTTTCAGCCCCAGCAGCCTGAACGGTATTATTTGCCAGAAATTGACGGAGACACCCGAAAGCATAAGGTTATCCTGAAGTGGCTTCCCCCTAGAGTTTTGAAGAAGATTCCTTTACGGAAAATGCGACAAGACTTTATGGATGGCTTCCGATGGTGGTATTATGATGGGCGCACTGGCGAGGCTGTGATTGTGTTGTGCAAGGATAAGCAGTGGGAGACTGTCAGGATATTTGAGCCTATGTGGTTGACTAACTTGTCCCACAAAGATGTTATAGCACTGTATCGTCATCAGATTTTCTTTGACGTACATGATATGGAACAGGCACTTCAGTTCATGAGAGTGATCCGAATCTGCATATGTTTAAAGGTTCATGCTGGAGCTGACTGGAAAGCTATCTCGGCAAAGTATTTCAAGAAAGACACTTCCAAGAGTTGAACTAGGTCCAAGGGGGAGTTTGTTGATACATGTAATGTCCCTAGTTCTATTTTGTACTACTTATCATGTAAAATTCAAGTTATTAATGGAAGTTGTCATTTTATATATTGTTCTTAATGTTTATGTGTAACTATTTGATTATTTGATTGGGTGATTTGGTTTATTGTTTAATTGAGTATGAGTATTGCTCATTCGGCCGAATGACTCTAGAGTATGAAGTCATTCGGCGAATGAGAATAGAGTATGTCTACATTCGTCGAATGAGTCATTCGCCGAATGACTCATTCGACTGAATTACTTATTCGACAGAAGCCATTCGCCGAATGAGTTGCTTCGGCCTCTCATTCGGCCGAATGACTAATGCCTATATATACTGGTTCAAATCATTTCAATACCAATTTTTCCAGAGCCCTCATTCTTTCCTGATATTCCAGAGTCAAACCCTAGGAGATTAGAGCGGCCATTGATCGTCCAAGTTCGATTCTCAACCCGTGGTGTTCGATTCTTGTCTACAAGTTCTTCCTACACCATCGAATCACCACGGTTGCTGTTGATTTCGATTGGAAAACCCTGGAATAGGATTCCGCACTATTCCAGTGGCTGTTGGGTAGATTTCCATAGGAATCGGATTGTTTCCGAGCTTCTTGAAGGTCCTACACCGATGCCTTGAGTCGCAAGGAACAAGTCAAACCTTTACGTGTGAAAGCGTTAGGGATGACTATTCAAACTAGTCTAATTCCTCAAATTAAAGAAGCTCAGCAACCAGCTTTACAAGCAATGAACTATTCTGCTAAGGGATTGAGGGGATTAGACAAGAAACTTGATACCAAAGCTGATGGAGTGTTGTATTTCAAAAGCCGAATGTGGGTTCCTTTATTCGATAACTCTCGAACAATTATCTTGGATGAGGCGCACAAATCCAGGTATTCTGTTCATCCAGGTGCCGATAAAATGTATAAAGATCTTAAAGATTTTTACTGGTGGCCTGGAATGAAGAAACACATAGCTGAATACGTGGATCGATGTTTAACATGTCTCAGAGTTAAGGCTGAACATCAACGACCTTCTGGGTTATTGCAACAACCTGAGATTCCCATGTGGAAATGGGATCAGATCTCCATGGATTTTATCACTAAATTACCCAGAACATCACGTAATCATGACTCTATATGGGTTATTGTTGATCGCCTTACTAAATCTGCGCATTTCTTACCCATCTGAGAAGATTTTTCTATGGATCGACACGCTAAACTCTATGTTAATGAGATTGTATCTCGACACGGAGTACCCATCTCTATCATTTCTGACAGAGATAGTCGATTTATGTCACGATTTTGGGAAACTCTTCAGAATGCTCTGGGCACACAAATCAATATGAGCACAGCTTATCATCCACAAACCGACGGGCAGACTGAACGAACAAATCAAACTCTTGAAGACATGCTCAGAAGCTGTGTGATTGATTTTGGAGGTAGCTGGGACATTCATCTTCCACTTGTTGAATTTTCATACAATAACAGCTACCATACCAGTATCCAATGCGCTCCATTTGAAGCACTCTATGGACGCAAGTGTAGATCACCTATCTGTTGGTCAGAGGTAGGTGAAAGTCAAATCATAGGCCAAGAATTCATTCAGGAAACAACTGATAAGATCGCACTCATTCAAGAACGAATTAAAGCTGCTCGCGATCGTCAAAAGAGTTATGATGATAATCGTCGTAGACCGTTAGAATTCCAAATAGGTGATCGGGTTATGTTGAAAGTATAACCCTGGAAGGGTATTTTCAGATTTGGGAAAAGAGGTAAACTTTCACCAAGATTTGTAGGGCCATTTAAAATTCTTGAACGAATTGGATCGGTAGCCAAGAGGCTTGAATTACCTCTTGAACTCAGTAACATTCACGATATCTTTCATATATCAAATCTTAAAAAGTGCCTAACTGATGAATCATTGATCGTACCTCTAGAAGAGATTCATATTGATGAAAAACTTCAGTTCAGCAAAGAACCAGTAGAGGTAATGGATCGAGAAATGAAAGTGCTAAAACGTCGTCGCATACCAATTGATAAAGTGCGATGGAACTCGCAACATGGACCTGAGTATAAGTGGGAACGTGAAGATCGGATGAAAGCAAAATATCCACATCTATTCTCATAAACGATTGTCATTATGTAAGTCTTCACTAAATTTCGGGACGAAATTTCTCTAACAGAAGGAGACTGTGACAATTGCAGTTGAGAAATCACGCCATTGATGATGTGAGCACAGTTGATCGTTCTAGAAATCCACGTTAATTCGACCATGGTAATTATTACAGATTAAAAGTATGCGAGAAATGATGAACATGGGCTAAAACCGTGAGCATAACGGAGTTCGGGAGTGCTCGGAATCGAAAAACGAAGAAAAATTTCTAAGTATTGAACTTATGGACTCGTCGCGGTACGCTAAGGAGAGGTTGAGGGTTCTCCGCGGTACGCGATGCATGAAAAATATCTAAGATTCTCCGGATTTCTTCGCGGTACGCGAAGCCTTTTTTGGCTCCTTGTCGCGGTACGCGACAGGTGAGGCGGTGGAATAATCTGATCTACTTCATCAGAATTTCATGCAGAAGGTGATTTTTATTATTCTCTCGACCCTTCACGCTCAAAACACACATACCAGATGAAATTCCACCATCCAAACTCAAATTTGAAGCCTTTTGATCGTGTGCATCGCACCAAGGAACGTGTTTACAAGTCCTGATCGTTGTTGTGCAGCCAGATATCCGTCTGAATTGGTAATGATTCGTTTCTAACTTTCTAGTTTGATTTTAATTGATTAGATCTTGATTTTGAACGTAATGACATAGTTAGGATTGTTGATTATTGCCTAGATAATGGCTAGGATTGATTATAAACAAAGAACACGAAGTTTTAACGGTTAAATCCTTGTTTTGATCCGTTGTAATGCCCGGTTTGCATGAAATCATACCCATAATTATAATGGTTTAAACCATTTGATTTTGACAATGTAGGTGATTAGTTGGATTAATCTTTGAAATGCAAGGTTAAATCCAAGTGTTTCAAACTAATCACAACCATTAACATACTCATTGGAATGATTATCTGATGTTTATGATAACAGTCAGATTAGTATGTTAAACATGGTTATTACACATATCCTAATGCTACATTGTGATATTTCATGATATTTGGGTAATCAATAACAAGGATTGATCATTCTTAAGCCATTAAACTATCTAGAAACGATTATGGCATTATAATCAGCAACATTAACTATTTGGTTAATCCTAGATTATTCTGATTAATCAAGAGTGTCATCAACCTTGTATTAGGAATCTAATTCAATGTAGGTTCCTACATTATCATACATTTTATGATACAACATCAAAATTTACCAATTAAATACTTAATATCGGTTTGATGACTTGCAAAGCAATGTCATTGACTGTTCAAAAAGATCTAATCAGTAAGTTAAAACCTAAATAACTCATTAAACATAAATAAATGCAGAATCACCCCTTTATTATCAGTTTGGGAGATATTCTGCTACCTCTATATTATCAGGTGAGTTTCGTACAACCCCTTTTCTTTTAAAATCTTTATAAACATCGGGGTAGCACTGTTGAACTTTTCAGAACTATATGATATGTATCACTGATATCTGTGTGATTTCATGTGATTGTTGAGAACTTGTGGATTTCATGGGATTTTGCCTGTAGAACAGAACACTGTCACATAACTTATAAGTCCTCATTACTGAACTGTATCTAGTGAACCCATGTGGGGCCGAACAGAAAACAATGACAGTACTATCGGCTGACAACCCATTTGTCAGGAGCTTGCAACTCCCCTTGGTGTAAATGTTTGTTATCTGTTTCCAGAACTTCTTAATGTGTTGTGATAGACATTAAGACAATAGTGCACCAAGATATTTACCGATGGGTAGTATCTTTATAGAACAAGAACAGAACGTACGAAAGGAACTAGATACGGGTCCCATGGTTATCTTGAACAGAACATTTTGAGAACTTCTATAACATATCATATTGTGGAACATGAACTGTATGAACTCACCAGCTTTGTGCTGACGTTTCAAATTTAAACCTTTTTGCAGGGAAATAGTGATCGTCGGTGAGGACACACTTTTGGAAGACTTGTACTTGGATAATTTAGTTCTGTAATTAAATAAACTTAGTTGTAAACTGTAATGTGGATATTAATGACGAACGTTTTAAATGTAATTCTTTTAAGTTAACCTGTGTGCTTGTGATATCGGATCAAGTAAGTCACCCCTCATCTCTGAGACATCACCACTATGCTTCCGTGACCGTTTCAGTGACATCATAAACAGGTGACGAGAGGTGGGGGTGTGACAATGTATTTCTCAGATAATTGAAGCAAGCATGGGAAATATATTTGGAATGATTTCCATGGAGTCTCATCACGTTAACATGTGTATTTTTAGGATTTTCTCTAGCATAGCCTATCTACTTTAGCCATGTTTGTGAAGTCCTATATATCATATTTTGAAGTTTAGAACATATGTTTGTTATACATCAGATGATTGTAATTTAATACATGATGTAAAAACATATTATTAATGCATGTAGAAGTCGTTCAATATAAACAATGACAATGAAACCATGACGGTCGCACCTCGCGTGTTCCGTCTCGACGGGGTGTGACAGTTTACTACTTCAGCATTGTTAGGAATGCTAGAACATGGTCAAAACATCATTTTGTTAGCATTGATGATCTGCTTTACTTGTTAGTTCATTTTAACTATGTTCATTATGCTTTGTGTTCACATATGATATCATTTATAACATTTTTTTAAACATATTTTGGTGTGAGTATTCAAACCTATGAAACTCACCAACTATTCGTAGTTGACACTTGATTTTAAACATGTTTCAGGTGGAAATGATAAGTTAGTTGTATTAACGAGCTTGGATTAGCTTACATTTAATTTGTATTTAATGTATTAGAATTGAAACGATGTAACAGTTAGGGTTTGAGAATTTGAAGCAATGTAATAAATGTTTGAGATTAATGTTTGAACAATTTACAACTTTATACCTAGTGCTATGAACAATCTACACTTCGTGCTGCCCCGATGTTTCCACCATCGGTCAGGGTGTTACAGATTGGTATCAGAGCCTGGGTTATAGAGAATTAAGTTACTATAATTAGATGGCCTAGACTATAACCATATCCTATTTGAACTCTATAGTTGCCATGTTAGGCCGTGAACTGTTATGTGAACTTATTAGTTGCCATGCTAGGCTTTGAACTGTTACTTGAACTTTATAGTTGCCAGATGGGTCAAATTGACTATGTGACTTCTTTGTGCTATTTGACTAGTTATTTGGTAGGTCAAATGTTTGAACCTAGTTTAGGATGCCTTCTTATGCACACACTATATTCTCTGGTTCAAAACTTCGTGCCCTTTTCTTACGACTTGAACGAGGATCGTCACCACGAGGAATGATCTTAGACTTCTAAGCCTAATCTTTAATCCCATCAATAGTCTTTAGGTTCATCTTAATGATTAGGAAATGCATACAAGCTGGAAGGGAAAATACTTGTACTTTGGGGAGTTCTGTCTAGGAAAGCGTTTCGTATAAATCCAAATCAACCGATGGACCTGTTATGCTTTCCTGGGAACCCTTGGAGTGAGTATGAACCTATAGGCTAAAGTATGTCTTTCTGAAAGTTAAATTGAACTTAGACACTTTGATCTGTCAAGAGTATTCCTTCAAGAATACAATCCAAGTATTACTTTAACCTTCATTTGAACTCCCAAATTAATTCTTTGAACTCTTTGAGATAATTGTATAATTTGAAAAATGAAAATTTTCTAACTTTTCCCTTACTTTCTTAGCCATGTCATCGTACTTTGTTGACCGGTCTACAAGCTTCTCTAGTAATGAATCTGAGGACTTTAATGAAGGATAACCAAAATCCCCGATGTACAGGCCCGTGTCCACCGGAGAGTATGAGAGGGTAGTCGAGAAGGAAGAACTAAAGTCAGATGCAAAGAGTCCATACTGTCATCCTAAAGCTCCACTGCCTCCTACCAATTCTCAGGATTTCCCACCAAAGGTCCCAATGCCCACCACAAACCTTACCATTGCTCAACTAAAAGCTCCAAAACCTCCTACCAGTCCTACAAGTAGTTTTGAGAGTCGGGTGGGACCAGTACTTAATACTGATGAACCAACACCAACGATTCGTCACCTAAGCCAAGGCGCACGGCTACCTCCACCACGTGAAGGATGAGTTTATGCTAGGAAGTTTGCTCACATAATTGGTTCGTGTTCTTTGGGAGCTCGTGAGGAGTCTGAGGATTAGCGGAGTTATTTGCTTATTTGTTTCCTTTCTTTTCTTTTATTTCTAGTATGTACTAGACATCAAGCATATACATATGCATATGACATATGTATACTCAAGTATACAATTTTGTCTATCCAAGTACTATTAATAAAGAGATTATTTCATTAAAATGTTTTTAGCGCAATGAGTATTGTATGGATTGATCCAAAACAACTATTACCTAATATATGTAACAACTAAAAACATGATAACAAGTCCCATCGCCCCTAGCCGATGCAATACTTGGCATGGTCACATGACTTAGTAGTTCCCCATGCCGGTAACTTTGGGGATCGTTAAGTTGAGAGTCTTTCTCCCCAAATGAGAGGCCACATGATCACTATTGCTCCGACTACTCTTAAGAGCTGTCAATCAACCATCTGTTACTATGACGAATGAGATGAGACAAAGCAGAGTTCTTATCAAGGAATGCTATGGGAAGAATGACAAGCTATAAAGCTTGATCACCACCACAATCACAACAAACAGAAGACCATCAAAGAATATGATACGCCCATTCCTGTCAATAAAATCTCTCCCAGTAATCAGGTCCCATTAAATAAGGAATATACCAGAACATTTCTTAAGTGTCTATAATAAAATGTCACCATAAAAGTGATGGTTATATGAAGTGTACTAAGGCTGGAAGAATGGGTCATTGAACCCAAAGCAGCAGCTCGTTTGCTACAACAAACGACGACAATGCTATGGAACGAACAACGAAACATGTGGATATCCTAACTATTTCGGAAACCAATGCCCAAGACTGGTTGATAATAATCAATGGACGACTTGTGCCTGAAATTATCCAACTAATTGTTCATAATCAGGATGTATTGAATGGTACGTTCCTGATCTAGGATTGTCACTTGGCTTAAAGTATCAATCGAATTTTAACAACTTATAACTTTGAGCCTTTGCTTGGTAGGTACAAACCAAATTAGATAGACCATTTAATTTAGTAATGGTTCACAGTAAATACATCAATAGTACTATATTATACATAAGTGTATTGTGAAATATAGGGATAACATCTCATTAATGGATCTCGTATCCACCTAGTTGTGTCCATAACCAGCAATTAGGGTAAACATGCAAGGCAAATTTCAGTTACGAGTGCACACGGAACGTGAATTTGCAGTACATGGAAATCCTACGAACGCGATACTAAGGACATAATTTTTGAAAAATTTGGATGACTAACTTAAAATTTGGTTGAAAAGTATGAACTATACATGTATGGCCAACTATTTGTAAACATCAAATTTGAAATGTTTTATGTTCTGTTGTGTTGTATTAGTAGGTGATCGGTATGCTTTCAAAGTATTGGTGATGTGGTGGGCTAGCTGCGGTATACCCTATATATAAGCACCACCAATATGTTGGGAGTAGAATCAAAAGCTTGACCAATGATAGGATTCTTAGATTTGAGTGTTAACATCAAGGAAACTAATCTTAGTCAAAACTATGAGAACTACATCTATATGGTGAACTACGTGTAAACATCAAACAAAGTGAAATATTTTATGTTGTGTGGTATTGGTGGGCGATTAGTAGGATTTCAAGGTATTGGTGGTGTGGTGGGTTGGTTGCGGTATACCCTATATATAAGCACCAACAGTACATTGGAGTAGAATCGAAAGCTTGATCAATGTTAGGATTGTAGAGTTTAGTGTCATCATCAAAGAGAACCAATATTATTAGACCTATAAGTTGAATCAACTGATTCTTACATACTAAGACTTGGAGTATATTTCTATATTAAAGCAAAATTCTTAGTAGTTCTTATATCAAACCAATTAAGCACTTGTTAACCTAAGACAATTAAATGAAAACTTTCGAATTCCAAGTCGCACATCGAACATCAACATATGAGATTAACATCTCAAATGATTTGATCTCATATATACAATACAACAATTTACATACATCTAAACGATGAAACTAATAACATCATAATACGTTGTCATATTATTTGTCGCACTTTCTATTGATCACAAACAACTAAAATTTATACTAAGAAACTAAACATATTACACAAAACACAAACTTGATATTGTCACCTTTATCTTAAAGCATTGAAGACATTGTGCCTTTAACATATCCAAAAAAAATTAAAAAAAAAATAAATAATAATAATAATAATAATAATAATAATAATAATAATAAATTCACATGAGACAACAATGTTGGAGCAAATTGCTTAACGAGTGCGATTGCGAGAATCGAATGTTGTAGAGGATGCACTCAACCGTAAGAGCTGTATCTAAGATTATAATAATGGAACCTAAATCTATCTACAGAACAACATATTTCAACAAATTTATTTGACCCAAGACAAATTCATGAGGAAATGTCTTGTGTGGTTGAATTTTAAATTAGAAGCCAATTTTGATAGTTGGTTTACCCTTTTAAATCGTAATGATCTCTGATTACGGTACAAAACACTCAAGTCTCGTTATTCTATTCATCATAGTACAAATATAATAATCTACAAGCTCTTTATTGGTGTGCTTTTAGCATCATATTCGATCATGATGCTCCATTCAATATTTTTAGAACCTCTTCACGGACCGTTTGTCACTCAATTCGATCTCAGCATGACTTATATCCTCAGATGGAGGGTCAAATCGAACGAAGAATTCAATTCCTTGGACTTCCATTTGAACCCAGCAACATCCATCAACTTTCACATTTTGAACTTGAAAATATTTAAACTTTCCTACAGTTTCATTCTTAATTTCGGGACGAAATTCCTAAAAGTAGATATAAACAAATTTAATGTAATTTAATATACATGTGTATAAATACATATGTATGTAGTGGGTATGAAAATTATTTATAATTATATAATTTAAACAAATAAATCAAATCACATTGTGGTAGTTAAAATAGTTTACAAAATGATCTCATAAAAGATTTTATAAAATTTAAACAAATAGTTTTGTCATAATTTTAAATTAAGCATTTATAAGCTTTTTAAATAATAAATAAAACATTTATGAATTTTTAACTTGAATCATAAGATTCTTTTATAAACTTTAATTATGGTTAAATAAAAAAAAAGACAAATAATTATGTTGTAATTTTTATAATAACATTTAAAATAATGTTTTTATAAAAAGATAATCAAATTATATTAATTGTAATTTTAAACAATTTATAACAATTAAAAAAAAGATTTAACAAAGTTGGAGGGTAAAAAGTGCAAAAATCTGAAATTATAAACAAAGAAAAAAACATGTGTTGTTTTGGTTAAATCGATATGGATCGTATCAAGAAGCTCTATGAAAAATTAAACACGTGCGGAATCCATGTTTAATCTATAAGAATCAAAGAGTAACAAGCAATTTCATAAACATCTTCATTTGATTAATCTATCTTCAATGTTTACAGATCTCACACAGAGATTTCTCACACAGAGAATACACACTCAGTTCTCCAAGAATTTCCAAGATTTCTGAAAAGTTATAAGAAAAACAGACAAACCTTCTATATATACACTTACTGTCAGCCGAACCTATTCCCTAGCCGAACCCTTAGGTTCGCCAGCCAAACCTTGAGATTCTTTAGGCGAACCTAGGTTGCCAAACCTAATAGGCTCGCCGAACCTTTCTAAGGTTATAGGTTCGCCAAACCCTATCAAAGTGATAGGTTCGCCGAACCTGCCTAGGTTCGTGGGCCAGACGAACGTATACAAAACCTTTACAAAACTTCTATAATTTACATATTTGATAAACAACCTATTACAAAAATGCACTAACAAACTCCCTTTTAATAGTTGCTATCAAAAATTTTTAGTCTTATTCTTCAGCTTTATCTTCAGTCTTGTCATCAATTCTACTAGTTTCTCCAACAACATTATCAACCGCTCGTATCACAACCGAACGAGGAATCTTGGCTAACCTTTTAGCCTCCAACTTAGCATTTCTCTCATCCATTTCCTTCTGAACCTTCATAAGCTCCACATAATAATAGTTCACATCTTCCCAATTGCAACCTGAATGTATACCCAAAGTGTAACACATTCGAGCAATGGTCGGAAACTGAACTGTCATGTCTTTATAGCTTATCCTCACATCATGATAACCTTCTGCAACAAAAATCTTAGCCATGGTTAGCAAATAAATATCATCTTTTGAGCAATTGACAATCCAAACTGGATCTAGCATTCTGATAACTCTCCATTGATCTTCTTGCTTCAACAAAATCACTGCGTCAGCTGTCTTCTCATCATAGAACCAGAATTTGAAATACGGATTCCAATTCTGTTCCATCATCCTCAACCTTGGTCTCTTAAATACTTTTGGCTTTGCATAATCATGTATCTTGTCTATAACTTAAGGAGACAACAAACTCCATCCAGACTTAGCCTCTTTCTTCAGTAACTTCTCAAAAGATTCATTGTGTTTGGTCTTAATAGGTTTGATCATCTTTAATCTTGACAGCTCCATGCACTCAAAAGATTCATTGTGTTTGGTCTGAATAGGTTTGATCATCTTTAATCTTGACAGCTCCATGCACTCAAAAGATGGTAAACTCATCAAATCTAAAGCTTTACCAAAATACTGACATCCGTCAATCCACTTTACCACATAACATCCTTTATCAGAAATACTTCCAGGAATATTGTGAAAGTAACCATAACTAACAATTCTTCCAATCATCTTTGACTTGGAACCAATCTTGAATCTTGTAAATTGTTTAGTTTGGTTGTCTTGAACTTTATCGTCTATTACTTCAATCATCTGCTTGAAGATGTACAAATGATCAACAATGTACTTCATCTCGTCTTGATTTTCTTTCCAGAAATCCAGGTTAGTCTTTTCTTTAACCTTAGCCAATGATGTCTTTGACACGCCTCCAAGATCAAAAATCTTCTTTAACGTATTCAGATTGTACAAATCTTCCTCCATTGGCTCATCTTTCTCAAAATCAAATAAATCCAGCTCGTCATCTTGCTCAAAGTCAAACACTTGATCAACATCAATAGCAAACATATCATTGAAATCTTTTGCTGAATAACCTCCAGCTATCTCCCCTTCTTCTAATTCTTTCTCCACTGATATCTCAACTATCATTCTCTACAAATCAATATCAGAATTTTGTTTAAACAAGTCAAGAAATGTAGGCAGAGAATAATCAATAATCGTCTTTGGTTCCATTTCAATTAAATCTTCAATATCAGTACAATCAGTAGCCCTATCAGAAGACACAGCTGTAACAGGAGTAGCATCCACAGTAATCTTTGAAGAATCATACACAACAATAGCTCCAGTCATCGAGTTCAGCTCACTAGCTCCACTCACACCACCAACATCACCATCATCCCCTTCATCATCACCATGAGCATTCAAGCTCGGATGTTCATCTACATCAGAATCATCATAGTCCACCTTCTCCTCTTCTTCCTTCTCTTCCTCTCCCTCCACGTCTATAAACACCTTATCAGCATCAGAAACTTCAGCTTGAGAATCCTTAGCTTTCATCTCATCAATCTTTTGCCTCAAGTCTCTGTTCTCATTCTGCAACTCAGCTATATCAACATTTTGAATCTCAATCATAGATTCCAAAGAAGTAATTCTGTCATTCAACATCTTCTTTTCAGCTACATCTTCCTCTCTCCATCTCATCAATTGAGCAATTTGATTTTTCATCTCATCAAGTTCACTTGTGCCCGAGGAAAATGGTTGATCAGCTTTAGTTTTCTCCTTTTCCATCTTGTAAAGATCAAACTCCTTTGAAAGCATAGAAATTCTTCTTCCGATATCTGTGTCATCATAATCAACAGTGAAATTTAGATCCAAATCATCCAAATTTCCAAACAAAGAATCATCTCTGGAAGTAGAAACTTGATGAAATGAAGTTTCTGGAAATGATGTTGTCACTGTTGTAGTCTCCATGAAAGAAGGAACAAAAGAAGCTATATTCACATACTCAGGAGCTTGCCCAAAGCCTCCTGGAACTGTAGACATAGGAACTGGAATAGTAGAATGTGGAGAAGAAGTATGAACTGTAGCAGGTGGAGAAGATGTAACAACAGGAACATATGGAGAAGAAATTGTAGAAGTAACAGCAGATGAAGATACAATGATCTTAGGAGCTTTAGCCTTCTTCTTTGGTGGACCTTTGGCCATCCTCTTCATCTTCTTTGGCCTAGATGATTCAGGCTCTTCAGCTACAAAATCAGGATCAGCTCTCTCTTCTCGTGCTTCTGTAGTTTGTTTTGGAGCAGTCCTCTTTTTCAATCTCTTAATCACAGTACTCCCTTGTACAATTGTCTCTAACTCAGACTCAGTATCAGAAGACTCTTCACCTTCACATTCAACCTCAGCATCAACATGAAAAGAAGTATATTCTTGTAGTATATGTTCACCCTGTTGATCTGGAAAGATAACATCAAGAGGTACCAAGGTAGAAGGAGTTACACTTGGTCCTTGAGTCTGAGATTGGCTTTGTTGTTGTGAATGAGAAGACTGAGCAGGTGATTTCCTTGGTTGTCTTGGAGGAAGAGGTGGTGGTTGTTGTTGGTTATCATTATCATCACTAAAAGCTTCATTATCAGATCTAGAATATGCATGCCTCCATGCATCATCCTCAGGAGCTACATAATTAGACCTGGCACAATAACCAACTGGTCCTTTTCCATTACAACATCACCACTCTTCTGGTACACCCTGACCTGACCAAGACTTGATTCAGTCATGTGTTTGAGCTTCAGAAGATCAGTAGCATCCCTTGGCAACATCTGCTCTGGCAACCTCTCATCTATAAGCATCTGAACAAAACGAGGATACATATAAAATCAATCCTTAGCTTTGGTGATGTTATCAGATATATATCTGAATATCATTGCAGAGAAATTGAACGGTTTGTTCAAAATCAATGCTACCATAGCTGATCACATAAGATCTCTGAGCTCATCGAATGTTCCCTTCTTCATGCTTAGGCAATGAAGCAATACATGTGCTAGCAGCTTGTATTGTAGAGGAAGTTTGCCCTTCTTGATCGATGTAACATTGTAGACTCCGAAATATCTGATCCGCAGGAAACAGCCTTTGATGCACCTCTCTAGTATAAGTGTCATACCAGCAGGTTCTCCTCCGAACTGCAACAACCTTCTGATGTCAGCTTCTGTAATACGAATTGCTTGTCCAAGCACATTCGCCTCTATCACATATTCTTCATCAACAGATATTAGCCTAGCAGATTCTTAAAAGCTCTGAATGTGTGATCGGTAGATCTGGCATGAATTGGAGATGGCATGGTAAATCCGTGATCATCTAAGAAACTGGATCATAGGCCTGAAGTCTTTGTCGTTTCTGGTTGTAGGATCCAAGTATGCACACAAGTTGTGCTTATCACCGAAAATCAGATTCGTAATTTCTATAATCAGAAAGAAAACAAAATTAAAACAATTTTTTAAAAAAAATAAAAAATAAAAAAATTTTCTAAGTATAGAACCCAGCGAACCTTCCCTGAGACGAACCTAAGTCTAGACGAACCTGTTGTTCAGACAAACCTATTCAATTTGAACAAACCTTCTGATGAACGAACCTTCATTGAACGAACCTTCATATCAAACGAACATGTTGGTCAAACGAACCTTGACCAATAAAGGTTCGGTTCTTTTGAAAACCAGAGATTCGTCACGAACCTATCAAGTTCAGACGAACCTTCAAGATTCAGCGAACCTTAGTTCATCCAGGCGAACCTTGTTCATCCAGCGAACCTTATCTAGTTTCAAAATCAAAATTTTAAATCTTCGAAATACATGAAAAAAATTTATATTCCAAGGTTCGAAACTCATCGATGAACAAAATTAATGAAAGCAATTTGTTCAAAACTTAGATTTTAATAGATTTTGAGTCAAACAAACAAGGTTTGACTTAACAACCCTAAAATCAGTCATATCTCCTAAATTAGCCGGTCAAAATTTAAGATCTATACCTAAAAATGATCACAATCAGATTACGAGTCTAATGATGTCAAAGAAAAAGCTTTGGAGGTTCTAAATCAAAATTCGAAAAAAATCTGACTTGCAGGTTCGCGGCTGAGAAATTTATGAAAGTGACGAACCTCTATCACGAACCTGGTATTTGTATGCGAACCTAATAACCGAACCTGTTAAACGAACCTTTGACTGATCTGTTGACTGAACCTGTCAACGAACCTTCTCAGGTGAATCTATTGGACAAACCTATCAGATGAATCAATTGGACGAACCTTCTCAACGAACCTGCCCAACGAACCAATTGGACGAACCTTCTCACAAACCTATTTTCGCGAGCCTTTTGAAAAATTTGATTTTTATTTTAAATTTCAAAACAAACCAAGGTTTTAATGTTTCAAAGTTAAACAAATAATCAAAAATTATTGATTTAACATCAGATAAAAAATAAAATCTTTTTGTAAATTTTCAAAAATTTTTAGAGCAACTAAACTACAAATTTAACAAATCTAACTAAAATAACAAAACAATCACATCTTTTTGTTTGAGAAAGATCCAGATACGAGATCATATTGTTTTACAATTATCAACACATCTGATTGAATTAATGAATATATTTATTAGCAAATTACAATTCAAAGATAATTGTCAGTATATTTATCCTCTTTAAGTTTAATTACTTAGTTAAGATGTCAATTAAAACAAAATCATCAAATACCTTATAATATTCATTTACATGAACACATCCCCGATTTGTGAATAATTAATCAAACACAAATGTTCTTGAAACTAATTACTTCAATTTTAACTAGCTTGATCATGTAAAAATAAAGCAGAATTTCTTTTTGAAAATAACAAAATAGAAAATAATTTGAATTTGTTCAAAATCTGGAATCAAGGTCGATACTTACGTATTCTCAGATGATCTAGATAATGAACTAAAAAATAATTTAAGATTAAGCTTTTAACAATCAGATCGATATTTTCATATACGCAGAAATTGTCCAAATATTAATCAGAAGCAAGAAAACAAATTTGAATCGTTTAAAGCTATTACAATCAGGTCGATACGTAAGTATACGCAAAGAATGTTTCAGCTTTAAACTAAAATAAAAGAAAAACAAAATTATAATTTCTTTTGAAAATTAAACACATGATCAAAACTATTAATTTGACTTTTTGTTCAAGAAAAATTTTGTAAGAATAATTACCACTCATTCAGGACAAAACTAAGTATTGTATTCTAAGCATCTGTTTCTTATAAAGCATAATCAAACTTTTGTCTAATTTCATCTTAACTAAGTTATAAACTTACCAACACATCAAACTTAGTAATTGTAACTGCTCTTTATGTTTAAGTTTTTGTATGATACAAATGTGTTTCCAATTGCAAACAATGAACTATCATTTCTCACTTGGTCGAATCAATTTCTCAAAATTTTAATTTTTTAATGTTTTTGTGTTTTTGAATTTTCAAATGTTTTTGTATTTTTCAAAATTTTCTCCCCCTAAAAACATAAAACAACAAAAATTAAAATATCTGATGTTAATTCAATAAAAATTGATTAAGAAGGAGATTGATTTGGAATTACCTCACCCATGACCCGAATGCCATTTAATTTGAGTAAATACTCAAAACGGTTTTTATCAAAGGCCTTGGTGAGAAGGTCTACTCATTGCTCATTGGTATGTATCTTCACCACATCAATAAGTTTCTTTTAATAGCAATCGCGTATGAAATGAAACATAATATCAATGTGTTTGGATCGTGAATGATATACCGGATTCTTGGTTATAGCAATAGCAGCCTCGTTGTCAACATGAATAGGAGTAGTCAGAAAATTCAAACCATAGTCTCTCATTTGTTGTTGTATCCACAAAACCTGTGAACAACAACTGGCAGCCGTTACATACTCAACCTCACAGGTAAAAGTAGCAACAGAATTCTGCTTTTTGCACTGCCAAGAAACTAACCGCTCCCCTAAAAATTGTGCACCTCCAATTGTGGATTCTGCATCAGTCTTGCATCCTCCATAGTCAGAAGCACTATATGCATTGAAGGAAAAGTTATCATCCTTAGGATACCACAGACCGGTGTCTGGTGTACCCTTCAGATAACGAAGAATTCTTTTGACTGCTATCAGATGTGACACTTTAGGTTTTGATTGATAGCGAGCACAGATACTTGTAGCAAATACAATATCAGGCCTTGAAGTAGTCAAGTACATCAAACTTCCAATCATTCCACAATACAAAGTAGCATCGATTAGCTCCCCCTTAAGATCAGGCTCAATCCCGTGATTGGGCTGAATGGGCGTGGAAATGGGTTTCCAATCAAGCATGCTAAACCATTTTAGCACATCTTGAATGTATTTTGTCTAGTGAATAAAAATTCCATCATCAGTCTGATCAATTTTTAAACCTAAGAAGAATTTGATGTCTGACATGGCACTGATTTCGAACTTCTCAATCATAACTTCTTTAAATTCCAAACACAGTTGCTCATCGGTAGATCCAAAGATGATGTCATCTACATAGATCTGAACAAGAATAATATCCTTGTCCTTTTCCCGATAAAACAATGTTTTGTCAATCTGACCCCTATTGAACCCTTGTTCAATAAGGTGAGTTGAGAAGGTCTCATAACAAGCACGTGGAGCTTGATGTAAACCATACAGTGCTTTGTCAAGGAGGTAAACATGATCCCGGTGGATAGGATCCTCAAAGCCTGGTGGCTGACAAGCGTACACTGTTTCCTTTAAAGACCCATAAAGAAATGCAGACTTGACATCCAACTGAAAAACATTAAATTTCTTGTGGGCAGCAAAAGCCAGAAAGAGTCGAATTGCTTCAAGCCGTGCCAAAGGTGCAAACACTTCGTCATAATCAATTCCTTCGACTTGTTTGAAACCTTGAACCACTAAACGTGCTTTATTCCAAACAATTACGCCTCGATCATCTCTTTTGCACTTTAACACCCATCTAGTGCCAATTTTCTTTTCTCCTTTTGGCAAATCAACTAAATGCCACACACCCAATTTCTGAAACTGATTCAGCTCCTTTTGCATGGCCTCCACCCAGGCAGGCTCATGCAATGCTTTAGTAACAGATTTTGGCTCAATCTGAGAAATAAATGCAGAATGCATCCATAACTCTTGAGAACCATGAGTTCTTTCCAACTCAACATACAAACTCTCCTCGTTTGTAACTTGACTTCTTGTCTGTACTCCAGCAGATGGATTTCCAATGATCTGTTCAACAGGATGATTTACATGAATTCTAGTGACTGGCACTTGCGGGACTCCAACATTATGATCAAGATTCGTGATATTCTAATCAACATCTTGATCATGAGAAACAACATCTTCAAAAACATCATGATCATCATCAGATGACCTATCATCATTGATTACTTCTGACACTCCTTCCTCAGGTGGATTATTATTTTCAGCTTGATGAGAAACACCTTGATCATCAGAATTCTGCAAATCATATAACATTTGCAAGGTTATTTCATCATCAGAAACATTTGGAGACAAATTAAAAGACTCAAAAAGTTTATCATAATCAAAAAGCCAATTTGGTCCTTTTCCGTCAGGTATCGGTGTATGTCTTTGAACATCCACATTATACCATAATTCCACAACCCCCGTACATTTGTTAAACACACGTTTGTTGGAGTTGAATTTTGCATCTTTCTTAAGCATGGTACAAGGAGCCCGAAAGGTTCCAAGTCTTCCAAATTAGGTTTTCGATTTTGAAGTAATTCATAGCATGTCTTATTTTGTCTTTTCACAATCAAAACTCGATTAAGAGTAAAACAGGCGGTCGCCACAGCTTCACTCCAGAATGTAATAGGGAGCTTAGAATCAGCGAGCATAGTTCTAGCAGACTAAATCAACGTTCAGTTCTTTCTCTCAGCTACACCATTCATCTGTGGTTCATATGGTGCACTGAATTGCTGCTAAATGCCCTTTGAATCACAAAATTCTTCCATTTGATGATTCTTGAACTCAGTCCCATTATCCGAACGAACACGCCTTACTCTCAATTTGTATAATGTCTCCAACCTGTTCACCAATAATACAAAATTTTCATAAGTTTTAGATTTATACTTTAAGAACATTACCCATGAAAATCTAGAAAAATCATCAGTCATAACAAGACAATATGAGTCACCACCAATACTCTTCACATTAATTGGACCAAACAAATCCATGTGAAGAAGTTCCAGTGGTTTATCAATAGAAAACACTGTTTTTGTTTTACGTGACCTCATTTTCTGTTTACCCTTCTTGCAAGACACACACACATCAGGGAGTTTAAAGTTTTTAACCGGTACACCCTCAACCAAATGATTGTGTACTAAATGATTCATCTTCCTGATATGTATATGACCCATCCGTCTGTACCAAGACCGCGTATCCTGCTCGGTTGCCTTAGACACCAGACATGTCTCCACCTTGTTTACTGTCTCCGCTTTTGCCATGTCAAGAACATATAAATCCTTGCTCCTGTCGGCAGTCATCAGAATCCAATCCTCAGGAATCTGAATTCCTTGTTGAAGCACATAACATCTTTCATTGTCAAACATCACTTTATAGCCTTTGTCACAAATCTGTGACACACTCAACAGGTTGTTAGTTAACTCTTTGCAGTAATTAACATTGTCAAAAGAAACTTTACCATTAGTCAAACTACCACACCCGGTAATCTGACCACCTTTGTCACCTGCAAAATTAACATAACTCCCTTTCATTTGTCTGAAATCCTTTAACAGACCCAACTCTCCTGTCATATGCCGTGAACATCCACTATCAACAATCCATCGACTATTGATATGACCCATGAATGCCACCTACACAATAAATTAAAAATTTGATCAGTGTCAAAAGGGATGACTCCCGCCATTTCGGCATCGAGTCTCCCTGAATGGCCCCTGCCATTCTGTTTTGATGAACTGCTTGAAGACCCATCTTCAATGCTTTCATCCTTTCTTACAGAAATTTTATCACCTGACTTACATCTCAATTTCCAAAAAGATTTTGAATTATCATTTTGTTTTGGAAACGGTTTGGAAGAAAATTTGTCATAGAAATCATCATCAAATGATGTCACTATGTTAACAAGCTTTTTCAAATTCTTTTTGTTATCAAAATTTTTCTTTTGCTGACTCTTATCTTCCTTTACCCAGACACATTCAGGATCAAACTTTCTGAGGACTGTCATTTCCTCCTCACTAGGTTTCATTTTCTTAGGAATCCCATCTGACTTTATCACCCGACTGTCATCAACTGAACTCTTCCTGATCTTATGATTTGGACAATTCGCAAAAATATGTCATTTTCCACTACAAGTAAAACACTTTCGTGTTTCTCTTGGAGTAAAGGACCTAAATCTGTTACAAGTATCCAACTCACAATTAGCAATTACATGACCCAATCTACCACATCTGTAGCATTTTCTTTGTGAAAAACTCTTTGGTTTTAGTTCATCAAAACACTTAGATGAACTAAAAGATTTAGATGCAACAGATGGAGATGAAACATTTTTCCTCAAACCAGTGGCTTTTATCTTGAAATTATTCTTTTGATTTTGAGAAAACTTTGATTTTCCCTTAATTCCAACCCCAAACTTATTACCCTTGTCAACAACCTTGTTAACCACCTTGTTAACCACCTTGTTAACTTTTTCAAAAAAACCATTTTGTTTTTGAGAAACACCACTAGTCTCTCCTTTATGTGTAGTGGATGACTTGACAAAAACATTCGGTTTGATATTGGTGTTAGTTTTGACTTGCAGCACTGGTTTGGAAACAACATTTGGTTTAACCACTGCTTTCTCAGCTGGTTTCATTTCAGATTTTGATTTCTGAAACTTCAAACTCTGCTTCTCAACAGTCTTAAGTTGATAACCAGTCTGGCTGAGAATATCAGCTGGATATTCTGAATCTGTGATGTCCTCAATAATAGGAGCATCACAATTAACAAACACTTTATCATGAGATGATGAACCTCCCACATCCTTGTAACATCAGTGCCGGAAACGTCACCGGAACAGTGAACTCTACAGTACATGAACAGTAAATCAGATACGTATTTCAGTTATCATTCGTACATCATTGCCAATTCATGTATCATAGCACAGTTCAGATTCAGTTCAGAACAACAAGTTCAGAACAATGGTTCTTGAGTCAGATAATTATCTGACAACACAGAATCATCATGTGATTAATTGTTAGGATTTTATTATGTATAAACGTATGTGAGGCTTTACAGAACAAAACAGCACGGATATCGTTATGTGAATGCTAAACCGACGGGTTATTCGTATAGGTGACGATCTGTACGAATAAATCTGGAAGTTTAACGTTCTGAACAATATTCGATAATTAGAAAACCATATTGAAAAGTGTAGTTATCGTCGTGTTTGATCGGGTGACGATTCGAACAAATACGCGCGATGACCGCATGATTCGATTTAAACGTTAATTGAATATTTTTGAAAATTTAAATAAATAAAAGATATTAGTTAATTTATTAAGAATCACAACCTAAAATAATTTTTGAAATTCTAATTTAAGATCGAGTCGTTTCGTCACGACAACGAAACGAAACCGACACTTTTACGCGAACCGAACAACGAAAACGAACCCGAACTCACCCGGGGTATAAATACCCGGAATGAGTCTTCTTCCTCATTCACCCTCTCCACTTTCTCTCTCTAAACTCAAAAACCCGGAACTTTCTCTCTCTAGAAATCCCCACTCTCTCTCTAAGATTTCTTCCTCATTTCGTGATGAAATCATGTGTTCTTGGTGTCAAAATCACCACCACAACTTGTAGATCATAGAAGTACAACCAATCGGAGCTTAGATCCATCAGATTCGAGGTAAAATCCGAGTTTTTGTTCGGTTTTAAAGGTTTGAAAACCCTAGAATCGACCCCCTTCTTGAAACCGACTAACACACTTCAAAACTTTAGGGAAATCACTCACGACACCTCTAGAACATGTTAGGAACGAGTCTTGGTTTAAACCCTGGTCATTTACCTTGAAAAGCCATGGCAGCACCTGCGTTCTTCGACCGGCCGAATGGCCAGGCTCATTCGCCGAATGGCCAGGCTCAGTCGCCGAATGGCCAGGCTCAGTCGCCGAATGGCCACGCTCAGTCGCCGAATGGCCAGGCTCAGTCGCCGAATGGCCAGGCTCAGTCGCCGAATGGCCAGGCTCAGTCGCCTGAACCATATTCGGCCTTCACCCCATTCGACCAAGTTCAGTCGCCACTACCACCACTCGGAACCAGCTCAATCGGCAAACCCTATTCGATCGGACCTCATTCGGCCCAGCTACATTCAGCCAGCTTTCCTTCTTCGGCCGAATGACTAGTTGCTCATTCGATCAAGCCCTATTCGGCCATAACCATTCGATCGGTGCAAGTCCTATACGAGCACACCTCATTCGCATGGAGCCATTCAGTTGGGACCTTAACCCATTCGGGCAAAACAAACTGAGACCATGGGTTACTACCCGTGGAGGGCTGCTTAGTCATGAAGCACATATGGGAGAACTTAGGCACTTACACATACACACACCCTTCATGCGTGCATGGTGTGTGTGTGTGCATGGAACTAATTAGGGTTTCTAATAGGAGGCTAAACTAGTTAAACAAAGGGTGATAATTACTAATCTCTTCACAATGAAGGTTAAATCACCAACACTTTACTAAACATAGGTTGTGATGTTATGGGGTTCAAAACATTTGAGGTGTCATGGGAAATCAAAACAAGAACCTAAGGTTTGGGGTGTTAATTAGTTATGTATACCTAAACCTAGGGAAGTTTATAACAAACACACCATCGTCCTAGATGATCAATCGAATTAACTAGTACGAGTTATTCAAAGAATCATGGGATGATCAAAGTCTAATATTGGGCCCAAGGGTGGCCCAATGGGTTTAAAATAAGCCCATCATGTTTAATTACATTTTTCTAAACTTAAATATGTTTTTAATAAAAGAAATTAAATTAAAAACCTTATTAAAATAATTAAATGATTTCTAAATAAAAGTTTAACTTAAACAAATTAACTTAAAAATGTGTTAAATAAAAGACTTGTGAGTAATTAAAATAAACCCTAATCATCTAGGGTTTAGTAGTAATAATATGGGGACATGGGTCTATTACGGGTAATAAGTTTGACTAAGTTAGATGAAGTCATAGAAACACATTAGCAACTTAGGACACTTAGTTACACATCGAGACCAAACCCTAGTTACGACAACTACCGTATGTACTTATCGTATTCGAATTCTTTAAAACAACTCAGGGACTGAAGATACCTAGGAAACAATCAAAGAGCGCGCATATCTTTTGTGGTAATTCATTTCAGAGCAACACAGGTGAGTTCATTGCCCCTTTTCTAACATTTTTGTTTTAAAACGCGGGGCTGAGAAGCATGCGTAAACTGTTTTATTTAAACTGTTTATTTAAATGTTTTTATGTATTATATGTTTTACATATATATGTTTGTTGATACTCCTAGACTCCTGTCTAGGTAATTATTAAACAGATCAAATGTCCAAATTAATTAAAGTACTCTTATGAGTAATACTTTAAATTCAAACTCCAAATCAACCCTTAGTCCATCAAGCTCAAATTCAAGAATCTAAATTCAAAGTGAAATCAAATGAACAAAATCAAAAGATCATATTCAAAGAAAACCTAACTCAGTGTGGGATCTGAGAACAAAGAATCATAAATCAAATCAATTATCATTGTGAATCATGAGAAATTCAAAAAGATCAAGATCAAGAGACTCAAGAAATCAGATATCATAAATGTGTGTGAATCATGTTAATGATGAAATCATTATGATCTAATGAAATCATTAATCTTCAACCTAAGGTGGATGTCAGTTGTATAAGGAATCAAGACCACGTGTAACACACATATAAAGTCCCACTCAGATGCAGAAGACCTTCGGGTCAGGCTGTAACGGGCAATAACATGAACGATCAAATGGAGTCAATATCAAAGTCAAAATCAAGTGAATCAAGAGATCAAGAATCAAAGGATATCCTTAAAGTCCCACTCAGATGCAGAAGACCATTGGGTCAGGCTGTAACGGGCAAAACATTAAAGTCCCACTCAGACGCAGAAGACCATTGGGTCATGCTGTAACGGGCAAAACATTAAAATCCCGCTCAGTTCAGGTGTACTCCTTGTGAGTTATGTCTGACATGGGTCACGTGTGAGAGGTTACAACTTGGACAACCACCAACAACTAAGTCTAATTGATTGAGTCAAATAAGGCCCAATCATCATGTCTTAGTTGTAATTAAATGTTTTATTTATTTAACTAAATATTTAACATTTATTTCTATTACTGACTTTTGGGGAAATCATATATTTATGATGAACTCAAGAGAATCAAAGGTAAATCAAGTTTTGGGGAAACAAAATCTAAATCAGAAGTGTTAGGTAAAAATGCTTAATTATCATTAACAACAGTGTCATATGCATATTAGTATGTGGTGGGATAGCGTCTGGGCTTGACCCTTTCGTGATTCCCTATATATAAGCATACCGATGTGGATATTACATGTGGAGTTAATGAGGTTAGGGTCCTTACCAAAAGAGGTTTTCAAATCATTTTCAAATCATAAAACTATACGAACTCACCAACCATGTGTTGACTTGATTTTTGCATGACTTCTCAGGTGACGAACAGGTCAACTAAGGAGTTATTCCTTTTGGACTAGGACTTCAGATAGAAGACTTAGTATTTTGGACCTGCATATTTTTGAAGACATCATTATACGAATTATTTTGTATATCTTGTATAAATGCAAGATAGAAAGTTATGATGTTGATGGTAGATTTACATTGTTAAATTATAAACAATACCGACGTAATTTAACTTTGTAATTCTATTATAGTTATCATTTCTCATTTGTATCATGTGCAATGTAAACAATCTGATCATCACGATTATCACTCACGATATCGCGCCCCGGGAACCTTCCGCCCGACGGGACAACCGATCCTATCCCGCCGGCTCGGGGTGTGACAGATTGGTATCAGAGCCATGGTTATAGAGAAATATAGGTCACTTAGTTAAACGGTTTGGCCTAGACTATAACCTAGGGACCCTGCATGTAGAGAATATAGGAATTAGGAATTTACTTGCATAATTGTCTTCTGCATTCGATCATTGCACTAACCAACATTCATTTGGTTATGATTAGAATGTCACCAAGAAGACAACCATCACCGCCTCTCCCTTCGCAGGAGACGGACCCAGCAGTCGAGGCACTTGCAACTCTGATCACTGAACAGTTGGTGGCGGTCCTTCCTGGAATCATCACACGGATCAGGAACAGTGAGTAGTTTGCTAGGAACTTCTCACTACTGTCTGCAGAGAAGAAAGAACCTGAAAAAGGAGAAACCAGCAAGAAACCTGAACGTCGTTCTGCAAAAAGACGAAAGAGAGTTATGAATTACACTGAAGCTGTACCTATCAGTCAAATTCTGCCAGATTTGACTACAGGAGTCAGTGCTCATCATGAGGGAAAAACCACTCTCTGTTCAGCTTGTCACTACTATCATCGGGTTGAACTTCCATGTTTACGATGCACACGCTGTGGGAAGACAGGTCATTGGATGCAACAATGCAGGACACCGATTTCCCCTATTCCTCATCAATATGTTGGCACATTTCCTAAATGTGCCAGATGTGGTTACCACCACGGTGAGAAGAAACCTTGTAAGCACTGTTTGAATTGTGGAAGGTACGGACACTGGATCCAACAGTGCCGGTATATTCCCACTAGGAAACAGATTCAAGAAGCGAGCACCTCTACTACCTCTCATAACAACAGCTGCTACATATGTGGAATGTTTGGACATTTCAAAAGGGACTGCCCTAGGAAAATGCCTTCAGCAGACCCAGCAGTCACCGAGGAATTTCTCGCTTTACCAGCTCATGGGGAACACTCGGAGTCTGATGACCCCACAGGTATTCATACTTCATGCTGTTATGTTAAATTGCTTATTGGAGTGCTAATTTTGAAAGTGTACTCCATTGTGACTTTAGAAACAATGAATTCAAGGAAACTATAAGAAGTTAGTTGCAAATAAGATAATAGAAATAGTAACCCAAGGAAGTCTTAGGTCAAATAAGCGTCGAGTAAATAAATAAAAATAGGGTGATTCTTAATTACAGTCTAGTTACTATAGTTAGGAAAATAACCTTATCTAGTAGAACATTAGAAGGCCGTAGATAGTTAGATGCTAAAGTTAGTATGTAAACTATTATTTCTTCACCTAGAGCCATAAAACTCAAATCATTTGATTTAGAGAACCCCTGTCCTAGGATGCTAGGACAGGCAGAATTTTACGACTGTGTTAGAGATATAGCTACAATAGGATAAGTAGATCAAGGGTAATCAGTTGTGAATGCAAGACGAAGAGATGCCAGAGACAAATATTCCGAATGAAGGATAAGCATTCCAAGTTACGGTAATGCCTTTCGGATAGAAGGGTGCACCTATGGTTTTGTGGACCTCATGAATCGAGTGTGCAAACCCTATCTAGATTAGTTTGTCATTACCATTAGAGATGACATACTGATTTATCTTGTTAAGACCGAATGCAAACAACATCTCAGCGATATTCTGGAGTTGTTAAAGGAAGAACAACTCTATCTTAATTTCTTTCATTTTGAAATTAGGATGAGAATAAGTAACAGTTGGAACAACAATTACAATGAGTCCCGAAAGTCACATAACGTCCGAGTAAAAGTAAGATAAGTATACATCATCCCGCAGATGGATATAGGATTACTTAGAAGGTAAATCATTACCTTTATCCCAGTAGTACTACCATATTTTAGGTAGACCCCTCCTATGTATAATGTCCACTTCCAAAGCTAAGAATAGATTAAACAGATGGTGAAGTATGTATACGGTTATATCAAATAACCTAAGGATTCACCATGTGTGACTTAAGGATTTCGATCCGATGATCAACACCCATAGTTGTGAGAGTAATCTACGAAAGATTTAAGGAGTGTCTCAAATTGTAAAGTTGAAAGACAGTTTGAGATAAATTGGATGAAATACCTACTATCAAAATAGTGGGTGGATTCTGATGATAAGTAAATCAGGAAGACTTATTCTTGAGATGGCACACGCGCCAGATAATAAGCGCATCCGGGCGCCGATAAAATGTACCGAGGATTACAGAGATTTTATTGGTGACCGGGAAGGAAGAAAGACATAGCCGAACACGTCGGCAGATGTCTTACATGTGCAAGGGTAAAGGCGGAACACCGGAAACCGTCAGAGTTACTGGAACAGCCTGAAATTCCGCTCTGGAAGTGAGAACAAACAGCTATGGATATCGAAACCAAGCTACCTCGCGCTTCCATGGGTCATAGTGCTCTCTGAGTCATCAATGACCGATTGACAGAAATCTATCCATTTCTTGCTAACGCAGGAAAACTTCGCGATAGGTAAACTGACGTATTTTACAACAACGAGATAGTGGGACGTCATGGGGTATCATTGTTTAGCATTTTAGATGGAGACAGCTAATTCACATGAAGGTTTTAACCAACATCGCAGAAACCTCTAGGAATGTACTTAAATTCGAGTATAGTTCACCATTCATCAACGGACGGTCAAAGCGAACGTACAATTCAGACCTGGTGGACATGTTAGGAATCTATGTGGTAAATTTCGATGGGAATTGGGATTCTCATTTGCCACTGATTTAAATTCTCCTACAACAACAGTTACCACAGTAGCATCGGAGGTGCACCATTCGAGGCTCTCTATGGTCGAGACATCGGTCACCTATCTGTGGGACTGAGGTCAGATGTAACCGTATAACTGGGCCAGAACTTATTCAGGAAACCACTGATAAGATTGCCCAGATTCAACGAAGATTGCAAGCTACAAAAAGCAGACAGAAAAGCTACGCTGATAAACGACGAAAGCCGTTGGAATTCTAAGTGGGAGACCGTGTCATGTTGGAGGTTTCCCCATGGAAAGGTGTAGTACGTTTTGGAAAGAAAGGCAAGTTAGCACCATGATACGCAGGACCGTTCAAAATTATTGAACGTATTGGACCTGTAGCGTATAGACTGAGACTACCAGATGAGCTCAGTAGTGTGCATGACGTGTTTCATGTCTCGAACTTAAAGAAATGCCTTGCTGACGAATCATTCGTCATTCCAATCAAAGGAATTCAAGTTGATGATCAGTTACACTTCATCGAAGAACCTTTAGAGATTATGGATCGCAAAGTCAAGCAACTGAGGCGAAGCCGTATTTCAAACTGTAAAGGTTCAATGGAACTCGAAGCGCGGACCTGAGTCCACTTAGGAACGCGAAGATCATGTGAAGTTTAAGTAACCCCAACTGTTTACAGAGAAAAGTGTAACCGATAATTATTCTTAAATTTCGGGACGAAATTTCTCTAACAAGGGGAGACTGTAACATCAGTGCCGGAAACGTCACCGGAACAGTGAACTCTACAGTACATGAACAGTAAATCAGATACGTATTTCAGTTATCATTCGTACATCATTGCCAATTCATGTATCATAGCACAGTTCAGATTCAGTTCAGAACAACAAGTTCAGAACAATGGTTCTTGAATCAGATAATTATCTGACAACACAGAATCATCATGTGATTAATTGTTAGGATTTTATTATGTATAAACGTATGTGAGGCTTTACAGAACAAAACAGCACGGATATCGTTATGTGAATGCTAAACCGACGGGTTATTCGTATAGGTGACGATCTGTACGAATAAATCTGGAAGTTTAACGTTCTGAACAATATTCGATAATTAGAAAACCATATTGAAAAGTGTAGTTATCGTCGTGTTTGATCGGGTGACGATTCGAACAAATACGCGCGATGACCGCACGATTCGATTTAAACGTTAATTGAATATTTTTGAAAATTTAAAAAAATAAAAGATATTAGTTAATTTATTAAGAATCACAACCTAAAATAATTTTTGAAATTCTAATTTAAGGTCGAGTCGTTTCGTCACGACAACGAAACGAAACCGACACTTTTACGCGAACCGAACAACGAAAACGAACCCGAACTCACCCGGGGTATAAATACCCGGAATGAGTCTTCTTCCTCATTCACCCTCTCCACTTTCTCTCTCTAAACTCAAAAACCCGGAACTTTCTCTCTCTAGAAATCCCCACTCTCTCTCTAAGATTTCTTCCTCATTTCGTGATGAAATCATGTGTTCTTGGTGTCAAAATCACCACCACAACTTGTAGATCATAGAAGTACAACCGATCGGAGCTTAGATCCATCAGATTCGAGGTAAAATCCGAGTTTTTGTTCGGTTTTAAAGGTTTGAAAACCCTAGAATCGACCCCCTTCTTGAAACCGACTAACACACTTCAAAACTTTAGGGAAATCACTCACGACACCTCTAGAACATGTTAGGAACGAGTCTTGGTTTAAACCCTGGTCATTTACCTTGAAAAGCCATGGCAGCACCTGCGTTCTTCGACCGGCCGAATGGCCAGGCTCATTCGCCGAATGGCCAGGCTCATTCGCCGAATGGCCAGGCTCAGTCGCCGAATGGCCAGGCTCAGTCGCCGAATGGCCAGGCTCAGTCGCCGAATGGCCAGGCTCAGTCGCCGAATGGCCAGGCTCAGTCGCCGAATGGCCAGGCTCAGTCGCCTGAACCATATTCGGCCTTCACCCCATTCGACCAAGTTCAGTCGCCACTACCACCATTCGGAACCAGCTCAATCGGCAAACCCTATTCGATCGGACCTCATTCGGCCCAGCTACATTCAGCCAGCTTTCCTTCTTCGGCCGAATGACTAGTTGCTCATTCGATCAAGCCCTATTCGGCCATAACCATTCGATCGGTGCAAGTCCTATACGAGCACACCTCATTCGCATGGAGCCATTCAGTTGGGACCTTAACCCATTCGGGCAAAACAAACTGAGACCATGGGTTACTACCCGTGGAGGGCTGCTTAGTCATGAAGCACATATGGGAGAACTTAGGCACTTACACATACACACACCCTTCATGCGTGCATGGTGTGTGTGTGTGCATGGAACTAATTAGGGTTTCTAATAGGAGGCTAAACTAGTTAAACAAAGGGTGATAATTACTAATCTCTTCACAATGAAGGTTAAATCACCAACACTTTACTAAACATAGGTTGTGATGTTATGGGGTTCAAAACATTTGAGGTGTCATGGGAAATCAAAACAAGAACCTAAGGTTTGGGGTGTTAATTAGTTATGTATACCTAAACCTAGGGAAGTTTATAACTAACACACCATCGTCCTAGATGATCAATCGAATTAACTAGTACGAGTTATTCAAAGAATCATGGGATGATCAAAGTCTAATATTGGGCCCAAGGGTGGCCCAATGGGTTTAAAATAAGCCCATCATGTTTAATTACATTTTTCTAAACTTAAATATGTTTTTAATAAAAGAAATTAAATTAAAAACCTTATTAAAATAATTAAATGATTTCTAAATAAAAGTTTAACTTAAACAAATTAACTTAAAAATGTGTTAAATAAAAGACTTGTGAGTAATTAAAATAAACCCTAATCATCTAGGGTTTAGTAGTAATAATATGGGGACATGGGTCTATTACGGGTAATAAGTTTGACTAAGTTAGATGAAGTCATAGAAACACATTAGCAACTTAGGACACTTAGTTACACATCGAGACCAAACCCTAGTTACGACAACTACCGTATGTACTTATCGTATTCGAATTCTTTAAAACAACTCAGGGACTGAAGATACCTAGGAAACAATCAAAGAGCGCGCATATCTTTTGTGGTAATTCATTTCAGAGCAACACAGGTGAGTTCATTGCCCCTTTTCTAACATTTTTGTTTTAAAACGCGGGGCTGAGAAGCATGCGTAAACTGTTTTATTTAAACTGTTTATTTAAATGTTTTTATGTATTATATGTTTTACATATATATGTTTGTTGATACTCCTAGACTCCTGTCTAGGTAATTATTAAACAGATCAAATGTCCAAATTAATTAAAGTACTCTTATGAGTAATACTTTAAATTCAAACTCCAAATCAACCCTTAGTCCATCAAGCTCAAATTCAAGAATCTAAATTCAAAGTGAAATCAAATGAACAAAATCAAAAGATCATATTCAAAGAAAACCTAACTCAGTGTGGGATCTGAGAACAAAGAATCATAAATCAAATCAATTATCATTGTGAATCATGAGAAATTCAAAAGATCAAGATCAAGAGACTCAAGAAATCAGATATCATAAATGTGTGTGAATCATGTTAATGATGAAATCATTATGATCTAATGAAATCATTAATCTTCAACCTAAGGTGGATGTCAGTTGTATAAGGAATCAAGACCACGTGTAACACACATATAAAGTCCCACTCAGATGCAGAAGACCTTCGGGTCAGGCTGTAACGGGCAATAACATGAACGATCAAATGGAGTCAATATCAAAGTCAAAATCAAGTGAATCAAGAGATCAAGAATCAAAGGATATCCTTAAAGTCCCACTCAGATGCAGAAGACCATTGGGTCAGGCTGTAACGGGCAAAACATTAAAGTCCCACTCAGACGCAGAAGACCATTGGGTCATGCTGTAACGGGCAAAACATTAAAATCCCGCTCAGTTCAGGTGTACTCCTTGTGAGTTATGTCTGACATGGGTCACGTGTGAGAGGTTACAACTTGGACAACCACCAACAACTAAGTCTAATTGATTGAGTCAAATAAGGCCCAATCATCATGTCTTAGTTGTAATTAAATGTTTTATTTATTTAACTAAATATTTAACATTTATTTCTATTACTGACTTTTGGGGAAATCATATATTTATGATGAACTCAAGAGAATCAAAGGTAAATCAAGTTTTGGGAAAACAAAATCTAAATCAGAAGTGTTAGGTAAAAATGCTTAATTATCATTAACAACAGTGTCATATGCATATTAGTATGTGGTGGGATAGCGTCTGGGCTTGACCCTTTCGTGATTCCCTATATATAAGCATACCGATGTGGATATTACATGTGGAGTTAATGAGGTTAGGGTCCTTACCAAAAGAGGTTTTCAAATCATTTTCAAATCATAAAACTATACGAACTCACCAACCATGTGTTGACTTGATTTTTGCATGACTTCTCAGGTGACGAACAGGTCAACTAAGGAGTTATTCCTTTTGGACTAGGACTTCAGATAGAAGACTTAGTATTTTGGACCTGCATATTTTTGAAGACATCATTATACGAATTATTTTGTATATCTTGTATAAATGCAAGATAGAAAGTTATGATGTTGATGGTAGATTTACATTGTTAAATTATAAACAATACCGACGTAATTTAACTTTGTAATTCTATTATAGTTATCATTTCTCATTTGTATCATGTGCAATGTAAACAATCTGATCATCACGATTATCACTCACGATATCGCGCCCCGGGAACCTTCCGCCCGACGGGACAACCGATCCTATCCCGCCGGCTCGGGGTGTGACAATCCTCAATCACTTGTTCAGACAAATTTTCCTTTAAGGAAACCGGATGAACTTCCAAATCCGGATTAAGTTATGGTCTGGAAACATAACTGGGAGGAGGTGGAACAGAGTGAAAGCCCAAGCCGGTAACATCATTTGATGATCTTTGCATGGCAGCAAAGTAATCAATGACATACTGAGAATTTTGATAATTCTCCAGCTTGCTCTTGTGCAATTCAGCTTCAACTTTTGCTGCTGATACTTCCACTTTCAGCTTTTGAACTGATTCAAGATGCACAGACACAACATGGTTATTTTGTAAAACTTTGATTTTCAAATCTTCATTTTCTTTACTAAGATCAATCATCTTTTTGTCAAAATATTGTTCTCTTAAAATCAGCTTCTTGTTTGCTTCTGTGCGCTCTGTCAGTTCAGCAGTTAGCTGAGCATTCATCTCTTTCAGTTTATCTATGATCTTTAACAGATCCTCATTTACCTCATCCACTTTCTCTTTGCCTTTACCAGTATCTTCCTCCAACGAAGCCATAAAAGCACCCATCAATTCATCATACTGCTTCCCCCAGTCATAGCCTTCATCGGCTTGACTCACCAAAGCTTTAGATGATGATTCTTCATATTTTTCTTTCTTATTCTGATAAGTTTCCTTCGGCTTAAATGGGTTTAGATTCCCTTGTTTCTATGGATTCTTGCATTCTCTGGCAAAGTGACCTAGCTCACCACAGTTGTAGCATTGAGTAGTCTTCGGATTAAACCCAAATTTGGTGTTGCAGTCGAAAGTGAATTTCTTGCCTGTCTTCTTCTCATAACGATTGATTCTTCGAATAACACTTGCCAGTGCCCATTGTGTATCAATTAGTTCCATTTCATCATCATCGATTTTTTCATAATCTTCAAATGTCAGATTAGCATTTCCAATTCGTCCTGCAACTTGTTCATCATATGCGCTGACTACACAAGACAGAATCGACATGTGATCCCGAACAGCTTCGACTGTTACTTTCCCCAAATTTGTAGTATTTAGCTGAACAGGAGGTGGTGTCGAGTCAGACTTCTTCTCTTTGTAGGATAAGATGAACTAGAACTTGCACATGCAGAAGAAGCAGGAGAACTTTGAGAAGTACTAGACACAAATGTTGTCTGAATCTTAGCAGATGAAGCCGGTGGTGTAACTATAGATCCACCATATAATGAAGGATCTTGTGTAACATTTACTCTTCGAGCTTTTCTTTTATCCTTCATCTCTTGCTCTTCAAGCTTTTGAACAAATTCTACCAAGTTCATTCTTGGTAAATTCTCTCTCAAGATTAACACTAAAGAATTCCACTTGTCAGGCAAAGCATCTGCAAGACAATCAATCTTTTCATCTTCAGTATATTCGATGCCACACTTTCTAACTTCTGTCAGCAGATGTCTATACCTAGTGATCAATGCTTCCAGACTTTCATTGCCTATAAAATTGAAGTTTTCAAATTCTTTACGAATGTCTGTAGCTTTCATCTTCTTCAAATTTGTATTTCCCTCAACTCTAGCTTTCAAAGCATTCCATATACTATAAGAAGTCTTGTGTTCATCAAACTGATGTAAAATCTGATTTGGAATAGCCTGGCTAAGCATCCAGTACGCCTTCTTCTCCGAATCATACTTCTTTCTCTCATCAACATCTAATCTCTCTAAGAGTTGATACAAATCAGTTCCCACAACTCTAGGTCTTTCATATGGAGATAAAATCCGTTCCCAAAAATTAGTATGTGTTCCATTAAGGTGTGTTTCAAAGCGACCCTTCCAATTATCATAGTCTACCAAATCCAGCAACTTTGGTACTTTGTTCGCACTCCCAACTTCAGTTTCACTAATCAGAATGTTATGAATCTTAGAATTCTGACTTGCCATTGCAGCATACATCTCCACCATAATTTCAAGATTTTTTAACAGCGAACATTTTCAGAAAAATCACTTCACGAACCTATCAATCAGGCAAACCTTCAACAAGCTGTGAACTAGACGAACCTTCAGTGACGAACCTAAAGACACGAACCTCAAATCACACAAACCTGAAGTCAGACGAACCTTGTATCACACGAACCTCAAGTAGCAAACCTCAAATCACGAACCTAGGGTCACGAACCTTATGTCACGAACCTTGAGACAAGCGAACCTCAAGTCAGACGAACCTCTGATGAACGTCAACGAACCTATGCTTAAACAGCAACGAACCTTCAGACAAACTTTCAGAAGGACCTTGCAAACGAACCTCAGAAGAACCTTTACTAAAAATCAGCAAACCTTTGCTGAAAATCCACGAACCTCTTCTGAAAACTCAAACGAACTCAGAAAATCCTCTTGAACAGCGAACCTATTGTTCCAGCTATCCACAGGTTCGGCTCACGAACCTGTACTGCAAAATTCGAAATTTTGGAGGGAAAACCTTCCAAAATTTGAAGAAAAACTTTCCAATTCTTCAAGTTGACATCACAAATCCGTAACTTGTAGTATTCCACAACAATTGATGATGAATTTGCACACAAAACAGCAACCAATCACAATGAAAAGAAGAACTTTGATCCATCAATTGATCTTCTAATCTTCAAATCTTCAAATTACTTGAATATCTTTGATAAACTTGTATAGAACTTCACCAAAATCTCTGATACCACTGTTTTTTTGGTTAAATCGATTTGGATCGTATTAAGAAGTTCTATGAACAATTAAACACGTGCAGAATCCATGTTTAATCTATAAGAATCAAGAGTAACAAGCAATTTCATAAACATCTTCATTTGATTAATCAATCTTCAATGTTTTCAGATCTCACACAGAGATTTCTCACACAGAGAATACACACTCAGTTCTCCAATAATTTCCAAGAATTTTGAAAAGTTATAAGAAAAACAGACAAACCTTCTATATATACACTTACTGTCAGCCAAACCTATTCCCTAGTCGAACCCTTAGGTTCACCAGCCGAACCTTGAGATTCGCTGGGCAAACCTAGGTTGCCAAACCTAATAGGTTTGCCAAACCTTTCTAAGGTTATAGGTTCGCCAAACTCTATCAAAGTGATAGGTTCGCCGAACCTGCCTAGGTTCGTGGGCCAGACGAACCTATACAAAACCTTCACAAAACTTCTATAATTTACATATTTGATAAGCAACCTAGTACAAAAATGCACTAACAACATGGGAGTGTCAAATATGTCAAACCCTCAAACTCATCCTCTTCTCCACCTAGCAGCCCATGGATCCCGACCCAAATCTATTCCCTCGACCCGTTTGTTCTTTTGGTCGATTTCCACCAGATTACAGCTAACCAAGACCAGTTTTGGAAAGGATTTAAACGTGTTAATCAATCCCATTCAACAATTAATCGAATTACTATCGTATCAATCGAATCCCATTACCAAAAATACGAGCATAAAACGCGTTAACCAAAATCTTTCGTAATCTGTATAAATATCAAATCAAATGAACACACACACTCTTTAAACTCGAAGAAACATTCTGTAAATCAAAAATTACGCATACAAGCTTTGCACATTGCGATTGAAGACCCAATAGCCTTCGGTTCGTGCGTATCCGGTTCATCAATCGAAATCCCCTCCAACGTGATATAAGGTAGGTGATTTTTACCTCATTTTCTTCGTTTTTAATCAACAAACAAAAGCCCCATGGTTACAAACACCATCGGGCTCCATAACAATCAAATTTGACTGAGACTAAATTAGGGTTCTTCGGTTGAAGAAGAACCAAAATTCTCCTTATGTTAAATATAATTAGAAACCGAGTTTTTCGCGGAGTATGTAACATCACTGTACTTCCGGTCGTCCGTACATCCATACGATATTACTATTACAACCTGAGATTTTATCAATATTAATGAAAATGAATTATTGGATGCATTATTTGACGATTATCACTGTTATTGGTATACATGCTTAAAACATATTATTATACGCATAAACCAAGGGAAGTTTAGTTGTAACTCAACTAAACAGAACCAGAGAGTTTATCGCAGATGATTACACGGATCATGGATTTTGTTTTGGAATGAAAGGAATTAGGAGGTTGTTATGATTTGGTTGCTAAACGTAGTCAAGGACACATGGTCATGGTTTATCGAAATAGCGGTGGGACGGTGTAGGGGAGGTTGCGATCTACCTCTGCATATGCCCTATACATATGCATATTTCGGTCTATCATGGATGTGTCAGTGACTTGGTTTTGTGGGTTTTGGTTTGGGAATTTTAATATTAAAGAAAATAAAATAATGAGAATAATATTACGCGATGGTGAGGTTACGAACACAATTTAAACGCGAATATTAATTCAGAAATATTAACTCAATAAATGTATTCGCGTGGATGACAATTCACACGAATATGATTATTAAGAATAATATTTCGAAACGATATTTCATTAATCATAAATCGAATCGAAATACGATACAAGCGTTGGATTCGCAAAGGTGACGATCTTTACGAATACGTACGTAAGTAACGCGTTTCGACGAGATAATTAAATAATATCTAATGATATTAAATTAATAAATAAAAAAACTAAAACATTTATTAGGAATCACGACCTAAAACAAAATCGAATAAATTAATTTATTTAAATATTTGATTTAACGAAAATAAACGGAGACCTTTTATTTAAACGACTTTCATTGAAAACTATTTTATTGAAAATGAAACTTATTTATTTAAATGCCTTACGTTTTAAATATGTTTAACGAGTAAAACCGAATATTTATTATAAGTTATCGCGATAAAAACGAGATCGAACACGTGGGAACCATACGCGCTATAAGGCAGAAGAATTCCTTCTTCTTCCTCACTTTCCATCTTCTACTCTCTCTCTAAAACACACAAAAACGCACACACACTCTCTCTCTACCTTCTCTCTAGCTTTTTATGCTCGTTTCTTGACAGATTCGCATAATCTTGGCGCCTACACGACCGCGGGAGCAAGAGGAACAAGACCATACGAAGAAACCCTGTTTTTGATCATCAAATCGAGGTAAATCTGAGATGCTATTTTCGGTTTTGTAGTAGATCTTGAACACTTGTTTTATTGATGCTATAACCGAGTTAATAACTTGTTAAACATTAAAATTAGTAGTATAAATCTAAGGGAAACATGGTTAAAACCTGCAACAAAGAGTAGCTTGATGAATGGGATGATGGGCAAGGGGTCGCGACAGGATGACGAACCTGTGTGTGGCCGAACCATTCTATTCTTGGCTCACGAACCCTTGTGGTCGGGAAATCAAGGGTGGCCGAACCCTAGGTCTAGACGAACCCACAAGCTCAACGAACCCTTTGGCTGCATGGTTGCGACGAACCTCTCTCGACAACGAAGCCATCCCACCCGGCGAACCCTTAGAGGTCCAGCGAACCTTCGGCCAAACCTAGGAACCAGCGAACCTATGAGAAACTTGGCCGAACCCTACTCATGCATAGCCAAACCATTGTTTTCCATATGGGCCGAACCTTCTTACATCAAGGAACCCACGAACCTACTAGAGCTGTGGCTGCACCCTGTTGGGTCTAGAAGACACGAACCCACTCCCCAGTAGGCCGAACCCTAGAATTATGGGGTCACGAACCTTATGGCTGTAAAGACTATCTCGATTTGGCCGAACCTTGGGGTTGGGTTGGGTTCTCTTAGCCGAACCTACGACTTAAGTCGGGCCGAACCCATGGCTGAAGCCAAAGGTTCGCTGCCCTCGACTAAGACCAACCTAAGTTTCTAACTAAGATTAATATAGGATCACATAGTATAGGAAACTATGGGTAAACATGCATGCATGAAGAATTAAGGGATTACCACCTTTCCTTAATGAAAGAAACTTTAAATTATGAGATTTTTATATAGATATAATGAGAATAGTTAGGAACATAGCTTAAAAATAATCACTTAAATTTGGAATGTGATTTAATAACTTAGGAAAAGGTGGCTATAAATTAATCATGCATGTATGTACAATTATATGGATGATTAAAGAATTATTCCCTAACTTATACATAGATATAAGTATATACATACGATCTCAAGGCTCGTTATCATTAAGTGACAATAAAAGAACTATCAAGTTTAAATTATAAACTAATAATGACTAATGATAAATATTAGTTGAATCACTCTAACTTAGATGAAATAAACTAAGTTAATAAAGTACATATGGGTTTAAAGTAAGTCTAGATGAACACACAATAGCAATAAAACGCTTGTACTTATAAACACGATCACATATTAAAATTTACAGATCTTTGGTTGCTTTGAGTTTACATACGCGAGCGCGCATTTGCAAGAACACTGATTCTAAGGAATTCAGGTGAGTTCTCATAACCTCCCTTTCTTTTAAATTGTTTTGTTTTAAAACTCGGAGGTGAAACATGTATACCAATTTTATAAATATTATTTTGATAACACATGGATGATACATGTTTATCAATATGATATTCATATTATGGATTATCATTATTATGGATTATCACTTATTACTATACATCCGTGTAACATTGTCATTGACTCCGGTTAACAACAATGATTACATGAATTGCCACTTGGATTATCACAACTCCGTGAAACATTGCATTTGACTTTGGTTAATTGCATTGGTTTCATGTATTGTCACGTGGATAGCTTCCACTCCATGGATCATGTTTTTAACTTATGTTAATTACATAATATCCATGTATAGTCACAGATATTATTTGAGAATATTGATGTTGAGATTTGGTTGAATGGTTATGTGGTTGATTATCTATTATTGACTATGATTATCTCTGATTGTCTATGACTGAATTGATATGTGATTATGTGTTTGTTTGTGTGTTTGATTGATTGTGTTGGGATATGCATTGGATTGTCACACAGGTACTCTTGTGGATTTTCTCAGAAAGACCATAAGTTCTTATACTCATTTTATCTAAACTTTTTATAAAACCTTTTGAAAAATACAAACTTTTATATTCATTTTATAAATCATTTTTAAAGTATAAAAACTTATGATTACTCACCAACTACTTAGTAGTTGACACTTGATTTCTCTACATGTTTCAGGTGATGAAGCTAAGTAGGTTGAAGAAGATGAATTCTCACTTTTGGACATCATCACATAGGATCTTGGACTTAGCTAATTAACTAAAATTCTGGCGATTAGAGTTTAGTTAGTTTAGCTAATTCTTTTGTGTAATTGATGTATTTAATTCATGATAAACATGATTTTTGTGTAAACATTTATTTAGTTTGATTGATATGTGATGGTTTATATTTAGATGCCCACGAGCTTTTGAACAATCTACACATCCCTCGTGGCATCCCGGCGTTTCCGCCATCGGTCGGGGTGTTACAGAGTACGTTCTAGATCAACCGGTTAAGCGCCCTTGGGTTCAAAGAATAGGTCGTGGGTTCGATTCCCGGGTCAGGCGGTTATAGCCGTTTTGAACCATTTTTTTTAACTTTTGATTTAAAACCTTGTTTTAAATTCTGATTTCACCTAAATTAATAAAATATTATTATTTTAATTATGTTAAATTTGATAAAAAATTTGATTTAACAGATAAATTTTTGAGTAAATTATATCATTTGTTAACTAGAAATTTATAAATTCCTTTTAATATACTTTAGTAAAAGTTAAATTAAATTAAACTAATGATTTTTATTTTAAAAGGGAATTAGTTGATAACGTTTTCTAAATCACTTTCAAAACATTTTAATAATAATTTTATTAAATTGAAATAAAAAATTACTTAAAAACTAGAATTCATTAAAAACCCTAAAAGTGTTATAACTTTATATCATTTAAGCAAAATTTTATTAATTACTTTTAATAACCTAAACTATACAAATATTTTGATAAACTAAACCTTATTATACATTTTAAACATATGTGTTTGTATTTTTGTAACCTCCAAATAAGTTTTAAATATTTAATATATTTATAACTTATTAATTCAATTAAGTTTTTTATAATATATATATATATATATATATGTTATGATAAATTTTATTTTCGAACATTATTTAATATAATTCTTTGAAAGTTTATTAAGTATCACTTGAAATTTAAATTGATAAAACAAGTGTCGCAATATTTGGTTAAACATAAATTAGATTTAATTTCAAAACATTTAATTTATTTTTTTTTTTGTAACATAAGCAATCTAGACATTCTAAAATGTTATTAGTACTTTCATTTAACAAATCATAACGAAATTTAAGTTTTAATTATTCAAAACAAATCGAACCTATTGATCCATTTAGACCTTAGATAAATTCATAAAAGAACACAGTTATGTTAACAATTTACAACTTTATATCTTGTGCTATGAACAATATATACTTCGTGCCGCCCCGATGTTTCCGTTATCGGTCGGGGTGTTACAAACACTATTAAACATGATTTTTTATTTATCTTTTGTACAACTTTGTTATAAATGAAATGCTTTCAACTCACAAACTTACACCTATTATTAACTATTTTACGTGAACATGTATTTAACATTAGAAGTCAGTAACTAGAATAACCTTTTACAATTGTATTACAACACGCATACACATTAGTATAATATGTATATGTTTGTAAAATAAAAGCATTTAACGTAGAGTGAAGTTCTATAAAATTTAGATTGGAAAAACAATGTTTTGAGCAGGAGAAAAACATAAAACAATTTTTTGTTGTAGGAATGCGTAGCAATTGTGTAGCAACTTGCTACACATTTGCAATGCAACGTTAAATTAAACTTATTATCTGCGACATATTTGCAACACATCCTATATTTCTTAAACAAATAGCTTAAAAACTTTTTGTGATGCAAATAAGAAATTAGTTTAACAAAGTCAACCATTGATTAATACTTATAACTAGGTTTATCTACCCGCGCGCTGCGGCTGGTTATCACAGTACACTCTCATGAATGAGTATTATATATCATCTGCAAAAGCATAAGTTACATAACAAAATCAAATCTATCATCATGAACAAAACCTTAGCCATAAAGCTTAAACCCAAACCCTAAGTCAACAAAAACCCAAATTTATAAACAAGTCTTTCAAATGTAACAAAACTCAAATCTATAAGCAAATATCTCAAATTAATACTCTAATATGTGTTTAGTAATTTTCAAAGTAAAAAAAAAGTACTTCTGGTCTAAATCTAAACTTTCAAACATCATTATATTGACCAGACACATATGCAATATACATTACTAGGGTAGTGTTCAAATGATACCCCATGGATAGGGCAATAACTCATTAACTAATATCTAATTGCTAATCAAAAAGTTGATTATATAGGATTGTAATATGTGTCATCTTTCTTATTTAAATAAAGAAGGGTATTTTAGTCATTTGCACAATATTAAAAAGTTGTAATTAATTTGGTGGTGCCATGTGTCTACTTCTAATATATTATAATATATCTACTTTTTTATTTAAAATTACCCCCTTTTTTTATGCATCCATAACTTTTTTATCGTATAATATTTTTTTATAAAAATTGCATTATTTTACTCGTCTTATTTTTCTCTTTAATTCCGTTATAGTCTTGACTAGGTTTTTTTTTATTTTTTTTGGATGTTTGTATTTACACCAATGTAACGAGTTGTAGCGAATTTGGGTTTACATTGTTGTAGATTATATAGGGGTTACGTTTAGGAATGTAAACGAGCCAAGTCGATCCCGAGCTCGTTAATTCCGTCATATTCTTGACTAGGTTTTTTTATTTTTTTTCCGGATGTCCGTATTTACATCAATGTAACAAGTATAAACATAACACATTATTTGTAACGAGTTGTAACGAATTTTGGTTCACGTTGTTGTAAATTAAAAATGAACTACGTTTACGGTGTAAATTAAAATAAGCCTAACATATTTGTTACATCACTGTAATTAAATAAATGATACAATGAAACCATATTTACAACAATGTAACCATATTTGTTACATCACTGTAAATAAATAAATGATACAACATAACTAGGGGTGTTAACGAGCTATTTTGTCTAAACGAGCCGAGCTCAAGCCTTAATCAGCTAGGGATTGGATCATTCATTTACACCCTGAACGTAACCCATATTTAATTTACGAAAATGTAAACCAAAATTACTTACAATTCGTTACAAATAATGTGTAATGTTAATATTTGTTAAATTGTTGTAATTACAAACATCAAAAAAAAAAAAAAAACATAATCAAGACAATAACGGAATTAAAGAGAAAGATAAGACGAGCAAAATGGATTAACCCATTAATAGGAATGGCTTTATTTTTTTAACACATTTATATTTTCTTTAGTGTGGATCCCAAAGTAATAAGATGTAGTTATTCGGTTAACGTAATAAGCATGGATTAACCCATTAATAGGAATGGCTTTATTTTTTTAATAATATTATGTAGTTATTCTAAGCATGAGCTCTCATTATGTTTGACAGATTATTAAACTAACTTGGTGATCAAATTTAAAATACTAAAATTTTAATATTTCTTTTGATTGGTTTTTAATATATAGTATAATATAATGCGAGAATCTTAAATTTGGATCCGTACAAGACGGAAGTGGTTTTATTTAACTTGTTTAGTCTTTCAACCTCATCATATTTATATGACATTTGTACTAATCAAGCCCTCATCACTTCATATATGCGTCATATATTCAACCAACAGAATCATCATCTTATCACTTCATATCATCATTAGATGTGTTATCATTACTTGCTCATTACTTCCCTATCACTTTACGTCATCACCATCGTTATTTAATATGTTATTATTTTAGTTTTAATTTTTTAATTATAAATTAAATTAAAAAAATACATAATATTTTAAAAAAATATAAAACTACAAAAATAAGCTAAAAACAATTACATGAAAAAAATACATGAACGGGTTGTTTGTATCGCCTTAAGGGCGATAACAATTCATAAACGGGTTAAAAAACGGGTTGTTTGGATTCATAGTGTGTAGAAGTTTTATAAAGAAAATGAGATTAGAAATTTTTATAAAATTAAAAATATTTGACAGGGTGTAATTATTTTTTGTTGTGAGTTGAATGAGTTTATATATGATTTTTTTTGTCCAAACGGTTAAAAGAGCCGTTGGGTTTAAAAACTTATTTTTTCAAAACGTGGTCACCTCATGATGCTGGTCACGCTATTGCCCATCACGCCGCCTTCCCGCCCTTATGGGGCATGACCGTCTCCTTTCTCGTATTACTCACACACCATAACACATGGTCTAACCGCTCTTTTATTTAGAAACCTGATGGCACTATAATAAGAGGATGAACACCTTTGACTTTTTAATAAAGGAAGATAATTATTTAAAGGGATAATATCATATATCCCCTTATTAAACATCAAAATTACATATATCTCCAATGTTAAAGTAAAATTACAAATATCCCAATGTTCCAAAATTGCCCCTTAGTAAGGAGAAATATGTAAATTGTTTTTAGTTAATTTATTAAGGGTAAAATATGAAATACATGATGTTTTTTTAATGAAATGGATAAATATGTAATATATTTGGTTTAGAAAGGAGAAATATGTAATTTAATTTTATGGTTGGGTAAATATGTAATAAAAGGTTTCAGGGGATATATGTAATTGACCCTTATTTAAAATATTAGTTTAAAACTGAAAACCAAAAACTAATTTAACCACAAATTTAAAGTCATAAAGTACAATTTTTTTTTTAGTTTAATAAAAATTACTTCTATACTACTAACTCATATAATTATAATTTTTTTTTTATAAAGTTCGCACTTAAATGCGTCCATTCAACACTACGATAATAAATAGACGACGGTCGGTAACAGGTTTGGTAAAATTAAGGGTTGAGATTCAGCCACGTCACCTATAATATCCTCCATTCACTTCACCTAACTTATTTCCTCGTGTTTACCCTTTAAAGCTTGCTCACTAGGACACCGTCTCTTTTTATTAAAACACTAAATTCTCTATCTTTGCTTACAACTTACAAGGCCAAATTTAATCCAATTGTTTTACTCTTGTTTATAACCCAATCTAAAATATTTTTTATTAAATAAATATAACTTTTGAGTATTTTTATGTTATTAAAAATAGTTATTTTATTCAAAAATAAAAAATATTTTTATATTAAAAATATATTCTACGTTCATAATAAAATATGCCATTAACATTAAAATATATACTGTTAAATAAACTTCAAAGCATGTACGTTATTTCAAAAATGAATAAGATTAATCTTTCTTTCTAATTTTTAAAACAGTTATGTAGATATAGTAATAAGAAATAAATGAAATTTAATAACTAAATAAATGGATATGTGAAGTATTTAATTGCTTCAAAATTAAAGGTGTTCGAATTAGATATGGGAGTTCCATATATCCAAAAATTTGTGATCTTAGAATTTCAATATCCAACTCACATCCGAAATTTCATATATCTAAAATTTGTATATTCGAATTTCAGAATCGGATATTTAAACAAGTATCCGAATTTAAAGAATAATATTAGTTATTTAATAATATTTAAAAAAAATATAAGAAATAAAAATTATTCGGATATTTTTTACGCCTAGTCAAAATTATCTCACGTGTCCTAATCAATAATATTAAATTGTATGGAAATGAAGAGAAAGTTTTGATTTTTTTTAGCTTTGGTCACATAATTATTTTTGTTTTGGTTCTTGAATTTTTTTTTACGACATAAGTAATTTTTTTAACTGTTAGATATGCAAATATTTTTGGTTGTCAGGTTAAATTACATATGCTTGTTGATAGGTTTCTATGATTATAAACATGTATGTATACGAAAACAGTAATAATGATAACAGGGGCGGCCCTGAGAAATTGGGTGCCCAGGACGAGTCGGGGAAAAAAGGCCCCTAACGCATTCAAAGCTCCTGACCAAGCGGGGGTCAAGGGGCAGAGCCCCTGGTGGCGGTCCCGCTGGCCAGTCAGCGGGCGGGGGTCAAGGGGGCAGCGCCCCCTTGTAGGGTTCGGGGCAACGCCCCGAAACCTAAACGAAATGTCATAAGTTAATATGTTCGGGATTAACTTCCGTATTTTACCTAAATCAGTCATTCAATTATCAGTAAATTGTAAATCCATGGGCCCAATTTCTTGGGATTTTGAATTTCAATTTCTTCTTGAACGTGAGCGTCCATGGAGCCGGTTAGGATAAAGGGCTTTTGAGAAATGAAATGGGCCCATAAATATATTTAACTGAGTTATTTGTTACTCAAACCCGTGTAATACTCGGGTTTATAACCTAATATATATATAAATACATATATAAAAATGTGCCCCTCGAAAAATTGGGCCCGGGACGGAGGTCGGGTTTGCCCCTCCCCCGGGCCGCCCCTGAATGATAATAATATGAGATTAAATGAATTATTTGAATTAAGCAAGGGTTGTGTTGATTGCAGACATGATGTATGATTAGGATGGATTTAGGTTAAGAGGCTTGAGAGGGTTACGGATTCTATGGATTAGGAATTCCTATGTGATGTTAACATTATTAAAAATAAGAAGCCGTATTCTCTTTTTTTGTCACACCCCCATTTTTTTTTTTTCAACTAACGGAATCATACCGTTTGGGAACGTGACAAACCAGGATCACAGATCATTAGACATAACGAAGACCTATATATGATTTTCAAAGCATACGTTGGTCTAAAACATCAAAGTTTGCGGAAGCGTTTTAAAACCATAACAAATGTAACAGTTGAAAACTGTAAATTACAAAACAGAATTTCAAATGTTTAAATCTAAATAACAGAAATGTAAAGACATGCATGCGACTCGATCTCCTAGTCCATGCCTGCTTTCTTGTGCACCTTAGCGTCCTGAGAAAACATGTAAATCAAGTGTCAACCCAAAGGTTGGTGCATAACACAGGTTTAAGCATTCACAAATGTTGAAACCACATTTTGAATATAAAGTTTGCAGATAACATAATCACACGTGCATAGTCATGATAGCTAGTCATTTGTACTATTTACATAAGTGGTCGACACCGAAGCTGACGAGTTGCCATGCTATAGCATGTTTTTGCCTTAACCCTATTGTCTAGCACGAACAATAGTAATGTGTGTGTTTGGTCAGTCAAACACCTGCGTAGATCCCATCTACCAAGTGAGGTTTGTCAAACCCAATAGATCTATCTTCAACTACCACGCTTTGCACTCCGGCAAATTAAACGGTTCGAAAGAGAAGGCTTTGTAATGCTATGTTTGCACTTAATGTAAACAGCTAACTCATGCAAGTGATATGTATCTAAAAAGTGTTTGTTGCACATGTTTTCTCCCCCAAAACAGTTAAAATAAGAAAGGGGCCGTGTACGCACCTTTGAATATAGTGGAATGATCAAACACACGTGAAATCGCGTAAACTGTCTTCTACGAGAAATCTGTGTTTTAACAATAATCATTGTGTTATTCAGGATGTCGTTTTGTGTTTGTGATCACATACGTGTCAACACACGCATGTTAGGGTGTTAGAAATGCACATACAAGAGTATGTACAATTTTCAGTTCGTTTGTTTAAATCATTCAATCATATACGATTTCGCTAAACACGCGTATTTATACGCGACCTATGGTTTCATGACAAAATATATATTTTATTATTCAAATACGTTCGGAACTGAATTCTGGTTCCAACGCAAGTCGAACGAGTCAAATCGGAGTTATAACGAAGAAATTATTAGAAAAATAACAAAATACATTTTTAATTCAAAAACCGGCAGAGGTAAGGGTCGAACCCTTGACCTCCCGGACTAAACACACCCATCTTACCATCTGATCCATGATACATTTGCATCAGAATTTAGAAATAATTTGTCTTATCCTTTGAAATATCCGGTTCCCATGGTTTAATTATAACCGAACCATATTGAGCCCAAATTGGTCCCGATTTCGATTTCAATTGAAACTGAAACCTTAGGGCTTTGCTTCTACAAGTTCAAACGAGTTCCAGGATGTGTTTAATTTAATCATTAATTTACAGAAAATTCCAATTCGTGATTCATCATAGTTTTGAACGTGATTATGCTAATCCCCATTCAAAATTGTTTCAATTCGTGTTTGTTAATCTAAAACAACATAGGGTTTTCATTTAAAATAAGATTTCGAACCTATTTGAAATGTTTATTTCGAATTCCAAGTTCGTTACAATTAAAAACCCCAATCCCATCATAACCGACGAACCCTAACAATTGAATTCATCGAATTCATTGTCTTTTAGTGAAATTAATACAGGTTTCTCCTTGAAATGATAATTTCGAAACTCTCTGTCAGGTTTAATTTGAATAATAATCTAGTTTAATTCGAAACCCCCAAATCGTTTTAGGACATGAACCCTAGAAATCGAATTTGATCAATTCATTATGATTTGATGAAATTGATATATGGTTTATGTTAATCGGCATGTTCTGAAACTGATAAAAACATTTAATTTCATTTTTAACATCATTATCATGAAAACCCCCAAATTGCTTTAAGTTATGAATCCTAGAACTAGAGTTCATTCAATTCGATGCTTATACATGAAATTAGCATATGTGTTTGCTTAATCGGCTTATTTAGAGTGTGTAGAAGTGAATACTTACATGTTTTGATACTAAATTGAAATAGATCGACTTTTAGTCTTGACTTTCAGTCGACTCCCAATCGAATTCCACTATCCAATACTTGCTACTTCGAATTGATGTATGGAAGAACCTCTGAATGTGTCGACTAGAGTATAGGAATGCTCAATTTGTGATGTTTAAGTCGAATGATGAGAGTTCTATAACCATAATTGACCGTTTCGACTTTTGCATTAACAATTGAGTTTAATTCTATGAATTAATGGACTAATAACGTTTGATGATCATTATTAATCATAATTAGAATGATTAAAAGCAATTTAATTTCGGTTTTACTTGAAAGAATCGTGACTTTTGGATTTTTATGTAATAAACCATACGAATTTTGACTTTGGAAGTCAAAATTAGGGATTTTACCTAGTTATAATTATAAACTTTGCATTTTAAATGTTTACAACTTGTTTTGCACCATAAAAACCCTTAATAATTCGTTTTTGTTTGATTACATAACATTTCGGTTAATTCTAGAGTTAACGGAGTTAATCCGAATTGCCGAATTGTCACTAATTGACCCATTGGAATATTATTGGGCTTGATTAACCCAATTGGGCCTCCTAAATACAATTGGGCCTATCCTGGACTCATTGAGCCTACCTTGGCCTCATTGGGCCTACCCTGGGCCTACTTTGTCTTGTTGGGCCTGTGATCTAACCATTTTCAGTTAACAAGGTTAATCCAAAAAGTCGGATTGTCACATCATCCCCTTGTTGAAGGAATTTTCGTCCTGAAAATTAGTAAGTGTTAGGAGTAGTTAGGAAACTACTTACGAGTTTAAATCGTACGTGTGAGTGTGATTTGATCATTCTGTGTGCTTGTGTGTACTCACACACACAATCTAATGCTTGCAACATCACAACTACTTGTGATCGTTCAATGTGACTGTTTGCGTGTACACTAGTTAGTTCACCTAACTGTGACTGTTTGTGTTTGATCATACTGTGCTGTGTAACCTCACACATAGTGAGTGTCCGTAACTGTTTGTACTATGCAACCCCGCACATAGTAAAATGTATGTAACTAATCATGCATGTACTACCATAACATGTAGCACATAAAATGTATAATTTGTAATGTAGCACAAATAAACGTATTGTAATGTAGCACAAATGTTTGTAACAAAACCAATTGAACAAAGTGTTTGTATACTGTACTATGTAATCTCACACATAGCAAATGTTTGAATGTAATCAACACAATAGAAACTTCCAAAATTCATGCGTACCTGTAAATTCACGAGTACATGGGCCCCTGTATTCGTTAATTTACCTTACACAATTATTTTGGTTCCTTCTATATGTAACTCCACTCTTGTTTAACCGATCATGATTGTACCACCATGAAATTTAGTACTTCACATGTAATGTTTGAAATGTAATACATTGTTTGAAATCAATCATGTATGTACTACTATGAAATGTTTGTGTTTGCATTCTGCAAGTTGTTTATACTAAAATCAATAGTATAAGGTGTTTTGTGCCTACAGTTAGAGTGTGAAATATCACATCATCCCCTTGTTGAAGGAAATTTCGTCCCGAAATTTAACGTGAATTCTTAATGTTTGTTGTCGTTTTGAATAAGTGGGGATACTTTTTCATCATTTGGTCTTCCCTTTCTCATGTGAATTCAGGACCACGTCTTGAATTCCACCGAACTTTGACTATCGAAATCTTGCTTTGTTTGAGTTGTTTGACCTCTCGTCCATGATTACGACTGGTTCCTCAACGAATCGTAACTGTTCGTCCACTTGCATTTCTTCAAGTGGTACTACCAATGTCTCATCAGAAAGACGTTTCTTCAAATTCGAAACATGAAATACATCATGAACTCCATTGAGTTTATTCGATAATTGAGTTGATACGCTACCGGACCAATCCTTTTTAGGATCTCAACAGGTCCTATGTATTGTGTCATCTCCAAGATGACACTTTTAGAAGAATCATGTCTCCTACTTGAAATTTCAACAATTTGTGGCGTTTGTCAGCGTAACTCTTTTGTCAATTCCGAGCCGCCGCCATACGGTTCCGGATTTGTAAGAGAATTCCACCAATGGTAAATGGTTTTCCCAACATACCTTCGAGTGTCCGAATCGTTCGTTCACTCTGACCGTCGGTCTGTGGATGATAGGCGGTACTCATATCCAAGCGAGTCCCCAATGACTTGTGAAGTGATTTCCAAAAGTTGGAAGTAAATCGAGCATCCCAATCTGATATGATAGAGATTGGCACGCCATGCCGTGCAACCACTTCCTTGATGTAAATGCGAGTCAGTTTCTCCATTTAGTCGGTTTCCTTGATTGCTAAAAAAATGTGCAGATTTCGTTAATAGATCAACAATTTCCCATATCGTATCACCACCACTCGGTGTACGGGGTAACTTAGTAATAACATCCATCGAAATCTGTTCCCATTTCCACATCGGTATCTCTGGTTGTTGTAGTAAACCAGATGGGTTCTGATATTCAACTTTGACTTTCGAACAAGTCAAACATTTGCTAACGTACTTAGCAATGTCGGCTTTCATGTGAGGCCACTAATGCAGTGCCCTCAAGTCATGATACATCTTGTCTGATTCCGGATGGACTGAATATCTGGATTTGTGCGCTTCGTCCATCACGAGTTCCCTTAAACCATCCTGCAAAGGTATCCACGGTCGATTAGTGAAACAACGAGTTCCATTAGGCATAGCATCCAATTGCTTTTCCATGTCTCATAAGGATTCTTGTTCCAAGTTATCCTTTTCTAGAACTTCGAGCTGAGCACTGCGTACTTTGTCAGGCAAATCTGTATGTATCGACATCATAAGTGCACGAACCCGTCTTGTTGATGTGTCTTTTCTGCTTAAAGCATCAGCTACCACATTAGCTTTTCCCGGGTGATACTTAATCGCGCATTCGTAATCTTTCAACAACTCTACCCATCGTCGTTGTCTCATATTAAGCTTCTTCTGATCAAAGATATGTTGCAAACTCTTATGATCAGTGTAAATGGTACTACTCCAAGTCGTGAGTAGTATAATTCTTTTCGTGTGGTCGTAGTTGCCTTGAAGTATAAGCAATCACTTTATCACGTTGCATCATCACACATCCCAATCCTTGTGCAGATGCATCACAATACACCACAAAATCTTCCATCCCCTCCGGTAAGGACAGAATCGGTGCACTGCAGAGTTTTTGTTTCAATAACTGGAATGCAGCTTCCTGTTTATCCGTCCAGTCATACTTTGTTCCCTTGTGCGTAAGAGTTGTAAGTGGTTGAACGATCTTTGAGAATCCCTCAGCCTGAGAATAGATGAGAATGTCATCATTGAAAACAATGACAAACTTATCAAGATAAGGTTTACAAACACGATTCATGAGATCCATGAATACTGCTGGAGCGTTTGTCAACCCAATTGGCATAACCAAAAACTCAATATGGCCATAGCGCGTTCTGGATGCTGTCTTTGGAATATCTTCTTCTTGAACTCTGAGTTGGTGATAACCCGATCTAAGATCAATCTTCGAGTTGTAACTCGAACCTTTCAACTGATCGAACAGATCGTCACTTTTAGATAACGGATACCGGTTCTTGATAGTAACCTTGTTCAGTTCCCGGTGATCGATACACATACGGAAAGTCCCGTCCTTCTTCTTAACATACAAAACTGGAGCTCCCCACTGTGATAAACTAGGTCGTATGAAACTCTTATCCAACAACTCTTGCAGTTGTGTAGATAACTCTTGCATCTCTTATCCAACCTAGCTATCGGTGCTGCATCTGGTGTAAGGTCGATTCTGAATTTCACCTGTCTGATAGGCGGTAATCCCGGTAAGTCCTATGGAAATACATCCGGAAATTCACAAACTACTGGTATACCTTCAATCTTCTTCTCAGCTACCGGCTTTTCAGTTATAAGTGCTATAACTGCCGTATGATCGCAGACATTTGTGTGCTTTCATACAAGATATGAGACGCAGTGGCGTACTGCTCTTCTCGCCTTGTACATACAATGTCTCTCCATGCGAAAGAGGTATACGAACGATCTTTTCATGGCACACTATTTCAGCCTGGTATTTGGACAACCAGTCCATGCCAATGACTACGTCAAAACTGCCTAAAGAGGTGGGCATAAAGTCAATGTCATGTGTTTGACCCCTCAAGTCAAGAACACACCCTTTAGTAATATGGTTTACAACAACTAGCTTATCATCAGCTAGTTCTATAGTGTATGGGTTTTCGAAAACAGTAGGGCTAATAATTAGCAATTCATACGATTTGCTAGATACAAAACCCCGATCTGCACCGGTGTCAAATACCATAGAGTCAGAGTGATAACTCAAGAGAAACGTACCCGTAACAAAGTTGGGATCTTCCCATGCCTGACGTCCTCCAATCACAACAGCTCTGTTCTAGCAACATTTGTGTTGTTGTTGCTGTTTCCTTTTGTAGTTATGTCATTAGCCCTTCTTTCCTTGAGTTGTGGGCACTTCTTCTTGAAATGTCCTGATATGCCACACTCAAAACATCCTTTCTGTGTGTTGCTCCGGTTGAGTGAGCTTGCCTGCAGTTCCCCTCGACAGTCTTTTGCTACGTGACCCACCTTTCTGCACCGCTGGCATCGGTATTTGTCACATTGATTCCCAAAGTGATGGAATCCTCATTTGTTACATTTCGGGCATCTACCATTATACCCTCTCGATGACTGTTGGTTATTGTTTGGATTGTGATGAGTCTTGTTGGATTCCTGCTTGCGATTCTGCTGAAATGACTGCTGAGTGAAATCCCTGGAATCAATGCTATCCCATTTTCTTTTGTGGTCTCCCGCCTTAGCTGTTACTGTTCGTTTGGGTAATGTTCCCCGTTGCATCGCTTGATCAGTCAGTTGGTGTGCAAGTCGAACAGCTTGCTGTATGGTAGTAGGATTTGCAGATATGATCAATTTTCGAACCTGAAATACCAGCCCTCCAATGTATTTCTTGATCCATTTGCTAGATGGGGTTGCCCTGTGCGGTAAGAGTCTTGCTAATTGCTGGAATCGAGTAGTGTATTCCTCAATATTAGAGCCTTTCATCTTGAGTTGCTCGTATTCATCCTCAAGTTTTTGCATTTCATTACGGGAACAATACTCCTCCTGCAACAGGATTTTGAATCCGTTCCAAGTAAGTGCATTGGTTGTATTTAAACCGAGTGTCTGTACGATAGAGTTCCACCATGTCAAGGCTGAACCCTCCAAAGTACCAATAGCGTATCTGACCTTGTTTTCTTCCGGACAATTGCACATCTCAAACACCGATTCTGACTGTTCAATCCATCGAATAAGTCCAATGGCTCCTTCCGATCCTTTGAAATTACGTGGTTTACAGTTCAAGAATGTCTTGAACGTGCACACTTGTGGGTTTACCAGTCCCCCCGTTGGATCATATGATCCTATTTGATGTGTTTGCGTATAGTTTGTGATTGTCTCGGTGATTCGAGTGTTAATAAGTGCCTCAAGTTCCGTTGCGTTCATGTTAATGTTCTCTCCAACCATGATCTTCCTATTTACAAATATACATAATGAGACTACACCCATCGCATAATCATCACTCATGCACAAAGTAAATGTAACACACCATCATAGTCATTAAGATAACAATTCTTAATCATTTACGATAAATTAGTGCTTACAATTGTTTGTCAAAGAGATGCAAAACAACTAAACACGAAATCTACTTTTATGAGTACAACCCACTCATATAAGTTTGTTAATTAGAAAATAAATTAAAATAACTAGATTCCATCGTTTGGTTGATCAACGGTTGATGATGAATCTTCCAATTCTGCTGGACCAGTCACTACACCATGCTGGTAACGCATATGCCCAGTGATGAGGGTCATGGCCTCCCCAGCCAAATCTCTCACTATATTGGCTTCAATCGTCGCTGCACCAGCCCGTGCATTGGCTTCCTCAGCCCTTGCCTCAGCTACAGCTACACGTAACTCAGCAGTTTCTAATCGTGCAGTGAGTTCGAGGATCATCCCTCGCATCATCCAGATCGTTTCCACCAAATTTTCCTGTTCTTCATTAGTCCTAACCAACTCCTCAGTGAGGTTATCCCACATTTGTGTCAGCCAGTTGTTATTCTCAAACAATTCTGTGATCCTCCCTGCTACTTCCCGCATGTTGCGGATTTCACGCTCCATGCGTGCAACAAAAGCAGCAAATGCCTGTTCTAGTGGATATCCTAGAGCAGGTAACGTCCAAAGGCTATTAGCAGTGTTGGCAGTTGGTGGTGGTGGCACTCGTTCTTCCCACACCCAGCTGCGTATGAGATCAGAAAACCATTGCCAATATTGGTTGTTCCCCCTTTGTTGAACATGTGTTTCCTCCCCATAGTGGATCGTATCATCCACTGGTTCGATCCTCCTTGTCATGATTTCTGACAATGCTACTACTTGTCCCTCAGTGTGAGTAGGTGTAGATGATGATGCCATGTCTGTTACAAAATGCCATATGTAAATGCATATAAACTATCGTGTAAGTAAGCGTCTAATGTCTAACAGCTATAGTCTAAGTCTACAAATGCAAACCTAGTTCGCTATAACCAATGTCTCTGATACCAATCTGTCACACCCCCATTTTTTTTTTCAACTAACGGAATCATACCGTTTGGGAACGTGACAAACCAGGATCACAGATCATTAGACATAACGAAGACCTATATATGATTTTCAAAGCATACGTTGGTCTAAAACATCAAAGTTTTCAAAGTTTGCGGAAGCTTTTTAAAACCATAACAAATGTAACAGTTGAAAACTGTAAATTACAAAACAGAATTTCAAATGTTTAAATCTAAATAACAGAAATGTAAAGACATGCATGCGACTCGATCTCCTAGTCCATGCCTGCTTTCTTGTGCACCTTAGCGTCCTGAGAAAACATGTAAATCAAGTGTCAACCCAAAGGTTGGTGCATAACACAGGTTTAAGCATTCACAAATGTTGAAACCACATTTTGAATATAAAGTTTGCAGATAACATAATCACACGTGCATAGTCATGATAGCTAGTCATTTGTACTATTTACATAAGTGGTCGACACCGAAGCTGACGAGTTGCCATGCTATAGCATGTTTTTGCCTTAACCCTATTGTCTAGCACGAACAATAGTAATGTGTGTGTTTGGTCAGTCAAACACCTGCGTAGATCCCATCTACCAAGTGAGGTTTGTCAAACCCAATAGATCTATCTTCAACTACCACGCTTTGCACTCCGGCAAATTAAACGGTTCGAAAGAGAAGGCTTTGTAATGCTATGTTTGCACTTAATGTAAACAGCTAACTCATGCAAGTGATATGTATCTAAAAAGTGTTTGTTGCACATGTTTTCTCCCCCAAAACAGTTAAAATAAGAAAGGGGCCGTGTACGCACCTTTGAATATAGTGGAATGATCAAACACACGTGAAATCGCGTAAACTGTCTTCTACGAGAAATCTGTGTTTTAACAATAATCATTGTGTTATTCAGGATGTCGTTTTGTGTTTGTGATCACATACGTGTCAACACACGCATGTTAGGGTGTTAGAAATGCACATACAAGAGTATGTACAATTTTCAGTTCGTTTGTTTAAATCATTCAATCATATACGATTTCGCTAAACACGCGTATTTATACGCGACCTATGGTTTCATGACAAAATATATATTTTATTATTCAAATACGTTCGGAACTGAATTCTGGTTCCAACGCAAGTCGAACAAGTCAAATCGGAGTTATAACGAAGAAATTATTAGAAAAATACCAAAATACATTTTTAATTCAAAAACCGGCAGAGGTAAGGGTCGAACCCTTGACCTCCCGGACTAAACACACCCATCTTACCATCTGATCCATGATACATTTGCATCAGAATTTAGAAATAATTTGTCTTATCCTTTGAAATATCCGGTTCCCATGGTTTAATTATAACCGAACCATATTGAGCCCAAATTGGCCCCGATTTCGATTTCAATTGAAACTGAAACCTTAGGGCTTTGCTTCTACAAGTTCAAACGAGTTCCAGGATGTGTTTAATTTAATCATTAATTTACAGAAAATTCCAATTCGCGATTCATCATAGTTTTGAACGTGATTATGCTAATCCCCATTCAAAATTGTTTCAATTCGTGTTTGTTAATCTAAAACAACATAGGGTTTTCATTTAAAATAAGATTTCGAACCTATTTGAAATGTTTATTTCGAATTCCAAGTTCGTTACAATTAAAAACCCCAATCCCATCATAACCGACGAACCCTAACAATTGAATTCATCGAATTCATTGTCTTTTAGTGAAATTAAAACAGGTTTCTCCTTGAAATGATAATTTCGAAACTCTCTGTCAGGTTTAATTTGAATAATAATCTAGTTTAATTCGAAACCCCCAAATCGTTTTAGGACATGAACCCTAGAAATCGAATTTGATCAATTCATTATGATTTGATGAAATTGATATATGGTTTATGTTAATCGGCATGTTCTGAAACTGATAAAAACATTTAATTTCATTTTTAACATCATTATCATGAAAACCCCCAAATTGCTTTAAGTTATGAATCCTAGAACTAGAGTTCATTCAATTCGATGCTTATACATGAAATTAGCATATGTGTTTGCTTAATCTGCTTATTTAGAGTGTGTAGAAGTGAATACTTACATGTTTTGATACTAAATTGAAATAGATCGACTTTTAGTCTTGACTTTCAGTCGACTCCCAATCGAATTCCACTATCCAAGACTTGCTACTTCGAATTGATGTATGGAAGAACCTCTGAATGTGTCGACTAGAGTATAGGAATGCTCAATTTGTGATGTTTAAGTCGAATGATGAGAGTTCTATAACCATAATTGACCGTTTCGACTTTTGCATTAACAATTGAGTTTAATTCTATGAATTAATGGACTAATAACGTTTGATGATCATTATTAATCATAATTAGAATGATTAAAAGCAATTTAATTTCGGTTTTACTTGAAAGAATCGTGACTTTTGGATTTTTATGTAATAAACCATACGAATTTTGACTTTGGAAGTCAAAATTAGGGATTTTACCTAGTTATAATTATAAACTTTGCATTTTAAATGTTTACAACTTGTTTTGCACCATAAAAACCCTTAATAATTCGTTTTTGTTTGATTACATAACATTTCGGTTAATTCTAGAGTTAACGGAGTTAATTCGAATTGCCGAATTGTCACTAATTGACCCATTGGAATATTATTGGGCTTGATTAACCCAATTGGGCCTCCTAAATACAATTGGGCCTATCCTGGACTCATTGAGCCTACCTTGGCCTCATTGGGCCTACCCTGGGCCTACTTTGTCTTGTTGGGCCTGTGATCTAACCATTTTCAGTTAACAAGGTTAATCCAAAAAGTCGGATTGTCACATTTTTATACACCCAAAAAATGGTGAACGCCACCATTAGACGTCTCTCACCGACCGATCCCACGACCAAAATGAAGGAGGTAAATCGTGTGACCTAGGAAAAATTATGTGGTGTTGGGCTTTGAACCGTAGACCTATATTATGGATTCTCACTCCTTACCACTAGGCCACTATGACGGGAACTATACACCAAGGAGAAACCTTACTTAAGATAGTAAGAGTAATTATGTCCATCATATAATTAGTTATTTTATAAGGATATTTAAGTATTTGATCAATTAGATAAATAATCATGAGAACAATATTGTAAATATATATAATTTAATTAATCTTTACAATCCCCACTTGATCTCGTGATTATTTATTAAGGTAAGTCCACAAATTTATAATACTCAATAAGGGTCTAAACCGAAATCATTTTACAGAAAAACAGTCATTGAATCAATATTCAATTCAAAACCTCATTAATCATACCATAACACAAATTTAAAACTTAAGTTAGATTCAACTAACAAGTGTACCGTTTAATGAATGATATGTATGATTAGGGTCTATATGTCATTAAGCATGCATATACTAGGGGTGTGTTTTTTACCCGAACCCCAAGAACCAACCCGAAAAACACAAACCCGAACCTGAAAATACCCAACCCGAAAAAGCCTATTACCCGAACCCGAAAACTTAGAATGGTTCGATCCTTGGGTACCAATGAGGTTTATTCCGGTAAACCCGAAAAACCTGAACTAGGGTTCTAAGGAGCGGTAACATTTTTTTAATTTTCAAAGCATCTATATGTTTTGAGATTGTCGAAAAAATGCATGTTTTGGTTAAACACGTTTTACTTATGTTATGGTTAAACATATGAAATTTTTAAGGAAATGTATGTTTTGGTTAAATATGTTATAATTTTATTTGTTTAAAAAATAACATATTAGTTTTTCTAGTATTACCCAACCCGATTAAACCCGAGAACCGAAACCCGAGAACCAATTAAATCGAAGTTAAATGGTTTGGTTCTCGGTTCTAATTTTATATTACAAAAAACCGAGCAATCCGAACCGAGCAACCCGAAACCCGAGGAACCAACCCGAACGACACCCCTAGCATATACATATATTAAGAGACAAACAAATCCAATAAGTGAGAAAATTTCATTAATAATAAGTAAGTACAATTATGCATTAAGGCCTTTACATAAACCCATCTTTAAAGCATGTTCTTTGAATACTTAAGGTGGTAGACCTTTAATCATGAGACCCACAAAAAAAATTTTGATACTTATAAATTGTATACAAAGGTTATTTTCACCAACCTACTCGTGAACGAACAAGTGCTTTGTATTAAGATATAAACCAGTACCGGGTGAACTGTTATTGTTCAAGAAGTAAACGACAGCTGAGTTATCACAATAAGGCTTCAATAGTCTATAGATAGAGTTAACGACTTTCAGTCCAGCGATAAGGTTTCTCAATAACATTTCATGCGAGGTTGTATTGTACATTGCAACATATTGAAACATAATAGTTGAGGTTGCCGTCAACTACTGCTTATGACTCTTCCATGAGATTAGTCCGCTTGTTAACATAAATATGTACCCCGAAGTTGACTTCTTGTCATCTTAGCATTTCGCAAAATCGGGATCAGAATAATCAACCACTTCCAAATTATCACTTCTTTTATAAGTCAGTTTAAAGTTTTTTTGTCCCTTGAAGATATCGAAGAACTTTATTATCTGATTTCCAGTGATCAAAGCCAGGGTTAGTTTGATAATGACCAAGAATTCCTATAATGTTTGTGATATATGGACTAGTATATACTTGATGTTGGGGATTACTCAGAATTTTGATTTATCTTATTAATCAGTCAAATCATATCTGATATATGCGAAACCAATAGGTTACAAAACATTTATTCAAAATCTAATTCCCAAATTACGATCCAGATACAAACGTTTAATCTACAAATACAATAACACAATCATAGGGAGTTTAGAAATCAACCTTTACGAAAAAAATCTCAAATCCACATGATGGATGTGACAACGGTTTCGCTAGTGACTAATAACGACCACCCGATACACGATCTCGTCCAACAAATCACAAATGAACCGAAAACGGATCAAAGAAATGGATCGGATAAGCCTGAGTAGCAGTGGACGAAGAGAGGGAGAGAGTTGGCAACTAGAGGGAGAGAAAGTGGGGACATATTTGTGTTTTTAGAGAAACCTTAGATCTAAAATAATCTTTTCTCCAAATCCAAATGTGATGTGAACATGTTTATTTATAATAAACATATTTAAATTAGCAAGTCGTTCCCTAGCACAATAGTCAATGTTGTAAAAATCAGCCTAGGCGGCCGCCTAGGCGCTAGGCGCCCTTCTACTGTCTAATTTTTGGCCTAGACGGTGCCTAGGCGGCCCAATCAGATCTTTATTTTTTTCATTTTTTTGACTTTTTTTGACTTTTTTATGGTAAAAAGGGACCAATTTCATGATAATTTAGACATTTGTCAACCAAAAATCTTTAATATGCCTCTGAAACATCGAATCCAGGCAGTTAACATCGAAATTTATCCCTAAACTTTGGACTCAGTGTTTAAGTTTGCACTTTAAAGTACTTTTTTTAGTATATTTAAATATATTTTTTAAAATTATTTGAAGTATTATATTAAATTATTGATATTGATGTGTGTATATAATATATATTTGTAAAATTACATATAAAAATTCCAATCCGCCTAGCGCCGATTAATCCCGATTAATTCCTAGGCGGTACCTCGCCGCCCGACTAGCGCCTAGCGACTTCTACAACCATGACAATAGTAAGAAGCTGAGGCAAAGGGATCGGCATGGGTTCGAAACATGCAGCCGGGGTGTGTGGATCGATTTTGCTTATTTCATGCATTTTTCACATTTATTTATATTTTTATAGAAATTATAAAAATTTCAAAAATCATATTTTCAATAAAATTTTAAAACCTATTTGTATTCAAGAAAATATTTGAAGCATTTTAAGATTTAAAGAGTTTTGGTTTATAGAAAACTAATTTATAAATAAAAAAATTACATAATATTTTATAAAAATCATGTTTAATTGTTAAAAAATACTTATATTTTACTTAAACAAAATGTTCAAAAGTATAAAGTAACAAAAGTTTTATAAATATAACGTAGAAAGTTTTATATAATTATTTTAAAATAATTATGTAGATGTTATATAAGACTTCTTATTAGTTATTGTTGAATATTGAATGTCTGATTATCGATAAATTAAACATTGCTATGGAGGCACGATTTACACTTTGGAGGACAACAAATAATATGTTTAATTGTTAAAAAATTATACGATCACAAACTATCAGTTTTAAAGGTTGGAATGTTTATTATTTATTAAATAATAAACCAGTGAAAATTAGTTATTGAGATAATTAATTATATTAAATAAATAAAGTTTAATCAGTTTAACTTTAATTAATTATTGGAGTTAATCAATTAAGGACTAATTGGTTAAATATGGCTTAAATAATTAAATGAGTTAATTAGTAGATGGTTTTTACAGTGGCTTTATAATGTAAATATGTTTATGTTCATGTCACATTTGGAGGTGAAGAAAGGTGATTTTAGATCAAGGGTTTTTTTAAAATCCTTATCTCCCCATTCTCCTTCTCTCTTGCGCTCCCTACTCCAAGCCACCGGCTACCCAAACCGTTGGCTACCACCGCTGGCCAGCGATGAGCCGCAGGGCCGAGCCATTCTAGAATTGATCTGCATTGCTGTCGAGTGTAACATCTTAGGCAAATCCCACATCCGATGTGTAAATGAGAGATTTCGGCTCATAAGTAACTATCCGCCTCTTATATCACTAACACATTTTGGGCATAGCTGGCTGTTAAGCACATGAGAACTCCACAGTTAAGCATGCTCGAGTTGCAACAATCTAGGGATGGGTGACCTCCAAGGGAAGTTTTCACTCCGGCAATCAAAGGCAAAACCGTGAGCTACGAGTGGGCAAAACGAACAATATTGTTGGTAAAGACGATCAGTCCCTAAGTGGGTGTATGTAACGTCTTAGACAAACCCCACATCAGCTGTGAATATGAGAGATTTCTGGCTAATAAGTAACAATTCGCCTCTTATGTTACCAATGCATTTTGGGCTTAGCTGGATGTAAAGCACATTAAAAGTCCATACTTAATAGTGCTCAAGTTGCAGCAATCCAGGGATGGGTGTTGAAACACAAGAACCTCGAGTAGTAGCTGTTTTACCAGGAACAAGGCTTTAGACATTTAGTCAAAGCTTTGGTTTTAGCTCCCTCTAAAATTTTGCACAACGTTATTTTCGTTGCTTTAGTTTTCTTGCCTAGAAAGAGAGAAGAGAAGAGATTGAAAGCACAAGGAATTTTGGGGAAGTAATTCAATATATTCAGAGAATGTTGGGACTTAAATACCCAAACATTCTGAGATACAAGACAAGAAGTAATAAGACAAGTAGCTGACATTGTTACAGACACTGATACAACAGACTAGTACAAATACATAGTCAACAACAACAGAAACAAGAGTCTTCAGGTCTTCTGAGGTTGAAGTAGATGTACTGGAGTTCAGCAGTTATTCTTTCCGAAGATGTTCATCGGAAGCTGATTAACTAATCAGTTATTCAAAAAGAGGAGATTGTCTTTCGAGTCATTTGACTTCTTCCGATGCAATGGTTGTCTTCTGAAGAAGTCAAGATCAGCTATTGTCTTATGAGGTAAGTTCAGCAACACTTCCTTTTGGCCAAGCTTCCGTTGATAGCCTTCTGATACTGAAGCAGTTCTTCAATTGGAAGAGAAGCATCCGCAGCTTGTCATTCCGCGGTTTTATTCAAGTGTATGGCTTCAGTGGTTTTGCTCATCAGCCCTTATTTTCCAACAATCTCCCTCTGGACTGATGAAGCCAAAACCTATTTGTTTTGTTTTAAAGCCAGACCGATTTTATTTCTAAGAGTTCGAACATAGTTCAGAACTTTATATTCTGTACCAGCATTGTCCAGAGTCTTGTGCTATAGTGCCTTCAGATCATCAGTTGGTAGGGTGAGAATCTCATTCCAATTTGAGAAGAAAGTTCTTGAGCCATTATATCTTTCAATGGCCATACTCTTGGAGACAGACTCATATAGAACCATCTCTTTATTCTTATTCTTGAGTTTTTAATCTGAGGAGGCTGAAATTTAGCAAATGGAGGTTCTTCAGACCCAGCACCTAGAGTTCCTAAAGGTGCATTTCGCAAATGATCAAGCATTGTGCTTGGGTTGGCATCCTTGAGCTGAGTCACTATAGAAGGATAGGGAGTGACTTCTTTCCAAAGCTCATGGTGGTCTTTGTTCTCTCTTTTGAATTTTAACCATTCATCGAACATAACTTCATCTCTCCATCTTGTTATTTTGTTCTTTGGTTCCCATTGATTTTGGATGAGGATGTGCTTTATTCTTTTCCTCTGCTCAAGGATCTTTTTCTTCCTTACTTCAGCTTTTATTCTGTTAGATAAAGCTTCAGCTTCATTTTTGAGGCTAGTGATATCCCAGTTGCTGAAATTTTCAACCTTGTATTTCCTTTCGTCCAACAGGTACTTGATCAGCTGCTCCCCCTCAGCGTGATAGGCTTTATCTTGCTGTTGATCCAGTCTGGCTATTTGTTCTTGATAAGTCCTCACCAGTTCCTCTCCTGAGAGACCAGTGGCTTCTAGACCAGCCAGAATCAAGCTTTCCTTCACCATTTCTTTATTCTTTATCTTCCGAAGGTCTTCATTAGAAGGGAAGGTCCTAACAGGTGAGTAGGATTCCTTTATTGGTGAGGTTTGTGGTTTCTCAGCATCTGTTGATCTTATTGGTGAGGGAACTTTGGTGGTATTTGGAGGATCAGACTCATCATCATCAGCCAATATGAGCCTTCTTTTTCTTGAAACAAGATAGACAATGGGCTGATCATTATTTAAGTATGACGAGGGTTTCTAAGCAGGGGTTAGTGGTTTATGAGGCAGGTTATTGAGGGTTTTGTTTTTTTTGACCATACTCTTTTGTCTTCTTGAGAAAGACTGAGTGATTATTGGTGTTGGTTTTTGGCCAATTTTGGAGGCATTGAGAGTGATAGGAAGGGAAGATAGTTCAAGGAGGATTTGAGAAGCAGAGTTTGGAGAAAGAGTGGGTGAGGTTTCTTTATTTGTTTGTGTGGTTGAGGCAAGGGAATATGGGGCAGTGGTTATGGGCTTTGTGTGCTCAGTGGGAGCTGATTTAGAAGGTCTGGGTTTTCTGGATACTCCATATGTCTCACTGTTTATTTGAGCTTCGGCTTCCCTTTGCTTCTGCTCTGAGCTAGCCTTAGCAGCTTGAGTTTGGAACTGTTGATCCAATGCTGCTTTGAGAAGTGTCTCTTGGTTCTGCAACCTTATTTGCTTCATCCTCCTTTACTCAGTATTGTCTTCTGCCCTTTTAGCAGCTTGGGCAGCAGACATGAGTCTTTCATTCTCCTTCTTTTTGGCTTCATCAGCCTGTTCTTTGAACCAGGGAGAAGGAGGAGCAATCCCTGTAAGGGACTCAAGAAATCTGGTATGGTTAGTGATTTCATGTTGTAAGGAGGAGACTTTGTTATCTACTGAAATTTTCAGCAGATCTAGTTGGATCTTTTGAGTGGTGAGAAATTGATGGGTAAAGGATTGAAGCAAGGTAGTAAGATGGGCAGTAAAAAGTGGGTTTAACATTTCTTGAAGAACCTAAGGTGAGAAGGTGAAGACAGTGGAAGTAGGGGAAGTGGTGGAAGTACCTTCAAGTGAAGGTGTCTGCATGGGGATGGATTTGAGTTGCAGGGCTTGGTTACTCAAGACCGTTGAGACAAGCTTAGTGAGCTTAGTCACATCAGCCTGAATGTGAGCAACAGAATCCGTCAATTCCTTTATTTTAGAATCTGATTCGTCCATCCTTTTAAGGATATCATCCGAATCCCTAACTAATGAGTCAGTTTTATCATGACCTGAGTCCATCTCAGGAATGTCATGAACCCCTTTTTCTTGGTTATGGGGATTTCCATCCTCAGTTTCAAGAATTTCATAGGCTGTTGCCATACCTGGAGTCTTATTGCCTGATCCATTCAAATGAGAGCCCATTGGATTCTCATGGTAAATGGATGCTCCAAATATATGATCAAGATGTCTAGATGGATTGGTCATCCCGATCTCATCCTCTTCTCCATGGGTAGGAGATTGATACGTTTGAGCAAAGGTTTGATGGGGCAGCTCCTCTGTTGGAGAAAGGGGAGGAGAACCAAGCTGCTCAAACACAACATCAATCTCATGCACAACATGGGTAGGAGAGTTAAAGGCTATATGTGGGGAAGAAATAGTGATGTCTTTAGAAGAGCGAACTACCATCTGAATGTCAAGTGACACTTCAGTGGCTAGAGAAGGTTCCCTTTGAAGTACAACATCGTCCTATTGAGAGGATTGATGAGGAGCTAGGTAGGGTGGAGATCCTTGATGCATCTGTGAGGATGGAATAGATGTATCCAACTGCCCAGTGGGGATAGAAACATGTTCAGGGATCTCATCTTCCTGAACAGTCTTTTTGGGCTTCTTAGGTTTAGAGGCTTTGGTAGAAGCTTTCCTTTTGGCCGGTACCTTTACAGGTGTGGAAGAGGAGGCATATGTGGGTTCATCGAGGATGCATGTTGCCTCAAAGTCATCTGTTTGTCTTGCATCAGTGTTCAATCTAGTGAACACCTGTTTGTCAATGCCTTGATAGTGGTAAGAGGAGCAATGTGACAAACCTTATTAAGACCAGCAAAGAGGCAGGCCGTTACAAACCTAGGATACAACAGAAACTTGGGACTTTTTTGGTGATGTACCAGATGGTCGAAGATTATTTGAGACAAGTTGACCTTTTCATTGGAAACAACTGCATACATGACATATTGCATGCCATATGGCATTTCTCCCCAACTCGTCGACTTCAGAGACACACACTGTAGAATGGTGTGATACAGGAACTTGTACTTAGGAAAGAAGAAAGCTTTGTATAAAGTCCTACTTTTCAGGTCACCCTGATAGTCATACTGAAGAAAAGTATTATGAAGAAGTTTTAGAGAAACAATAGGGGGAGCCTCAGCGTCGTTCAAATTTAGGGCAACACTTATTTTTGTGGGGGTGATGGTGACTTGTTAACCAACGACCACCGAAGCGATGCTTTCAACAAAGTCATCCTTCATCACCAAGGATGAGTTTGCCCAAAACTGGTTTAGAGCAACTTCAGAGATATGAGGGTTTAGAATGAGAGCAGTGTGAACGAAAGAGTTTATGTCACACCCCCTGCGCCGCGTGCGGAATCCACGGCGTGGTGACGATCGATGGTTGAATCATGAACAAGTATTGAATAAGAACAACCACAATGCATTACTAAGTTTCATAAACTTTAAACAATTGTTTAGTTACAGACATTCTATCTATCTACCAAAATAATGACAACTACAGACCCAAAAATATTGTTTACAAAATAAGACTCAGACAAGACAATTAAACAGTCAGGATTATGTGAGTTTCTAATCCATCCTATCTTGTTTCTTCATCTTGCTCTATCTTAACTATGGTCTCCTTAGTTGTCCTTGTAAAGCTGTAAACCTGATTACCTGAAACACGTGAAAAGTAACTGTCAACTACAGAAGTAGTTGGTGAGAACAATAGGTTTAACATTTGTAAATATGAATCTGCATTGTAAAACATATGTATAAAACATTGAATGAAAATGACATAGATGGTTGCAACCCAAACTAACATCAAGTAAGAATAACGTGTGCAAACAGTCGTATGACTATCTACTAGAAAAGCCAACCTATAATCAAGTCCCAAACTACGTTTGGAGTCTGAAAGCAGTCAGCAAACGCATCAACACGAGATGTACTAATGAGTTTACTCAGAAGACAAACTCCGTGTTGACATACACGGTCAATATGACCTATGCTGGTTAAGTTAATTAGCAGCAAATCTATATTACCGTACGCATCCAATCTGTAGTTAGTTTTTAAAACAAATTTAAAACGATAACCGCAGCCTTGGCGTAACCAAAACGTGTCCCGCTTTCTCTTGTTGTGATCACCCAGTACTAACATTATAAGAATAAGAATAAGATTGAATAAGTGTCTTGATGTGTGGATAAGTTTGTTCACAACGATGAACACCATGCTTTTATGTTTTTAAAGTTGAATGCCTTGATTGAAAACCTGTAGTTGAATACTCTTGATTGATTACCATGATTTGAAAACACTTGATTGAATACCTCCTTGAAAACCCTTGACTAAATACTACATTGAAAACCATTGATTGAATACCTTGTTTTGAAAACCCTTGATTGAATACCACATTGAAAACCATTGATTGTATACCTTGTTTTGAAAACCCTTGATTGAATACGGTGATAGCAAAACCCTAGTATAAATACAAGGTTTGTACGAAAACATTTACTAAAACATTTATTTAGAAAACACAAGTTAATGTTTAAAAGAGTTTATAAAATCTATCCTTTAAAAGTGGTTAACATTTATAAAACCATTTTTGTATAAAACAGGTGGTAAAACAGTTTATAAAACCTTTGAATAAAACCTTTTATAAAAACTTTTATCAGATTGTGATTAATCGTCGCAAAGACAGTTGAATATAAGAGTAAACCTTTGATTCTTGCAAAGAATAGTGAATACTATAGTTGAAAATTTGTAATACAAATGTTGTAGTACAAAAGATGTTTGGTCACGTGTTCCACCCCAAAACAGTTGTAAAAACAATAAAAAAGGGGCTAATGTTCTCACCTGACAGCAGTAGACTCTGAACCTGAACAAGTAGCAAAAAAATAGACCTCTATCTGGTTCCTACATCAATGTAATCATACATATAATATAAGATTTAATATGTTATAAACTTTGATTGATTGATTGAGTCGTGTTAACCTTTAATGAATATGGCTTTGTATAATTGTTATGTTTAAAGAACATTAGATTATCCTTGAAAAAATGATTGACTTCCTTGTAAACATATTGGGGGATTTGGATCCCCCACAGGGTGTTGTACATGAACCAAAAACGAAAACCTGTGTATTAACCTGAGGATCCCCCATTAGGTCTTCATAGAAGAACCAAAAGCGGGAACCTATGTATTAACTTGAGGATCCCCCGTTAGGTCTTCATAGAAGAACCAAAAGTGAGAACCTGTGTATTAACTTGAGGATCCCCTGTTAGGTCTTCATAGAAGAACCAAAAGTAGGAACTTGTGTATTAACTTTAGGATCCCCCGTTAGGTCTTCATAGAAGAACCAAAAGTGGGAACGTGTGCATTAACTGGAGGAACCCCCGTTAGGTCTTCAAAGAAGAACCAAAAGTGGGAACCTATGTATATTAACTTGAGGATCCACTGTTAAGTCTTCAAAGAAGAACCAAAAGTCGGAAACTATGTATATTAAATTAAGGATCCCCCGTTAGGTCTTCAAAGAAGAACCAAAAGTGGGAACCTATGTATATTAACTTGAGGATTCTAGATAAAGATTAAGTCATCAGAGATAGCTAGTATTGATTAAGGTTCTCGGCTCAACCCATTATCACCCATCGATGTTGTAATATCAATGGCTTGTAATGTCGATGGAATCCTTTCTTCGGTTCTATTAACGTTAACAACAGGGGACCCAGATTTTTGGAGATCATTATTCTGGAAAAAACAGGTCGTGAAGAGGGCCCCCATGCACATCGAAACCCCATCGTTTGGTCAACCAAAGCTAGAACCATCGACACTATCATTGTGAGCCGAGATTGGCATCGATACTAGTCTTAATGACTTGTTTCTCGTGTTCTAGCCCTTGAATCCTCAAAACAAACATCTCTAAAAGTTTTATAAAGGACTTTGGGGTCTGGTTGTCGAGTATAAAGAGCTGGTTCATGATTTTTAAATGAAGAAGATGATGAATAGTAACCATACCTTCAGCACCGTAACTTCTCTCTAAGATTCCGGCCAAAATACTTCTAATCAGCTTCGATCCCTTGTACTTCTAGCTTCCTCTCGTCGAGACGGTCGTTTTGATATACTATATGTGCGATTTGGTAAAGAAACGAAGGAGATATGGTCGTTTTAATGGAGTTTTTCTAGAGAGAGAGGCTTGACAGGTTTGAGGAGAGAGAGGGAGATGAGAGCTGAAAATTTTAAGAAAAATGGGGAAGATATAAGGGCTTTTATGCCCCAGTTGGTTCCCCGTGTGTTCGGTCTCGCTCGGTGTCAGTTTCGCATATTTTTACGCGTGTATCGTTACGATTACGAAATTAGATATTTTGAATTGTAAAAAAAAGTTTTCTTGAATTGTTTTTGATGAGTTTCAAAATTGTAAAATGTAAAATAAAATATTTTACTTATATTTTTTACTTTCTGTTCGTAATCAGACCGTTAAACAAATATAATTACGTGTATACCTGTAATTACGTACGTTTTTGGTCCTTTTGCATATTTATTAATGTTTAATCGTAATTATAAGTTCGACATTCATATCATTACGAATCGTCACCCATAATGATACTCAGTCTCGCTCACGCATTACGATTTATTGAATTGATTTGTTTGTCATAGTATCCATCATAACACTATGCACTAACACTATCCTATTACACCGAACGTAGTATATGTATAGGGCATACCTTGAGTCCAGCTACCTGCCTTATCAACCGCTAGCCCCCCACTGTTTCGATATAATACAATACTATTCTAGCCTAGCGTAATCGACTATAATTAATAAATATATACTTAAATAAAAACCCTATAACACACAAACATGAGCATATGAATCACACAGGCACATTGACATATTGAGCAAGAATCAAAATGATATAAAGACTATCATGTACACATTGTTCTATCCTAACCTATGACTACCATGATTACTGTACGGATGTTACAGTCTCCCCTAGTTAAGGGAACTTCGTCCCGAAATTAACTGGTTGAATATAATGTAAAACGATGAAGGTACTTTAGCTTCGTCTGGTTTTCATGTTCCCAGGTGAACTCTGCACCGCGTGTGCCTTCCCATCATACCTTAAGGATCAGGATACGACTACGTTTGAGTTTCTTGACCCCATGATCCATGATCTCGACTGGACGTTCTATGAATTGAATGTTGTTTTGAATCTGTGTCAATCCGACTTTTCGAGTTAAGTTCGTTAGCTGAAAACTAACAGAAATGTTATGATATGTCACAAAATCAAATTAGAAGAATTCTAATTGAACAAAACTAGTTTAACTTATTAAATTAATGAAATTAGGGTTAAGTTTGAATTAAAGTTCACAATTGTGACTTTAATAGTCAAAATCCGGTTTTAGAATCAATTGGAAATTCGAGATTTCTTTCATAATCAATTGCAATAGAATTAAACTATCTTTAAGTATTCTATTGATGGTTACATAGGTTATAAACATCTAACCTACTAGGAATTAGTTGTAATTGCAAGAAATGCTCAAATTGACTTTTAAAAGTCAAATTTGTATGGAAAAATCATTCAAAAATTCGAAATTTAATCATATTCGAAATTGTAACTGCGAATTTATCATCCATAATCATTGTAATAATGATCATAAACCGTTTGTATACGTTTTAATCCATTAAGGCAACGAATTAATCATGAAACGATCCAAAGATGTTGAAACCGTCCCATTATCTATCAATTCTATGGCAATCGATCAAAAAGATCACAATTGAAACTCCAGAAACACTAGTCGACACTCTCTGAGGGTAATACAAGCAACGAATTGGTCTCACAAGCTCCGGATTGAAGAATTGGATCGCGAGGGGGGCCGAACCTAGGGCTTGGATCGAACTACAACAATTCTACATTGAAACCTGTAAGTAATCACTCATACACGAGCTAAAACGTGCGATTTAGCATTTCCCTAACATAATTCTTTTCAACAGCATCGAATTCTTTGAGTTCGGATTCTAGGGTTCATCCTAGAATATCATTTGGGGGTTTGTAATCAAACAAACTCAAGAATCGAATTGAATTATGTAGATAGATTCGGAATACATTGATAAAGGAAATCCCTAAGTCAATTTCATCAAATCATTACGAATTTTAAGAGGTCTAATTCTAGGGTTCTTAGACAAAACCGATTTGGGGGTTTCGATACAAATAAGGTTTAGAGTCGAATTAAACTATACATTGAGTTTCAGAAACATCTCGTTTATGAAATTCAGATGCTAATTCGATTAAACAAAACCGAATTGTATAGATTCGATTATTAGGGTTCTTGAGGCAAACGATTTGGGGGGTTTTGATCGGGGAGGGTTCAAAAATTAAATCAATTGAGACCCTAAGTTTCTAAAAGTCCCGATTAACAAAATACCTTTGTTAATTGCATCAAGTAACACTGAATTGTATAGATTCAAGTGCTAGAGTTCACAATGTAAAATGAAATGGGATTTTTTTTTATTTGGGTGTGTTTGTTAAACAAATTAAATAATACTGTAAGTTTCGAAATTATTTCTAGATGAAAACCCTATGGAATTATAGTGTAATCTTAACGAATTGGATCAATTTGAATCAATGATAATGAGGTTAGATGCGAACCGGTGTAGATCATGAAATTGACTGATCTGGTCAAAAATAATTCGATTAAACTCACTGAGGGAGTCGGTTGGATTCAAACAACAAAAGCCCCATGGTCTGAGAATCGGGCAGGTTCGAATTGGGTCTTAATTTGATGCTAGTTGTTTCAGTTTAGTCAAACAAAGGGAACCCGACTTATGGGTTTTTAAAACCATTTCATAACAGATTCTGTTGCAAAAACAGAAGCAGAACAACTGGTGGGAGCATGGGTGTGTGTCCCGGAGGTCAGGGGTTCGAACCCTGCCTCTGTTGGTTTTTGAATTTAAAACCAAATTTTGGTTTTTAACTCATAACTTGCCCGTTCTAACTCCGAATCGATCCGTTCAAGTTGCGTTGGAACCGTAACGAAATCCCGAACAAAATAAAATAATAAAATTCACATTTTAGATCGAAAACGAAATCGCGTATAATTACGTTTATTTAAATAAAATCCTATATGGTTTTATTTAAACGATTTCAAAGGCACGCGTACATACGTATGCATATTCTTAACACTCTAACATACGTGTGTTGACACGTATGTGATTTCAAGCACAAAACGACATTCCGAATAACATTTAGTTATTGTTAAAACACAGATTCTTCGTAGAGGATTTTCTACGCGAGTTCACGAGTGTTTGATCATTCTGCTACAATCAAAGGTGCGTACACGGCCCCTTTCTTATTTTAAACTGTTTTAGGGGAGAAAACATGTGCAACAAACACTTTTAGATACATATCACTTGCATGAGTTAACTGTTTACATTATGTGACAACATAGCATTTACAAGTCCTTACACTTCGAACCGTTTAGTTTGCCGTAGCGCAAAGCGTGGTAGTTGGAAATAGATCTATTAGGTTTGACAAACCTCACTTGGTAGATGGGATCTTCGCAGGTGTTTGACTGACCAAACACTCATTACTATTGTTTGTGCTAGACAATAGTGGCAAGGCAAAACATGCGATAGCATGCACTAGTCAGCTTCGGTGTCGACCACTTATGTAAATAGTACAAATGACTAGCTATCATGACTATGCATGTGTGATTATGTTATCTGCAAACTTTATATTCAAACTGTGGTTTCAACAATTATGTATGCTTAAACCTGTGTAATGCACCAACCTTTGTGTTGACTTGATTTACATGTTTTCTCAGGACGCTAAGGTACACAAGAAGCAGGCATGGACTAGGAGATTGAGTCGCATGCATGTCTTTACATTATAGTTATTGGATTTGAACATTTGAAAACTTTGCATTGTAATTTACATTTTACAACTGTTATTGTTTTAAAACGCTTCCGCAGACTTTGAAAATTTTGATGTTACAGTTTTAGACCAAAGTATGTTTTGAAATTCATATAGAAGTCTTCGTTATGTCTAATGATCTGAGATCCTGGTTTGTCACGTTCCCAAACGGTATGATTCCGTTAGTTGAAAATTGGGGGTGTGACAGAATCTGAATGTCTTCTAGTGGAATCTGAACATCGTGATCCGCTAAGCATTTCTTAAGATTCGACACATGAAAAGTGTCGTGAACGTTGCTTAGCTCCACTGGAAGTTTGAGTTTATAGGCTACGGGACCAATCCTTTCTAGGATTTCAAAAGGTCCAACGTACCTTGGTGCAAGTTTCCCTTTCTTCCCGAATCGAACAACACCTTTCCAGGGAGATACCTTCAGTAGAACTCGGTCACCGACTTGAAACCCAAGCGGTGCCGATTTGCATAACTCTTCTGCCGATCTCGTGCGGCCTTAAGCCTTGATTGAATGATTGTGATCTTGTCGGTTGTTTCTTGAATGAGTTCAGGTCCAACAACTTATGAGTCACCAACGAACTTCCTATCATATAAAGCTTCCAATGGTGAGTATCCCAACTCCCACCGAAATCGATCACACAAGAACGAAGCATGTCCTCGAGTGTTTGGATGGTTCTTTCGCTTTGGCAATCGGTTTGGATATGATACGCCGTGCTAAGATTAACACGTGTTCCCAAAGCCTTTTGCAATCATTTCCAAAAGCGAGAAGTAAAACGACTATCACGATCGGATATGATTATGTTGGAGTACCATGACGCGTGATGATTTTCTTGATGAACAAAGTGGATAACTTCTCCATTTGTTAATCCTCTTGGATTGGGAGAAAATGAGCAGATTTGGTGAATTGATCGACGATCACCCAAACGAATCGTAACCTCGCCAAGTTCATGGCAACTTAGTTATGAAATCCGTGGAAATTTGCTTCCATTTCCATTGAGGAATTTCAGGTTGCTGCAGAAGTTCCAAAGGCTTCTGATGTTCTTCCTTGACTTTTGAACACGTTCAACATTTCCCAACGTACAATGCTATGTCTTTCTTCATTCCAGGCCACAAATAAGATGTTCTCCAGTCATGTTACATCTTATCGGCTTCTGGATGAACTGAGTATCTGACTTATGAGCCTCATCACCGATGAGTGTGCGCAATTCTTCTGACTTTGGAATCCACATGCGGCCGTTGAAGTATAAATCCCCATTAGATCGAGGTTTTAGTTTACCCTCAACTCCGCAGTCTAACTCTGCCTTCAATTGATTGTTGATTACTACTTGTTGTTGTGCAATATGAATCATATCTTTCAAGTTTGGTTGTGTATTGATCTCCATGGCTCTTACATGAATTGGTTTGACTGGTTCCTTACGACTAAGAGCATCCGCCACCACATTGGCTTTACCCGGATGGTAACGAATCTCATAGTCGTAATCTGTTAGAAGCTCAACCCAACGTCGTTTTCTCATGTTGAGTTCTTTCTGATTGAGAATGTGTTGCAGGCTTTTGTGGTCTGTGTAGATGACACATTTTGTACCATAAAGGTAGTGTCTCCAAATCTTAAGTGCAAAAACCACAGTCCCTAACTCAAGATTATGAGTAGTGTAATTCTTCTCATAAATCTTAAGCTGTCTTGAAGCATACGCAATCACCTTGTCTCGTTGCATAAGTACACAACCGAGTCCAAGGTTAGAAGCATCACAGTAGGCAATGAAATCATCATTGCCTTCTGGAAGACTAAGGATTAGGGAGTTGCATAACTTCTGTTTATGTAGTTGAAATGCATCTTCTTGTTTTCTCCCCCATGTAAACGCTTGACTTTTCTAAGTCAGAGTGGTAAGTGGCAAGGCGATCTTTGAAAAGTTCGCGATGAACCTTCACTAATAACCTGCCAAACCCAGAAATGAACGAATCTCTGTTGGAGTAGATGGAGTGGTCCAGTTCTTAATCGCCTCAATCTTCAGTGGATCTACATGTATCCAATCCCTGTTGATAAATTGACCTAAAAAATGAACTTCCCTTAATCAAAATTCGCATTTAGAGAATTTTGGCGTACAGCTGTTCAGTTCTTAGCAGTTCTAAGGCCTTCCTCAAATGATCTTCATGTTCCTGCTCTGACTTACAATAAATCAGTATATCATCAATGATGATGATAACAAACTGATTTAAATACGGCCTACAGACTCAATTCATCAAGTCCATGAACACTGTCGGTGCATTGGTTAGCCCAAATGGCATAACCACGAACTCTTAGTGTCCATATCGAGTTCTAAATGTCGTCTTTGGTATATCCTCATTATTTACTCTCAACTAATGATACCCGGATCGTAGATCAATCATAGAGAAGCGAGTTGCTCCCTGTAACTGATCAAACAGATCGTCGATCCTGGGCAGAGGATATCAGTTCTTGATTGTCAACTTGTTCAACTCCCGATAGTCGATGCACATACGAAACGAACCGTCTTTCTTCTTGACATAGAGATCCGGTGCTCCCCAATGAGAGAAACTTGGCCTAAAGTCTAGATGTTCTTGAAGCTGACTAGACAGTTCTTGCATTTCAAACGATAATCGATACGGTGACTTCGCCACTGGGTTCGCTCAAGGGACGAGATCGATTCTAAACTCTACTTGTCAGACTGGTTGTAGCCCAGGCAAGTCTTTAGGAAACACCTCCAGATAAACTCTGATAACCGGTACGTCTTTCATCGTCTTCTTCTCAAGCTTCTTCTCCACTACATGTGCCAAGAAGGCCTAGTATTTCTTCTTCAGGTACTTCTTAGCCTTGATGCATGACACGATCTTCTATCCACGGTAGGGTTTCTCGCCATAAACTCGCTGTAGATTAGCTCTCGATCGATAAACGGAATTCTATTAACAATCAAATCTATGCAGAATCTAGAATTGATCTATATGAATCAAAGATACACAATCATTTATATAAACATCATTTTATTGATCAAAACAATCTGATTACAATGAAACTTGAACACACAGTTCAAAGCTCTCACACAGAGAAATTCTCTCTCACAGATCTGTCTCACACACAAAAACTACTAAACCTGCTATACATTCATAACATTTAGACAAACCTAGCCTAACCCTTAGGTTCGCCGGCCGAACCTTGAGGTTCGCTGGACGAACCTGTACAAGACAGACTCTAGGTTCGCCGAACCTGCTTAGGTTCGTGGGACAGACGAACCTTAGCAAAACCTTTATAAACTTATACATTTTGAAAAGCAATCTATTACATAATGTCCTAACATAATCCCCCTTAATAGTTGCTTCAAAATCTTCAAAGTCTTTGTCTTCAATTTGCACTTTGAGCTTCACTTGTTGTCTAATCTTCACAAACATTATCTGCAGCACGAATGACAACTGACTTTGGAATCTTTGACAGTCTTTCATTCCAACTTTGCATCTCTATCATCTATCTCTTTCTGCAATTTCATCAGCTCAACATACAAATAATTGACATCCTCCCATTTGCATCTAGAGTGTATTCCCAAAGTATAACACATTCGAGCTATCGTTTGAAATTGAACAACCATATCTTTGTAGCTAATACCAACATCATGAAATCCTTCACTTGCAAAGATATCAGCTTCATTAAGTAAATCAATATCTTGCTTTGAACAGTTCACCAACCAAACAGGATCCAACAGTCTGATCACCTTCATTTTCTCTCAACAAAATGACTGCTTCAGATGTTCTTTCATCATAGAACCAAAACTTGAAATAAGGATTCCAATTCTGTTCTATTCTTCTCAATCTTGGTCTTGAATAAAATTTTGGTTTTGGATACACATATGAATTATGTTTCAATACAGAAAATTGTGGAACCAACCAATTCCAGCCAGTCTTAGATTCTTTCTTTAACGTCTTCTCAAATCTTTCATTGTGCTCTGTCTGAATAGGCTTTATCATCCTCAGTCTTGATATTTGCATGCATTCAAAATAAGGTAATGACATAATATCAAATGCCTTTCCAAAATATTGGCAACCATCAGTTCTCTTAACAACATAGCATCCTCTGTTCTTCAAACTTCCAGGAATGTTGTGAAAGTAACCATAGCTTACAATTCTTCCTCTCATCTTTGACTTAGATCCAATCTTGAATCTTGATAATTGTCTTGATTGGTATTCTTGAACTTTTTCTTCAAACACTTCAACCATTTGCTTAAAAATCATTAAGTGATCAATGATATACTTGTGTTCATCTTGACTTTCTCTCCACATATCCATATGAGTCTTTTTCTTCATAGGATCAACTATAGTACTTGGAGCTCTTTTCTGGACTTCAATATCAAAGATCTTCTACAAAGTTTGCAAATTATACAAATTCTCATCAACATGTTCAACTTATTCAAGATCAAAAGACTGATTTGATTCTCCAGCTATCATTTTTCCAGAATCATTTGCATTCTGTAGATCATTAACTCTTACTCCCAACATATCAGCTAACTCTTTCTTAGAATAACATCCCTCAATCTCTCCTTCCTCCAAATCTCTATCTTTATTCTCTTCACCAAACATTCTTTGCAACTGTACATCAGCATTCTGTTTGAACAACTCCACAAAAGTAGGCAATGAACTATCAACAACTTGATTTGGAAACTCCAACTATGTTAGATCTTCAATTTCAACATCTTCATAGCCTTAACTTGATCAGATGAAACATATGAAAGAGGATTAACATCAAAAGAAATCCAGAAGGCTTGTAAATCACAATTGCTCCTGTTAAGGAATTCAAACTACTTGAACTTCCAACTCCAGCCTAATCACCACCACCACCACCGTCATCATCATCATCATCATTGAAAGTATTAAAACTTGGATGTTCATCAACATCAGAGTCTTCATAATCAACCTTCTCTTCTTTTTCCTCATCATCAATGTTAACATACACTGGATCAGCACTACCACCAGTAGCTTCAGCTTTAGTATCTTTGACTTGAATATCATTAACTTTTTGCTTCAGCACTTGATTTTCTTTCTTCAAGTCAACAATTTCAACACTCTTCTTCTTAGTCAATATCTCCAAAGAAGTAATCCTATCATTCATCAATTTCTTTTCCAGCATATCTTCTTCTCTCCATTTCTGAAGTTGAGCAATCTGACTTTTCATCACATCCATATCACTTTGACTCGAAGAAATAGGCACAGATACAGGAATGGAAGCAGGTGTAGAAGAAACAGCTACTGTAGAAGATACAATAATCCTAGGAGTTCTTATCTTCTTCTTCTTAGGAGCCTTGCCCATTCTTTTCTTCTTGTTAGGCCTTGATGACTCAGGCTCATCAACTGTAAAATTAGGATCATTCACCTCTTCACTTTCTTCTTCATTCTGTTGTGCTTGCCTTTTCTTTAATCTTCTAACCATTCTGTTTCCAACCTGAACTGTTTCCATCTCAAACTCAGTAGACTCTTCATCAACTTCAGCTCCAACATCTTGATCATCAACATGTGGAGAGGAAGCAGTAGCATCTTCTTGTCTTTGAGCATCTTGTTGATCTAGATATATCACTTGAAGAGGAACCAATGTAGTAGGAGTTACATCTGGAGTCTCTTGAGCTTGATCTTGTGTTTGTTGATGTGGCTGAGAAAATTGAGCTTGAGATTGCCTAACTTGAGAATTTTCAGGAGGAGGTGGTGGTTGTTGATCGTCATCATCATCCAAATGTTCATTCTCTGAATTGGAATCATTATGCCTCCAGGCATCTTTCAGAGGAGCAATGTAGTTTGCTTTAGCACAATGTCCCTCCAAATCTTTTATCAAAATCTTATCGGTGCTCTTCTGATAAATCTTTACTTGTCCAAGACTAGAATCAGTCATGTGCTTTAGCTTGAGAATATCAGAAGCAACCCTAGGCCAATTCTGTTCAGGAAACCTTTCATCAATCAGCATCTGAATAAATCTTGGATACATATAAAATATGTCTTTAGCCTTGGTTATGTTGTGTGATAAATATCTAAAGATCATTGTAGAGAAGTTGAACGGCTTGTTCAGAATCAATGCTACCATAGCAGACCTCATAAGATCTCTCAACTCATCAAAAGTACCCTTCCACATGCTCAGATAGTGAAGAAGTACATGAGCCAGAAACTAATACTGCAACGGTAACTTGCCTTTCTTGATTGAGTACTCACTATAGACACCAAAGTATCTAATCCTCATAAAACATCCCTTAATACACCTCTCAAGAATAAGAGTCATTCCTGCAGGTTCACCTCCAAACTGTAAGACTCTCCTGACATCAGCTTCAGTAACTCTAATGGCTTGTCCGAGCACATTAGCCTCAATCACATAAGCATAATCAACTGTAATCAACCTAGCTGACTCCTAGAAACTCTGAATATGTGATCTGTAGATGTGACATGACTTGGAGATAGCATAATAAATCCTCGATCGTCTTAAAAACTCAATCATCGGTCGAAACTCTTTGCCATTCTTTGCTGTCAGATCTAAATAAGCACACAGATTGTGTTTATCTCCAAAGGTAAGAATTTCCATTTCTACAATCAAAACAAACAACAATTAAAAAATCAAATATCAAAAGTTAAAAAATAAAAAATTTCTATGTATAGAAACCAGCGAACCCTCCCTCTGCCGAACCTAGATTAGACGAACCTCACTATAAGACAAATCTGTTTAAATCACACGAACCTATAGATGAACGAACCTCAAAAATATTGCGAACCTAGTGGTCAAACGAACCCTTGACCATATGAGGTTCGGTTCAATAATGTGAAGAGGTTCGGCCAGAACCTTTTAAGGTTAAACGAACATTTAAAATCAGCGAACCTGTTGTTCATTTATACGAACTTGTTCCATTTTAAAATCAAAATTCAAATCTATGAATTAGATCAAACAAATTATATCCGAAGGTTTTCAATTCACAGATGAATAACTTTAATAAAAGCAATTTTTCTCAAAGTTAAAATTTAACCAGATTTTAATCCAAAAGTATAGGTTCGACTATTCTCGATCTAAAAATCAAAAAATCTACAAATCTAGCCGGTCAAACTCCAATCTATTTACCTATTTAGAATCACAATACAAATCCGAAGCTAATAGTATATGGCAAAGAAACTCAAAGATCCAGAATCGAAAAAATCAAAATCAAGTTTGAAGGTTCGTGAAAGTGACAAAGCTCATTCACGAACCTCTGTATTTATACGAACCTGTGAACAAACCTTATAAACAAACCTTTGACCAAACCTGTTAAACGCTCCTTTGACCAGACCTGTTGAACGAAACTTTGACCAAACCTGTTAAGCGAACCTTCAACCAAACCTGTTGAACGAACCTGTCAACAAATCTATTGGACGAACCTATCAAGCGAACCCACTTACAAACCTATCAAGCGAACCTTCAAGTAAACCTTTGCAAAATCCAATTTTATTTAAAATTTCAAACAAACCAATGTTTTAATTTTTCAGAGTCAAAACAAATAACAAAAAATTATTGATTTAACATCAGATAAAAACCAAAAATCATTTTGTATTTTTCAAATTTTAGAACAAACACACTACAAATGTAATTAACCTAACTATGAATATAAAACTAACTAAAAAATAACATATTTTTGTTGAGAAAGATCCATACATGAGATCATATTGTATTACAATTATCAACACACCTAATTGAATTAATGAATATTTTTATCAGCAACTTACAATTCAAAGATGATTGTCAGTATATAAATCCTCTTTAAATTTAATTACTTAGTTAAGATATCAATTAAAACAAAACCATCAAATACTTTATGTTCTCCATTTACTTGAACACATCCCCGTTTTGTGAATAATTAAACAAACAACAATGTCCTTGAAACAATTTACTTCAATTTTAACTAGCTTGATTATGCAAAAACAAAATAGAATATCTTTTGAAAACAACAAAATGTAAAACAAATTGAAATTGTTCAAAATCTTGGAATCAAGGTTGATACTTTTGTATGCTCAGATGATCCAGAAAATTAACAAAACAATAATTTAAGATTAAGCTTTAACAATCAGATCGATATTCTCATATACGCAGAGATTGTCCAAATCTTAATCAAACCAAGAAAACAAATTTGAATTGTTTAAGGCTTTAACAATCAGGTCGATACATAAGTATACGCAGAGAATGTTTCAGCTTTAAACTAAAACAATAGAAAAACAAAATTTATTTTTTTTTTAAAAAAATAAACACATGATCAAAAACCAGTAACTTAAATTTTGTTCAAGAAACATTTTGTAAGATTAATCACCACTCATTCAGGACAAAGCTAAGCACTATGTTCTAAGCATCTGTTTCCCACAAAGCATAATCAAAATTTTGTCAACTATTATCTTAACTAAGCTGTAAACCAACCAACACATCATACTAAGTAATTGTAAATGATCTTTATGTTTAAATTATAGTATGATACATATGTGCTTCAAATTGGTACAATGTACTATCATTTCTCATTTGGTCGAATCAATTTCTCAAAATTTTAATGTTTTTTTAATGTTTTTGTGTTTTTGATTTTTCAAATGTTATTGAGTTTTTAAAATTTTCTCCCCCTAAAAACTAAAACACAAAACAAACAAAAACAAATCAAAATATCTTATGTCAAGTCAATAAAAGTTGATTATGAAGGAAGTTGATTTGAAATGACCTCACCCATGACCCTAATGCCATTTAATTTGAGCAAATACTCAAAATGATTTTTATCAAAAGCCATGGTGAGAAGGTCTGCTCGTTGCTCATTTGTATGTATCTTCACCACATCAATAAGTTTCTTTACATAGCAGTTGCGTATGAAATGAAACCTAATATCAATGTGTTTAGAACGTGAATGATACACTGGATTCTTTGTTATAGCAATAGTAGCCTCATTATCAACATGAATTGGAGTCTTAAGATAGTTCAAACCATAGTCTCTCATCTGTTGTTGTATCCACAAAACTTGTTAACAACAATTGGCAATAGCTACATACTTAGCTTCACAAGTTGAAGTAGCCACTGATGTTTGCTTTTTAGACTGCCAAGAAACTAATCGTTCCCCCAAAAATTGTGCGCCCCCAGTTGTGGATTTTGAATCTGTCTTACATCCTCCATAATCGGAGTCACTGCAGGCATTGAAGGAAAAGTTATCATCCTTAGGATACCATAGAACGGTGTTTGGTGTACCCTTCAGATAACGAAGTATTCTCTTGACTGCAATCAGATGTGACACTTTAGGTTTTGATTGATATCTTGCACATATACTTGTAACAAATACAATTTCTAGTCTTGAGGCAGTCATATACATCAAACTTCCAATAATTCCATGATAATGGGCGTGGAAAGTGGTTTTGAATCAAGCATGCTAAACCGTTTTAGCACATCTTGAATATACTTTGTCTGATGAATGATAATTCCATTATCAGTTTGATCAATTTGTAAACTTAGAAAAAATTTGATATCTGACATTGCACTCATCTCAAATTTATCAATCATCACCTCTTTGAAATCCAAACACATTTTTTCATCGATAGATCCAAAAATGATATCATCTATATAAATCTGAACAAGAAGAATGTCCTTGCCCTTTTCCCGAAAGAACAAAGTTTTGTCAATCTGACCCCTATTGAACCCGTGTTCAATAAGGTGAGTTGATAATGTCTCATACCAGGCACGTGGAGCCTGATGAAGACCATACAGTGCTTTGTCCAAGAGATAAACTTGATCCCGATGGATAGGATTCTCAAAGCCCGGTGGCTGACAAACATACACTGTTTCCTTCAAAGAACCATACAGAAATGCAGATTTTACATCCAACTGAAAAACTTAGAACTTTTTGTGAGCAGCAAAAGCAAGAAAAAGTCTAATTGCTTCCAGCCACGCCACAGGTGCAAAAACTTCATCATAATCAATTCCTTCAACTTTTCTAAAACCCTAAACCACTAAACGAGCTTTGTTTCTGACAATTACTCCTCTGTCATCTCGTTTACATCTCAACACCCATCTAGTACCAATCTTTTTCTCTCCTTTTGGGAAATCTACCAAATGCCAAACTCCCAACTTTTGAAACTGATTCAATTCTTCTTGCATCACCTCCACCCAGGCAGGCTCACGTAAAGCTTCAGTAATAGTCTTTGGCTCTATTTGTGAAATAAATGTCGAATGCATCCAGAGCTCTTGACTGCCATGAGTTTTTGCTAACTCCACATACAAACTTTCCTCATTTGTGACGTGAAGAATTATTGATTTGGGAAAGAAAATGAAGAATTAAAAATTAAAGTTTTGCAAAATAATCATGCAGTCTCTGTGCATCTCGAGTCAGTACGGAAGTTAAAAGTTGAATTGTCAGCAGCAAGAGCAGAAGCAGAAGTTAATAAGAGCAAACTTGAGAATTATCAGAATCCTCAGTATGTTATTGATTATTTTGCTTCTATGCAAAGATCATCGAATGATACTACTGGATTGGGATTTTATTATGTACCACCTCCTTCAAGCTATGTTCCTAGACCACAAATTGATTCGAATTTGGAAGTTCATCCTGTTTCGTTGAATGAACATGAGTCTGAACAAGGTGTTGAAAATGAGGGAGGTTCATCTTCTGATTAAAAGGTGTCACTTGACAGTGATGCTCCAATCATCGAAGATATCACGGAGTCAGAATATTCATCTGAAATTTTGAGACAAAATGGTTATAAAGTCAAAACTGTTGATAAAAAGCCATTGAAATCTCATAAGTTAAAATCTGAGATGAAACAAGTTGAGAAGGTGGTGATAAAAACCACTCAAATTTCCAAACCAGTAACTAAAGTCAAACCAACCACTACTCTTAAATCGATTGTGTAGGTTAAGTCATCTACTACACATCAAGGAGAGTCTACTGGAAATTTTCGAAATCAAAATGTGGTTTCTAAAAAGGTTGAAAAGGTGGATTTTTTTCTTTGACATGTTCGGGGTTGGCCATAAAGATAAATCCAAGAATTTTCAAAACCAAATGAATAATTCAAAGACTAAATCAACTAGTTTGAAAAAACTCTCATCTGTAATGGTTGTTTCAAAACGTTTCAATTCATCAAAGTATTATGATGAACCCACACCAAAGACTCATTTGAAAGATAGAAAATGTTACCGATGTGGAAATTTAGGTCATTTGATTGCTAATTGTGATTTGGATTTCAGTTCAACTGATTGTAGCAGTTTTAAGTCTTTTTCACCAAGAGAAAAACGAAAATGTTTTACTTGTTGTGGTAAAGGACATATTTATGCTAATTATCCAAATAAAAAATCAGGAAGAGTTCTGATGGGGAGAGTTGGGTGAATGGTTCAGGTGGAATTTCTAGGAGTATTAGACCTAGTGAAGATGAGATGAGAGTTCTTCGAAAATTCAATCCTGATTATTGTTGGCTGAAAGAAGAAAATAATCAGAAGAAACGAGTTTTTGAGAATAAAAGAAATGTTAAAAAGATTGTGAAAATTGTGACATCATCTGATGATGATTCTTTTGAAAATGTATCTTCAAAATCATTTTAAATCAAAATCATTTTGGAAACTTAAAAACAGATCAGGTGATGAAGTTTCTGGGAAAGAGGATGATAACAGTAATGATGGGTATTCATTTAGGTCATCACAAAAGAATGGAAGGGCTCCATTCCGGGAGACTCGACGCCAACATGGCGGGGGTCATCCCTTTTGAATACTGATAGGCTGTTTTTATTTATTGTGCAGCTTCACTCCAAAAAGTAATGGGAAGTTTAGAATCAGCTAGCATTGTTCTCGCAGACTCAATCAAAGTCATGTTCTTTCTTTCAGCTACACCATTCATCTGAGGCTCATACGGTGCGCTGAACTACTGCTGAATGCCTTTGGAATTACAAAATTCCTCCATTTGATGATTTTTAAACTCAGTCCCATTGTCAGATCTTACACGTCTCACTCTCAACCTATACAAAGTCTCCAACCTATTTACCAACAACACAAAATTTTCATAAGTATCTGATTTATGCTTTAAAAACATGACCTATGAAAATCTTGAAAAATCATCAGTAACAACAAAACAATAAGATTCACCACCTATACTTTTCACATTGATTGTTCCAAACAAATCCATGTGAAGAAGTTCAAGTGGCATATCAATAGAAAAAATTTTCTTTGTTTTGTGAGACTTCCTTTTCTGTTTACCCATTTTACATGACACACACACATCCGGAAGTTTAAAATGTTTAACCGGTACACCCTCAACTAAATGATTGCGCACAAGATGATTCATCTTCCGAATATGAATATGTCTCATTCGCCTGCGCCATGAACGTGTATCTTGTTCAGTAGCCTTGGACACTAGACATGTTTCCACTTTATTCACTCCGACTTCGCCATGTCAAGCACGTAAAGATCCTTGCTCCGATCAGCTGTCATCAGAATCCAATCTTTAGAAATCTGAAATCCTTGCTTGAGTACATAAGACCTGTCTTTGTCGAACATCACTATGTAACCTTTATCACAAATCTGTGAAACACTCAACAAATTGTTAGTTAATTCTTTGCAAAAATTAACATTGTCAAATGAAACCTTTCCATTTGTCAAACTGCCAAACCCTGTAATTTGACCTGCTTTGTCTCCAGCAAAGTTCACATAACTTCCTTTCACCAACTTGAAATCTCTCAACAAATTCAACTCTCCAGTGATATGCCGGGAACATCCACTATCAAAATCCAACGATTATTGATATGGCCCATGGATGCAACCTGCATGATAAACTAAAAACAACCTGTCAGTATTCAAAAGGGATGACCCAGCCATTTCGGCGTCGAGTCTCCCGAAATGGACCCCTTCCATTCTTTTGTGATGACCTACTCGAATACCATCATCACTTTTATCATCCTCTTTCCCTGAAACTTCATTATCTGACCTGTTTTTAAGTTTCCAAAATAATTTTGATTTAAAATGTTGATTTGAAAATGATTTTGAAGACACATTTTCAAAAGAATCAGATTATGTGACAATTTTCACAATCTTTTTTACATTTCTTTTATTTTCAAAACCTTTTTTCTTTTGATTATTTTCTTCTTTTACCCAAAAACAATCAGGATTGTATTTTCGAAGAACTCTCATCTCATCTTCGCTAGGTTTAGTTCTCCTAGGACTTCCACCTGAACCATGCACCTAACTCTCCTAATCAGAAATATTTCTTATTTTGTTATTTGGACAGTTAGCAGAAATATGTCCTTTACCACAACATGTAAAACACTTTTGTGTTTCTCTTGGTGAAAAAGACTTAAAATAGCTACAATCAGTTGAACTGAAGTCCAAATCACAATTTGCAATCAAATGACCAAAATTACCACATCAATAACATTTTCTATCTTTAAAATGATTCTTTGGTGTGGGTTCATCATAATACTCTGATGAACTGAAAGGGTTTGAAACAACCTTTGTGGATGAGATTTTGTTTCTCAAACCAGTTGATTTTATCTTTGAATTATTCATTTGATTGTTAAAAGTCTTTGATTTATCTTTATGTCCAACCCCAAACCTGTCAAAGAAAAAATCCACTTTTTCAACCTATTTAGAAACCACATTTTTTTGATAATTTCCACTAGACTCTCCTTGATTTGTATTAGATGATCTAACATACACAATCGGTTTAAGAGTAGTATTTGGTTTGGCTTTAATCACTGGTTTTGAAACTTGAGTGGCTTTAATCACCACCTTCTCAACTTGTTTAATCTCAGCTTTTGACTTATGAGATTTCAAACACTTTTTGTCACATTTTTAACTTGGTAACCATTTTGTCTCAAAATATCAGATGAATATTCTGATTCAGTGATATCTTCAATGATTGGAGCATCACTGTCAAGTGACATCTTTTCATCAAAAGATGAACCTCCAGCATTTTCAACAACTTGTCCAGACTCATGTTCATTTAAGGAAACTGGATGAACTTCCAAATTCGGATCAATTTGTGGTCTAGGAACATAGCTTGAAGGAGGTGGTACAACATGAAACCCAAGCCAGTAGTATATGTAACACCCCGACCGATGGCGGAAACGTCGGGATGCCACGAGGGATGTGTAGATTGTTCATAAGCTCGTGGGCATCTAATTAAATCATCACATATCAATTAATCAACCAAATTAATTACATCCAAAATCATGTTCGTCATGAATTAGTTACATCAATTACACAAAAGATTTAGCTAAACTAACTAAACTCTAGTCTTCAGAATTTCAGTTATTTTAGCTAAGTCCAACAACCAAAGTGATGATGTCCCAAAAGTTGTAGAGCTATCCTGCTCTACTTACTTCTCCTCGTTCCCTGAAACATGTAGAAAATCAAGTGTCAACTACGAACTAGTTAGTGAGAAATGACAAGTTTTTATGTATCAAAAACGTTTATAAAAGGTTTATGAAAGTTTATAAATGGGTTTATAAAAGTTTATAATTTCCCGAGAAAATCCACATGTGCACCTGCGAAATAATCCAACACTGCCAAAATCCAACAAACGCCACATCCAAACAATCCAAGTAATCACATACACAATAATCACAAATAATTATCCACATAAGTTCAACCAATCACATCAATTCAATAAGCGTCAATCATCATAATCATATCAATATAAGTTACCGCGGAGGACCTCAGTCAACTCAATCAACGGCGGAATCATCGCGGAGGACCTTAGTCAACTCAACCAACGATATTCCTATAAGTGTCTTCGTGCACTGAGGAGGACCGTAGCCAACTCAAAAAACAGTGGAATCACTGAGGATGACGTTAGTCAAATCACCAACAGTAACTCAATCATTGCGGAGGACCTAAGTCAACTCAACTATCAATGACTCACGGATAAGTAATAATTCATCTCAACCCATAATCAATAATAATTCATTAATATGAATATCAGATTGATAATCCAGGTGTCACCCATGTGTTATCTAAATAATATTTATATTGGTATACATGTTCCACCTTCGAGTTTAAAACAAAATGGTTTAAAAGAAGGTTATGAGAACTCACCTGAGTCCTTAGAATCAGTGTTTTCGTAGAATGCACGCTCGCGTATATGAAATCAGAAGCAACTCAACAATCTGTAATTTTAGTATGTTTCATTTTCATAAGTATACGCGTTTCATTTAAATCAAGTGTCCTTAAGTGTTTACTTTTTTATCATTAAATGTCTCTTTAACTTAGTTTATTTATCCTAAGTTAAGTTGTAACACACAAGGCTTTATAAATGATCATCATAAGAAGATAATCTAAACTTGTTAGTTTATTTATCAACTATACAAGGACTTTTAAGGGCACATCTAAAGTTTACAAGTTGTGAAGATAGTAGCCTTACGCACCTATGTATACTTACCCAAATATGCATACTTGCACATCCATATGTAATTACTATATTTAGAGTAATTTAAATGTATTTAGGTTTAAGAAAATCAAGCCTAAGTTATCCCAAAATCTGTTTTAGGTTACCTCCATTCTCAAAATAAGGCTTATTATCATTATGAAAGGTAATGACTTGAAATTCCCCATGCATGCATGTATATTCCACCATCTTGATCTCCATGAATCCAATTTATTTAAAATTAACATTTTGTATTTAAGACTTCATACTTAAATCTTCTATATGAAATGTTTCCAATGTATGTAACCCAAAATTCCAAAGCTTATGTTTTGAAAAGAAAGGGTGGTTGTCATCACAATTCCTTATGCATGCATGGTTATTCATAAAAATTCAAGGTCTTTATCTCTTCCCAACTCCCTAGTTTGACACTTAGGTTTCGTTATCCATAGGGGTAGCGAACCTGCAGCACGATTGCACCTAGGTTCAGCTGGCAAAGGCTCGGCCAGCACCTAGGTTCGGCTACCAGAAAAGATCCGGCCACAAGAGGTTCGTGGCTAGGGTTCGCTGGGCCAAGGAGGGTTCGGCCAGATGCTTAGGTTCCTTTAAGGCTCCTAGGTTCGTACACCATGTGTCACACCCTGAGCCGGCGGGGTAGAATCGGAATCCCCGTCGGGCGGAAGGTTCCCGGGGCGTGATATCGTGATTGATAATCGGAATGATCAGATTGTTACATTTACAAAGTTAAATTACATCAGTTAAGTTTATAATTTAACGAAGTAAATCTACTATAACATTATAAATCTTCAATCTTGTATATGCACAAGATATACAAAATAAATGTGTATGATGTCCAAAAGTATGCAGGTCCAAAAAGCTAGGTCATCTATCTGTAACCTAGTCTAAAAGAAACAACTCTTCAGTTGACCTGTTCGTCACCTGAGAAGTCATGCAAAAATAAAGTCAACACATGGTTGGTGAGTTCATTAAATTTTATAAAAATGAATTTGAACAACTTGAATGACAACCTTAACCTCACCATTAACCACCTATACCATCCAGTTAAGTATGCTTATATATAGGGCATATGTAGGGTCGAACTTACCGCCCGCCCAACCACCGTCCCACCACATACTTAACTACATGATGTATTGTTCCTGATGATAATTAAGCATTTCATTCCACTACCTTGATTCCATGACACATGACTCTTAACCGTTGATCACCCTGAAAATGTTTACATTGATTTCCCTAAAGTGACAACCTTAACCTCATCAACAACCACCTATGTTAACCAATCAAGTATGCTTATATATAGGGCATATGTAGGGGACAAGCCCCAGCCACCGTCCCACCACATACCGGACCGTTTAACATATTGTAGTTAATGATAATTAAGCATTTCACCCTTATCATTACCCTAAATGATTCTTCAGTTCATTGTTTCTGTAAATACAACAATCTAGAATCTATGTTGATTCCTTAAGTTCATCACAATAATGATCAACCACAGTAATTGTAGAAAACAGTTATAAATGCTTAAATAAATAAATAAATAAACATTTAATAAAATCTAAGTCCTAATGATTTGGCCTTGGTCAACTCGAGTAGACTAGTATGTCAATCTAGGTACTTAGTAGTAGGGAAACTGTAAATATCATCAAACATATGACCTATAAATCAAACGGTCTAGCTAGGACTTCTTGAAATGTGGGGTTTTTGTTTCGTTCTTGATTCGTTTTGGCATATGTTATCTTTGATATTTCCCAGATTTTCCCTTGAAAATGATTTATTGATTCGTTTGATATTGTGGCAAGATGTACTTTATTCGTTGATCCTAGGATACTAGATTCGTTGATCAAATGTACTCTTGATTCGTTGTTCGACAAACACTTGATTTGTTGAACATTGAATATTAACTTTGCAAAGATTGTTTCGTTTGATTCGTTGAAATCCCACACTTGTTTCGTCAAAATGTTTCGTTTGATTCATTGAACTCTCCCACTTGATTTGTCAAAATGTTTCGTTTGATTCATTGAACTCACCCACTTGATTTGTCAAAATGTTTCGTTTGATTCGTTTGAAATGTTTAGTTTACCCCGATTATTCACTTAATTTATAAGTAAATAATCTTAGTAAAACCTGCATAAAATATTCCCAAACATGGTCTAGGATAACATTTATATATGTAAAACATATAAATTTAAAAGCATTTAAGTAAACATTTTAAATAACAATTTACGCATGCTTCTCAGCCCCGCGATTTAAAACAAAATGTTAGAAAAGGAACAATGAACTCACCTGTGTTGATGTCTAATGTACTATCACATAATGCGCAATCTTGTTTGTAAGCTATGTATCTTCGGTTCCTGAGTTGTTTTATAAGAGTTTGAATATGATAAGTACACATAGTAGTCGCTGTGCCTAAGTCTTTGTCTTGGTGTGTGTAACTAAGTGTCCTAGTACTATGTGTATCTAGAATCTAGTCTAACTTAGTTACCCTTTTTATGATCCCAAACCCCTTGTTTATTTATAATTACATACTTTTAAATTTTACAAAAATTTGGGCAGAGTTTCCTTTGTTTACTGTTTAAAATCCAGACGATTGACATTGTCTATTTTACAATCAATTCCCAATCATTTATAATAAACAAACTTTTGTAACTATATATAAACTTCAAAAGAAACCCATGACATTTATAAAATGTAACTATTAGCTATTATCTAAAGTCATTTTATTTATTAAAACATAAGTCATTTTATGAAAAACTACAAGTTAAACATGTTAGAACTTGAGTTAACCAAATTTAGATCAATCCCAAACCCTTTTGATAGTTCTTTGTTTCCCATAGTCCTTTGTTCGTCTGTGTATATAACTTAGCTTAGAGTGCACAATTGAGCAATCCAATTTAGTTATATAAGTGTTAGATGTAAGTGCTGAGATTTACACCTACACCTTTTGCAATAACATCCACTAATGAGTGTTCTTAGGTCGTTCTAAACTTTGAGTACTCTTATATTCATTTCCTTGTTCTTACAACTAAGTTCAATAGCCCTAGGCACTGAATTTCCGTAATTAGATAACACTTTGGGGTTCAAACCTTTTTGGGCAGCGAACCTATTTGCCGTTTGGTGTAGGTTCGGCGAACCTTCTGGGTTCGGCGATTCAAGGTTTGTCCATCCTAGGTTCGTGGCAACATGGGTTCGTCTGAATTGGAAGGTTCTTCTAAGGAAAAGGTTCGTTGATCAAAGGTTCGGCCATGTAAAGGTTCGTGAGTCAGGAGTACACAGGTTCGGCTCTGGCTTTGGTTAGAGTCGACAGGTTCGGCTGGCAGAACTCAGGGTTTGGCTGTCAGCAAAAAGGTTCGGCTAACCTGCAACAGGTTCGCCTGATCATATTGAGTCACGAACCTGCATTTCTTCTTCATTTTTAAATCCCAACCTGTTGCAAATCAGTTTCTACAACTCCCTAGTCATTCATATGTGTTTATCTAAGTGTTTCTATGTGTCCAATGTAACCAAAACCACAATAATCCAAGAGGTTCGTGATACACCCTTAAAACCGAAATAAAATCAATATTTACCTCGAATTTGGCGGATCAAAGCTTGAAATTCTTGTACTTCCTTGATCTACACAATGAGATGATCGTTTTGGCTCCAAGAACACTTAAATTCGTGAAGAATCGAACAAGAAATCTTAGTGAGAAGGGGAGTTTCTAGAGAGAGAGGGAGACGAGATTGAAGAGAGAGAGGGAGGTTGGTGAAGTGAGTTATGGCATTAACTTGACATAATAAATGCTACACCACGCTCGGTTGGTCGGTCTCGTTCAGTTTCGCGTAAAATGCCGGTTCGCGTGGTTTTCGTCGCGAAACGACACGGTTTATAAAATAGGATTTATAAAATTATTCTAGGTTGTGATTCCTAATAAATTAACTAATATCTTCAATTTATTTTAAATTAAAAAAATAAAATTAACTGTTTAAATTGAATCGTACGGTTGTCGCGCGTATTCGTTCGAATCGTCAACCGTACGAACACGACGATAACTATACTTTTCAATATTGTTTTCTAATTATAGAATATCATTCAGAACGTTAAACTTTCAGATACATTCGTACAGATCGTCACCTATACGAATAACCCGTCAATTTAGTATTCCCGTAACGATATTCGTGTTGTTTTGTTCTTTAAATCCTCACATACGTTTTTACATAATAAATCCTAACAAATAATCACATGATGGTTCTGTATTGCCAGATTATTATCTGACTCAAGAACCGTTGTTCTGAACTTTGTTTCTGTTAACTTGCTTGTGAACTTGTGGTTTGATAACACGAAATGACTTTGACTATTGATATGAATATGAAATAACATGAAATATGTGTGGTTTGTACCTGTTTACTGTTCATGGCACTGTTGAGATCACTGTTCCGGTGCCGGTTCCGGCACTGATGTTACAGTCTCCCCTTGTTAGAGAGACTCGTCAGCAAGGCATTTCTTTAAGTTCGAAACGTGAAACACGTCATGTACACCACTGAGTTCATCTGGTAATCTCAGTTGATAAGCTACAGGACCAATACGTTCGATGATTTCGAACGGTCCCACGTATCGTGGTGCTAATTTGCCTTTCTTTCCAAAGCGTACAACGCCTTTCCATGGGGATACCTTCAACATGACTCGGTCTCCCACTTGGAATTCCAACGACTTACGCCGTTTGTCAGCATAGCTCTTTTGTCTGCTTCTTGTAGCTTGTAATCTTCTCTGAATCTGGGCAATCTTATCAGTGGTTTCTTGAATAAGTTCTGGTCCAGTTATACGATTATCTCCCACTTCAGTCCAACAGATCGGTGATCGACATTTCCGGCCATAAAGAGCCTCGAATGGTGCACATCGATACTGTTGTGATAACTGTTATTGTAGGAGAACTCGATCAGTGGCAAATGGGAATCCCAATTCCCACCGAAGTCCAATACACAGGTTCTTAACATGTCCTCCATGGTTTGAATAGTACGTTCGCTTTGACCATCCGTTTGTGGGTGGTAAGCTGTACTCAGATTTAACTGTGTCCCTAGAGATTTCTGCAATGATTGCCAGAACCTTGATGTGAATCTGCTGTCTCTATCAGAGATAATAGACAATGGCACACCGTGTCGTACCACCATCTCGTTAATGTACAATTTTGCCAGTTTATCCATCGTGAAAGTCTCACGCATAGGCAAGAAGTGAGCAGATTTTGTTAAACAATCAATGATCACCCATATCGTATCATGACCACTGGAAGTGCGGGGTAGCTTGGTAATGAAATCCATATCTATTTGTTCCCACTTCCAGAGCGGAATCTCAGGCTGTTCCAGTAAACCAGACGGTCTCTGGTGTTCCGCCTTTACCTTCGCACACGTTAGACATTGACCGACGTATTCGGCTATGTCTTTCTTCATTCCAGGCCACCAATAAAATCCACGCAAGTCTTGGTACATTTTATCAGCACCTGGATGAACAGAGTATTTAGTCTTGTGTGCTTCATCGAAGATAAGCTTTCTCAATTCATCTACCGCCGGAATCCATATGCGTTCCCGGTAGTAGATCACTCCATCAGGTTTCGTGTCGAACTGTTTCTCTGCTCCGCAATCAAGTTCTTTCTTCAGATTACCTCGGTCAAGTGCTTCTTGTTGTGCTTGAATAATCTTGTCACTTAAACTGGTCTGCACGGTTATCCCCATTGCTCTAACGCGCAAGGGTTTGACCCGTTCCTTCCGGCTTAAGGCATCAGCTACAACGTTCGCCTTTCCCGGACGGTACTTGATCACACAATCATAATCATTCAGAAGTTCAACCCAACGGCGTTGTCGCATGTTGAGCTCCTTTTGATCAAAGATGTGCTCCAGACTCTTGTGATCAGTAAATATGGTACACTTGGTGCCATATAAGTAATGTCTCCAAATCTTTAATGCGAAGATAACATCTCCCAGTTCAAGATCATGAGTAGTGTAGTTCTTCTCATGAACTTTTAACTGTCTGGAGGCATAGGCAATAACTTTGTCCCGTTGCATTAATACACAACCAAGTCCCTGATGGGAAGCATCATAGTATACAACAAAGTCATCGCATCCTTCTGGAAGAGACAGGATTGGAGCATTACATAATTTTTGTTTCAATGTCTGAAAAGCATCTTCTTGTTTCTGCTCCCAGGCAAACGGTTCACTTTTCTAAGTTAGTTTGGTGAGTGGCAAGGCTATCTTAGAAAAGTTTGAGATAAACCTTCTGTAATAACCCGCCAATCCCAGAAAAGACCGTATCTCCGTCGGTGTCTTCGGAGTATCCCAGTTCTTTATCGCCTCGATCTTGGCAGGATCTACGTGTATTCCCTCGCTGTTGACCACATGACCCAAAAATTGAACTTCTCTAATCCAGAATTCACATTTAGAGAATTTAGCATAGAGTTGTTCTTTCTTCAACAGCTCCAAGATCTTTCTAAGGTGTTGTTCATGATCTGCTTTGCTCTTAGAATAAATCAGGATGTCATCAATAAAAACAATGACAAACAGATCCAGATACGGCTTGCACACTCGGTTCATGAGATCCATGAAAACCGCTGGTGCATTTGTCAATCCGAAAGGCATCACCATGAATTCGTAATGCCCGTATCTGGTTCGGAAGGCCGTTTTCGTTATATCTTCGTCTTGAACTCTAAGCTGATGATATCCAGACCGCAAATCAATCTTTGAGAAGTATTGAGCTCCTTGCAGTTGGTCAAACAAATCATCAATCCTCGGTAATGGATACCGATTCTTGATGGTTAGTTTGTTCAGCTCCATGTAATCTATGCACATTCTGAACGATCCATCTTTCTTCTTCACGAACAAGACCGGAGCTTCCCAAGGCGAGTAGCTCGGTCTAATGAAACCTTTGTCAAGTAGCTCTTGTAACTGATTAGACAATTCCTGCATCTCTGAAGGTGCTACCCTGTAAGGAGATTTAGCAACAGGAGTAGCTCCAGGAATTAAGTCAATACGAAACTCTACCGGTCACGCAGGAGGCAAACCAGATAGATCTTCAGGAAACACTTCAGGATATTCTTTCACCACAGGTACATCTTGAATCCTTTTCTTGTCCTTCTCCTTTTCTACCACATGAGCCAAAAATGCAACGCACCGCTTCTGTAAACACTTACGCGCTTTTATACATGAGATGATTTTGACATTGCGTTTTGCTTGATCCCCTTTAACTTCCAGTACACGATCACTCGACAATGGAACACGAAGTAGCTTTTCAGAACAGATGACTTCCACTCGATTAGAGGAAAGCCAATCCATTCCAACAATAATGTCGAAACTACCCAACTCCATCGGTATCAAATCGATGGTGAATGTATGACCATTAAGTGTAAATGGGCAATTTCTATAAACTGTGCTAACTATAATCTGTTTTCCGTTAGCTACCTCTATAATGTAAGGGAAATCTAACTGTTCCTCTATAGAATCTAATTGGCATGCAAAATCGGCAGAGATAAAACTCTGATCCGCACCAGTGTCAAATAGAACAGAAGCATAAAAGTCATGTAAGAGAAACGTACCAGTGACCACATTTGGGTCCTGGCGTGCAGCTGGTGCTCTAATGGCAAAGGCTCGTCCACGGGGTGCTTGAACTGCTGGTTGTGTCTTCTTTGGGCAGTTCTTCGCAAAGTGTCCTTGTTCGCCACAGTTATAGCATCCACCATGGTTCTGATTAGCTGGTGGAGGAAGAGCCAAAGCAACATTGTTGGCTGCTTGGTTAGGTGTCATCCGGCAGTGTTGGACCCAATGGCCCTTTCTTCCACATCCCATACATTGCTTGCAGGGAGTGTTAGCAATATGATGATACTGACACTTGGCACACAGAGGAAACGTGCCAGTGTAGGGTTTGCGGTTGGGGTTTTGTGGTGCTGCTGCTACTTCTTGAAGAGGTGTGGCCACCGTGTAGTTCTTGATGGCCTTCTGTTTCTTCTTCGGATGTTGCTGGTGATGTGGCTTCTTTGAAGACTCTTCCTTTCTCTTACCAATGTCAGCCTCTTTCTTCAAAACTCCAGAGGCAACCATCAAATCAGTGAGTTTTCCAGACAATCTCACTGCAGATTCGACAGTGGTAGGGTTGGCTGAAACAACCATGCCCTGAATGCCGGCGGAAAGTCCACCTACATATCTGTCTATCCTTTTCTCCAAAGTTGGTACCATGTCTGGCACCAAAGCAGCTAACTCGTGGTAACGAGTAGTGTAACCCATGTGATCAGCCCCTTTCATTACATGGTTGGATAATTCAACCTCCAATTTCTGCAACTCGTTCTTGGGGCAGAATTCTGTTCTCAGCAGTGTCTTGAAGTCTTCCCATGGCATGGCCATAGCTTCCTCTCTTCCTCGGGCGTTGATCTGACCGTTCCACCAGGTCAGAGCCCGTTTGTTGAATGTTCCAGCTGAGTAACGGACCTTGTGATGTTTGGGGCAGCTGCAGAGATCCAAGGTTGCCTCAATCTTCTCAATCCATTGGATTAATCCAACGGCTCCTTCAGACCCGCTAAAGCTGGGTGGTTTACATCCTACAAATGACTTGTAGGAGTAATGGGATGAACCTCCAGTATTTCCACTGGCTTCTCCTGATGAGTTGCCAGTGTTGTTGATCTCGTTGCGGAGGCGAAGGAACATCTCCCATATTGCCTCTTTTATCTGATTTGTCATCTGGCTACTCAGTAACGTCACCAGTGCGATAGTAGCATGATCCAGAGCCGGTGTTGTGCCCGAACCAGAGGGTTGAGTAATCAAAGGAGGAGGGGGAGGAGGAGGTGGAGGAGGTGGTGGTGGTGAATCATTTGGTGACGGTGTAGAGGAGTGTGGAGCCAAGTCCCGTGGTGTAGCTGTATCAGGGGAGGCTGTCTTCTCGGCGGCATTCTGATCATAACCAATAAAGTTATTGGTTAGTGCAATGATCAAATATAGAAGACAGTATGCAAGAAATTCCTAAGTCCTGTTTCTCTATAGCAGGGTCCCTAGGTTATAGTATAGGCCAATCCGTTTAAATAAGTGACCTATATTTCTCTATAACCATGGCTCGATACCAATCTGTCACACCCCGAGCCGGCGGGGTAGGATCGGAATCCCCGTCGGGTAGAAGGTTCCCGGGGCGTGACATCGTGATTGATAATCGGAATGATTAGATTGTTACATTGCACATGATATATAAATGAGAAACTTGCTAAAATAAAATAGAATTACAAAGTAAAATTACATCAGTTAAGTTTATAATTTAACGAAGTAAATCTATTATAACATCATAAATCTTCAATCTTGTATCTGCACAAGATATACAAAATAAATGTGTATGATGTCCAAAAGTATGCAGGTCCAAAAAGCTAGGTCCTCTATCTGTAACCTAGTCTAAAAGAAACAACTCTTCAGTTGACATGTTCGTTACCTGAGAAGTCATGCAAAAATAAAGTCGACACATGGTTGGTGAGTTCATTAAATTTTATAAAAATGAATTTGAACAACTTGAATGACAACCTTAACCTCACCATTAACCACCTATACCATCCAGTTAAGTATGCTTATATATAGGGCATATGTAGGGTCGAACTTACCGCCCGCCCAGCCACCGTCCTACCACATACTTAACTACATGATATATTGTTCCTGATGATAATTAAGCATTTCATTCCACTACCTTGATTCCATGACACATGACTCTTAACCGTTGATCACCCTGAAAATGTTTACATTGATTTCCCCAAAGTGACAACCTTAACCTCATCAACCACCACCTATGTTAACCAATCAAGTATGCTTATATATAGGGCATATGTAGGGGACAAGCCCCAGCCACCGTCCCACCACATACCGGACCGTTTAACATATTGTTGTTAATGATAATTAAGCAATTCACCCTTATCATTTCCCTAAATGATTCTTCAGTTCATTGTTTCTGTAAATACAACAATCTAGAATCTATGTTGATTCCTTAAGTTCATCACAATAATGATCAACCACAGTAATTGTAGAAAACAGTTATAAACGCTTAATTAAATAAATAAATAAACATTTAATAAAATCTAAGTCCTAATGATTTGGCCTTGGTCAACTCGAGTAGACTAGTATCTCAATCTTGGTACTTAGTAGTAGGGAAACTGTAAATATCATCAAACATATGACCTACAAATCAAACGGTCTAGTTAGGACTTCTTGAAATGTAGGGTTTTTGTTTCGTTCTTGATTCGTTTTGGCATATGTTATCTTTGATATTTCCCAGATTTTCCCTTGAAAATGATTTATTGATTCGTTTGATATTGTGGCAAGATGTACTTTATTCGTTGATCCTGGAATACTAGATTCGTTGATCAAATGTACTCTTGATTCGTTGTTCGACAAACACTTGATTTGTTGAACATTGAATATTAACTTTGCAAAGATTGTTTCGTTTGATTCGTTGAAATCCCACACTTGTTTCGTCAAAATGTTTCGTTTGATTCATTGAACTCACCCACTTGATTTGTCAAAATGTTTCGTTTGATTCATTGAACTCACCCCTTTGATTTGTCAAAATGTTTCGTTTGATTCGTTTGAAATGTTTAGTTTACCCCGATTATTCACTTAATTTATAAGTAAATAATCTTAGTAAAACCTGCATAAAATATTCCCAAAGATGGTCTAGGATAACATTTATATATGTAAAACATATAAATTTAAAAGCATTTAAGTAAACATTTTAAATAACAGTTTACGCATGCTTCTCAGCCCCGCGATTTAAAACAAAATGTTAGAAAAGGGGCAATGAACTCACCTGTGTTGATGTCTAATGTACTATCACAGAATGCGCACTCTTGTTTGTAAGCTAAGTATCTTCGGTTCCTGAGTTGTTTTATAAGAGTTTGAATACGATAAGTACACGTAATAGTCGCTGTGCCTAAGTCTTTGTCTTGGTGTGTGTAACTAAGTGTCCTAGTACTATGTGTATCTACAATCTAGTCTAACTTAGTTACCCTTTTTATGATCCCAAATCCCTTGTTTATTTATAATTACTTACTTTTAAATTTTACAAAAATTTGGGCAGAGTTTCCTTTGTTTTCTGTTTAAAATCCAGACAATTGACATTGTCTATTTTACAATCAATTCCCAATCATTTATAATAAACAAACTTTTGTAAATATATATAAACTTCAAAAGAAACCCATGACATTTATAAAATGTAACTATTAGCCATTATCTAAAGTCATTTTATTTATTAAAACATAAGTCATTTTATGAAAAACTGCAAGTTAAACATGTTAGAACTTGAGTTAACCAAATTTAGATCAATCCCAAGCCCTTTTGATAGTTCTTTGTTTCCCATAGTCCTTTGTTCGTCTGTGTATATAACTTAGCTTAGAGTGCACAATTGAGCAATCCAATTTAGTTATATAAGTGTTAGATGTAAGTGCTGACATTTACACCTACACCTTATGCAATAACATCCACTAATGAGTGTTCTTAGTTCGTTCTAAACTTTGAGTACTCTTATATTCATTTCCTTGATCTTACAACTAAGTTCAATAGCCCTAGGCACTGAATTTCCCTAATTAGATAACACTTTGGGGTTCAAACCTTTTTGGGCAGCGAACCTATTTGCCATTTGGTGTAGGTTCGGCAAACCTTCTGGGTTCGGCGAACCTTCTGGGTTCGGCGATTCAAGGTTTGTCCATCCTAGGTTCGTGGCAACATGGGTTCGTCTGACTTGGAAGGTTCGTCTAAGGAAAAGGTTCGTTGATCAAGGGTTCGGCCATGTAAAGGTTCGTGAGTCAGGAGTACACAGGTTCGGCTCTGGCTTTGGTTAGAGTCGACAGGTTCGGCTGGCAGAACTCAGGGTTCGGCTGTCAGCAAAATGGTTCGGCTAACCTGCAACAGGTTCGCCTGATCGTATTGAGTCACGAACCTGCATTTCTTCTTCATTTTTAAATCCCAACCTGTTGCAAATCAGTTTCTACAACTCACTAGTCATTCATATGTGTTTATCAAAGTGTTTCTATGTGTCCAATGTAACCAAAACCACAATAATCCAAGAGGTTCGTGATACACCCTTAAAACCGAAATAAAATCAATATTTACCTCGAATTTGGCGGATCAAAGCTTGAAATTCTTGTACTTCCTTGATCTACACAACGAGATGATCGTTTTGGCTCCAAGAACACTTAAATTCGTGAAGAATCGAACAAGAAATCTTAGTGAGAAAGGGAGTTTCTAGAGAGAGAGGGAGACGAGATTGAAGAGAGAGAGGGAGGTTGGTGAAGTGAGTTATGGCATTAACTTGACATAATAAATGCTTCACCACGCTCGGTTGGTCGGTCTCGTTCAGTTTCGCGTAAAATGCCGGTTCGCGTGGTTTTCGTCGCGAAACGACACGGTTTATAAAATAGGATTTATAAAATTATTCTAGGTTGTGATTCCTAATAAATTAACTAATATCTTCAATTTATTTTAAATTAAAAAAAAATAATTCTTTAAATTGAATCGTACGGTTGTCGCGCGTATTCGTTCGAATCGTCAACCGTACGAACACGACGATAACTATACTTTTCAATATTGTTTTCTAATTATAGAATATCATTCAGAACGTTAAACTTTCAGATACATTCGTACAGATCGTCACCTATACGAATAACCCGTCAATTTAGTATTCCCGTAACGATATTCGTGTTGTTTTGTTCTTTAAATCCTCACATACGTTTTTACATAATAAATCCTAACAAATAATCACATGATGGTTCTGTATTGCCAGATTATTATCTGACTCAAGAACCGTTGTTCTGAACTTTGTTTCTGTTAACTTGCTTATGAACTTGTGGTTTGATAACACGAAATGACTTTGACTATTGATATGAACATGAAATAACATGAAATATGTGTGGTTTGTACCTGTTTACTGTTCATGGCACTGTTGAGATCACTGTTCCGGTGCCGGTTCCGGCACTGATGTTACACCATGAGGTTCGCTAGTACAAGGGTTCGGCTAAGCAACAGGTACGTGGTCCCAGATGGGTTCGGCCATGCTGCACATAGGTTCGACTGAAGGAAGGTTCGGTAAGTAGGGTTGCGGCTAAGGGTTAGGCCCTAGGTTAGAAAGAAACTATAGGTTCGGCCGCCCCTTTTTCAGCTCTAAGGAGGTTCGGCCGCCTCCTTCTTGTCAAGAATCCAGCCCCATCATCAACATCATCTACTCCTATCTGTTATAGACTTCTTGCATACATTGTGTCCAGTTTATACAGGTTCGTATTTAGTTTTAGAGCTTGGTTACATCGACTTACAAACAAGAGAATGCAACCGATCCTCTTAGAGTGAGAAACCGAAAATAAAACACAAGATTTACCTCTAAATGTCGACCAAACGTGCGATTTCTTCGTGGGTTTGTGTTCTCCTCGATCACGCGGTCGTTTAGACACCAAGATCTCTTGAATCTGCCAAGAAACGAGGGAGAAATCCTAGTGAGAAGCTAGAGAGAGAGGTGTGGCGATTTTTGTTTTAGAGAGAGAGAGAAGTCTTGCAATAATGAAGAAGAAGAGAGGAGAGTGGGTTTTTATACCCCGTTCGATCCCCGCGTGCTCGGTCTCGTTTAATACGCGATAATAGTTATAAAATGCTCGGTTTTTAACGTAAAACACATTTAAAACATAAAGCATTTAAATAAATATGTTTCGTTTCCAAAAATGATTTTATTTAAATACGGTTGTTTCGTAAATGATTCCGTTAAATTATTTAAGTAAGCGATTTGTTTGAAATCCGTCTTAGGTTGTAATTCCTAATAAACGTTTTAAATCTTCATTTATTAATTTAATACCGTTAAATATTATTTCGTTATCTTGTCGAAACGTGTTACTCACATACGTATTCGTAAAGAATATTTACGGATGTCGGATAAAATTTCATGAGATAGTCTTTACAACTTTTTTAAATGTGTTATAACATTATACGGCTCGAGATATTTGAGAAAACCAACATGGAGCAACATTCAAAAAATCTATGTAGTGCATGATCATGTCCACGGGGTTCACGGCATGCTCGGAAGCATCGATTGCACACATTGGGAGTGGCACAATTTCCCAACCGCTTGGCCTCTAATAATCTCTGGATGTGGCATGCGTATTTTGGTTTTTCTTGTTCGAATAATGATATAAATGTTTTAGATCAATCACCGATATTTGACGACATATTAGACGGAGTCACGCCCGGGTCTTCATTTTATACTAATGACACCTACTACAAGTATATGTATTATCTTGCCGATGGTATCTACCCTGAATATGCTACGTTTGCCAAATCATTTACGTGTCCTCGTGAAGACAATGACAAACAGAAATACTTTAAAAAGGCTCAAGAGTGTACTTAAAAAGAAATGGTATATGATAAACAATCCATGTAAGATTTGGAAGAAAAGTAAAATTCGAGACGCTATGTATGCTTACATTATTTTGCGTAACATGATTTTGGGAGGCAAACGAAAAACTATTTGCCAAAATTACGAAGAGGTCGACACTCCGGTTGAAGAGGTTACATGGGAAGAAAGAGTTGAAATACGAGCCGAGATCCGAACCAGGGAGATACATAACATGCTTAAAGGCAATTTGGTTGAACATGTCTGGAAAAATCGAAGAGAAAATGTGTAGTTTTTTAAAAAGTATTTAATTTTATTTTAATGTTATTATGTAGTTTAATTTTTTTTATTATGCAATTTTTTTTAGTTGTATTTTGTTATATTAATTTATTTAATAATATTATATCTTTTTTTAAATTTAACTTTAAATTTCAAAAAATAAAAATCAAATAATAAAATATTGAATAAAGGTGGTGATGATGTGAGGTGATAGAGATGTGATGGGAGAGTGATGATAACATTGTAAAGATAATGTAGAGTGAGAAAGGGTGATGGTGTTGGTTGATTATGTGACGCTTACGTGGAGTGACAGGGCTTGATGATAACACATAGCCTTATAACAAACCGAATAAACATGAACGAGCCATTGTTCATGTTCGTTTGTTTAAAATTTAACTTGTTTACGAATTGTTCATGTACACTAATCGAACAAAAAATCTTTTTCTTGTTCGTTCATTAAGGAATTGAATTTGTTCATAAACGGCAAATTAGCATTTCCATTGTCAATTATTAGACATAAACATCTTAAAATTAAGCATTTAATATAAAAATCAAATCTAAATTTCTTTAAATAGAGTAATCATTAAAAATAATAATCGTAATTAAAATTATTTTAAAAACTAACATGAGTTTCAAATTTCTATGTTTTTCAAAAGACATAAATTTCAAATGAGTAGATTTTTAATTTGAATATTATGGTATTAAACTAAAATATAAAAAATTAAAGAATATACAATATATTTATCAAATTAACATAATAAATAAACGTAAACGAACATAAACGAACAACTTACCGAACGTTAATAAACACAAATGGACGAACACACCTTTGTTCATGTTCGTTCATTTAACTATACGAATGAAATTTCTTTTTTGTGTTCGTTCATTTGTTAAACGAACGAACATAAAGAAACTTCTCGCCGAACATTTCACGAACTGTTCGCTGAACATTCAGTTTATTTACAGCCCTATTTAAATTATATAATGAAAATATAAAAGTTATATTTTTAACAACATTTTTGGATGAGGTGTTACGTGGTAATGCAGTATTACTTAAAAGGGTCGCTAGTGTTGCAATTTTTAATATTTTTTTTTTGGTTAAAATGAGTGATTTAATGATTGATTGAGAGAGGTTTCTTGGAATTTGACATAATTTGTGAAGAAGGAGAGAGGGGACTAGATGTTTTTGTTTGGTAATATTTTTGTGTGATATGACCCTTATTAAGCCATGTCTTTCTTTTCATTCATAAATTTTTTTTGTTTTCTTACATTTGTACACAAATGATCATCCCCACAAAGAAAAGAGAGTGCTCGCCCCGGCCAACAAAGACCGTAATGACATAGATAACTGCTCCTCCCTTTCTCCGTCTTTAAGGCGAACCGTATGGCGGCTGGAAATCAAGACGACCTTTCTCGTAGATGGTTTCGGCTATTACCTTCTCCATTACTATGTTCTCCTACGCAGGAATACCCCCGTTAGCCGGCTTTTGTAGCAAATTCTATTTGTTCTTCGCCGCTTTGGGTTGTGGGGCTTACTTCCTAGCCCCAGTGGGAGTAGTGACTAGCGTTATAGGTCGTTGGGCGGCCGGAAGGTTGCCACGAGTAAGTCAGTTTTGAGTCTTTCCTGGCCAAATAAAGGATTTGGGGCTTCTTGCTACGCTACTTCACTATCAAAATCCTTTTTTTAGTCATCTATATAAAGAGAAAGATAGATCCATCTATCCTATCCGATTTCGATTTTTTGATATCGAAAAAAGAATCTATTTCATTCAACGTTTGATTCAAAGAACTGTGCTTAGCCCTCCCCCGCTCATGAAAGGGCTCTGCTGCAATGGATGGCAGAGGGTCCGTAGTACTCGAAGCACTGGAGTGATCCAGTACAAGTATTAGTAGCATAACAAAAACGCGTTCCTCGTCATTAATATGTTTGCTCGCGGCAATTGTGGCCTCTCGGTAGAATCGATGACTGCATCTTTGATGCACTGCTAGTACTCGTACATCTGAGAATTCTTAATTGGATAGTTGTAAATAGCCCCAGGGCTATGGAACAAAGGAGTATCCCGGACCTACACCGGGGTGTTGACGGTGATTTTCAAATCTCCTCAAGTAGGATTCGAACCTACGACCAATCGGTTAACAGCCGACCGCTCTACCACTGAGCTACTGAGGAACAACGGGAGATTCGATCTCATAGAGTTCCATTCCCGTTCTCAACCCATGACCAATATGAGCTCGAAAGGAAGGATCTTATGTATCTACTTATCATATTTTTGCCCCTGCTCGGTAGTTCCGTAGCAGGTTTTTTCGGACGTTTTCTATGATCAGAAGGAAGAGCTATAATGCTCACAGGGATAAATCTCGTGATTTTAGGAATACTTTTATTAGGCCTGATCTTTCTGTTTCGTCTTTTTGGATTGAATCGAAGGTCAGGCTATCGAGTTTTCTGTTTTCTGTCCCTATCCCTTCTTTCCTCCCTCTTTTGCTCTTGTGCCCGTATCTATCTCGTTTCTAATCTTAGTTTTTTTTTGATGTGTTTACAGTGTTGATGGGCACTTGTGCGGTTTCGGGATCGGGTGGTGAAGTGAATACGTCGGGTGGGGAAATAATCCCTTCCAATTCAGGTTCCGGGGGACCGTCATACTCTCACTCCTGGACGGAAGATTCATTCTCGATAGGAGTGTTGATGGAGCCATTTTCCGAAACGGAAATGGAGGTTCGTTCTTCAGTGGCACGTGAGGAAGCGGGCCCGTCCTTGATAGAATATAATTTGAATTAAGATATACATGTATTTAACAAGTAATATACTGAATCATGGATTTCATTTAATCTAGATCAAATCTATTATTAATTTGTATATCTTGTTTGTATAGATAACTAAATCTAAATATATTCAATAACTATTTTGTCTTATATTTATATATTTTAGAATGTTAAAACAAATCTTTCTTTTATTTTATTCTTTATCGTATTGGATTGACCCAATTTTAGCAATCCAAGAAAATAAAGTTTTCGCGGGCGAATATTTACTCTTTCAATTTCTATTTCAGTTCTATCATTAGTTCATAACTTTTCCGAATAGATGAATTGGTCTCTGGCCGGTTCCGCCATCCCGATCAATGAATCATTCGAATTCATTTTCACTAAAATCTTTTGAATTCACAGGTTCCATCGTTCCCAAAGTCAAATAGAAAAAAGGAAATCAATGTGATAGCTCATAACAAGGTTTTTCCAGTTCTAAAGAGTTATTATTGACGAGCTACAGCAATTGCGCCGATTAACGCAACTAAAAGAATTATTGAAATGAATTCAAACGGAAGAAAAAAATCTGTTGATAAATGAATCCCAATTTGTTGACTATTACTTATCAGATCTTGCTCTATCAACTGGGAATTTAAAACCGGATTTCCTCCATAAATTCTCCGATCTAAATGGTAGAGAAGTTATCATATTTATACCTTTCCTTGTTGGAGTTGTTTGGATGGGTGTTTACCCCAAAGTGTTCCCAGACTGCATGCATACATCCGTAAGTAACTTAGTACAACATGGAAAATTTCATTGAGAGGAATCAGCAAAGAAAAGAAAAAAGGTCAACAAACATCTAAAAGAAAAAAATCATGTCTAAAACAATGTATAGCTTCATACAAATGATACGAGTTGGATCTTCAGTGAGAATTAGTTGCGGTGCACGCATATAATGTATATATGTGTGGGTCATTAATGGGCAAAAGTAAAAGTGCAGTAATTTTCAAAGTTATTTCAATTATTTTGTGAAAATAACGATAAAATCATTGGGATGAGCAACTTCAAACGATAAATTTGAGCCGGGGATTCTTTCGAAGCAGCCTATCTATCCCAAATAGGATAGGGGTAAGGTTTGTATCTATCATTCCTCCTCAAACCCAACTGAAAAGTAGGAATATACTGGGTAAGGTTGTTGTTGTTGTATGGTTCTCCTGGTTCATGATTGATTGATCATCATAGTCGCTTGAAGATAATAAAAGGTTGGTGTACCATGAGTTTCTCAAAAGCCAGTAAAGCAGCTTTAATTTAAATGGAGAAGGGTGGTATTAAACTTATACCACGAAAAAATGTGTTCACACCCCTTAAACGCCTCGTAGTAACCACTACGAGGTGTATACGAGTCACGTGTACGAACGTCGGTCAAATGAGACGACAATGATTTGACTTAAACGTCACGTAGTGACCCATACGTGGTGTTTCTGTACAATGATCTGTAAAAAAGCACCGACAATGATATGACCTTAACGCCATGTAGTGACCTAAACGGCCCGTTTAGGTAAGAGGTTCAGATATTCTGAAATGACTATGTCTGATGATGGGGCACAAAAGCCACGTTTTGACCAAAACGTGGCGTTTAGGATTTTCCTATGCGCCTCATTATACTCAATATGTGGCGTTTAATGTTTAAAACGTGCATAACATTCTTGAGAAGCAAAGTAAGTTACGAATTCATCGACACAACATTTTATTCGTTTTTAAAATCGTCGATATAAACGTTTGTTTATGAATCATTTGATATTAAGTTGAACAAGTTTTCCCTTGTTTCGTTTATTCGAATTTGAGTTAGAATATTTACTTTTTACTAGCATATTTTTTATTAGAAAAATGTCGCGGTGGGACGGAGACTATTTCTTCAATCAATATTCCAACGTTCCACGAGTGCAAAAAACTTATTATGTATAAAACTATAGTTTAGTTGTTTTTGTTGTTAATCAAATGATAAATATAATCATAATGTTTTTAAGGATGAGACTGGTGTGCATTCATCATAGACTCCAACTAGACCAGTATTATCTTAACGAAGAGGTTGTGGCTCAAACTTCGTACTAGCAATTTGATTTGAACAAGGAACCTTACGTTGACGATGACGTTAACAGGGAATGTTGCGTTGGTGAACAATCATACCCACCCAAATTTGCGCTTAAAGAGGAACAATCTGACGTTGTATATCCAAATATGGACTGTAATACCAATGAGAATATATTTTTCACGTCTTTTTAGTTAGATGTACATTAGTATAATCACAACATTGTTCTCAGATATTCATTTCTATGGAAGAGTTGATGGCATGGGTAAAAATTAGAGCACTTGATAATGGATAAGTCGTAGTTACCGGACGATCTAAGAAAAAGAATGGGACTAATGAGGTCAACAAAATTTGGCTTGTGTGTGATCGTGGTGGTGAACACAATAGTGCGCCATCTTAAGGCGTATCGGTAGCAAAAAATCGGTTTTCCGTTTAAATTAGTAGGGATATATGACAGTGATTCTTACGGTTGGAAGCTTTAGGTTAGAAATGACAAACACAACCATGAAACTGCTCAAAATATTGAGGGGCACCCATTTGTTAGAAGATTGTCCGAGCACGAACAAAATATGATACAACATCTGACTGAGCAACACATGGAGCCACGCAGTATACTCTCCAGCATAAAGAAACAGAATCCTGACAATGTCTCTATCCGTAGATACATACACAACGTACAACAAAAGATAGAAAATAAACAAAAAGTCAGCACAACCCCAATGCAAGTTTTAGAGAACCTGCTACATACGAAAAACTACGTATACTATACTTGGGAAAACTCCGACATAGATGTCGTGGATGAGATTTTCTTTTGTCATAAAAGGTCATAAACCTGGTGGCATTCGTTCCCACTTGTTCTGATAATCGACGCGACTTACAAGACTAACATGTACAAACTTCCTTTTGTCCAGAATATTGGTGCTACCTCAACACACCATACGTTTTGTATTGCACACACGTTCATGAGTAAAGAGGAAGAGGAAAACTATCATTGGTATCTAGAAAGGGTAAAAGGGAGGCTAAGTAAGTGTATGAAGTCCCTTGTCATAATAATTAACAGAGATCTTACTATGATGAGTGCATGTCGTAAGGTATTTTCGGACGTTTCCAGGTATTTATGCAGGTGGCATATAAGTGAAAATATCGCCAAACACTGCAAGGCAATTTTTTCAGATGGTGAATGTAAAAGTTTAAGGGTCAGTGGGGGAATTTGTGTGACTCTTCGTCACCAGAACTTTACGACTATAACTACAACCGTCTTTACTAACAACTAGTCGCAGATAACCGTCAAAGTAAGTGACATTAAATATCATTATCATTATTTTTATTTAAATTACATTGTCGTATGTCATAGTTGTCTTTTATTTCAGGAGTTTTGAATTATGTGACACAGACTTGGTTAAACCCCCACAAAGACATGTTTGTTATAGCATGTACTAACAGAATGCCAAACTTTGGTCAACGTACAACTAACAGAGTCGAGAGTCAACATTCAAACTTAAAAAGAGACCTAAGAACACCTAATAACTCACTCTCGACACAGGTAGGTTTTATTGATCAAATGGTATAATCACAGGAGATAAACATGAAACATTGGTTTGAAACAAGTTTAATCAAGACATTGGGTCATCATAAAATACACATGTTTAATAACATGCGTGGTAAGGTTTCTCATAAAGCTCTTGATTTATTACTTGATGAAATGAATAAGATCAAGGTTCTGCGTCAAGGTAATCTGTCATGTAGCCACCAGTTGTGGACAAGTGGTGGCTTGCCATGTGCTTGTCGGATCTCAAAATATGAAAATACAGGTATCAAAATACTATAACCAATTCTTATTTCTTATATACATTTGTCTGGAAACTGATTCTTTTCCTTTGTATACAGAACCATCCCACTTTCTGATATAGATATCTTCTGGACAATGCTTAACACTCGGAACCCGACACTTCTAGATGACGATCGACGTCGAAGGACAAATGGATCTGGTGACACAGGAAATAAATTCAAAACTCGTGTCAGTGAAAAAGAGTCTGGTTAAAAAAATCCTATCTCAAGTGTTTCTGTTTAAAAGTGAAAAGAAAGCACCATTGGTTCAGAAAGATACACACGTACGTCCAACTTCGAAGGCTCAACAACAAAGGGAGGACGAATCTAGACATAGTATAGTTGTCGACTCACAAGAGAGTAGTTTTCAACTTCCAAGGCATAGTTCATTCACACCAGCAATGTCAAACCAACAAAGACACTCAATATAACATAGTCGTTCAACGTCCTCTAGAGGATAATAAGAACGTGAGACAAGTCAACTTGCCTCGGTAGTTGCTTCGCCAGTGAAACCAGGAGGAATGAACAATCTTAAACGATTTGGTGGTTACATTCCTTCAATGTAACACCACGTAAATTTTGTAGTAATTTTAATTTTATTATTTAATGGAAATGAAATTCGAAATCTTTACCATCGTATATTTCTAAATATACGACAAACATTGTTGTTATCATCATTTATTTATTATTAATACCTATAATAAACATTATGGACACACACACACATATAATATATATATATATATATATAATGATTATAACAAATAAAATAAAATAATAATAATAAATAAAATAAAATAAAAATAATAACTATAATGACACTTTCAAATTTTTAAGTTATCATAATAATAGTAGTAATAATAATAATAACAACAACAATAAAGGTTTATAAAAATAAGTTAGTACAAATATATAATATACATTATAAAGATTTTATACAAATGATTTGTTAATAAATTCAGAAATTTTTTATAAATCATAGTAAGTTAGTAAGATTTTATAAATTCCTCTTATTAAAACTAGAAGGACTTTGATTGCCAAAAATCAAACTGAAATTATAAACAAAAATGGGAGGGACTGTTTCTTCCAACTACCCAAACTCATTTCTTCTTCAACCCAAGCTCCCAACAAATTTTCCCCATGGAACCCGTCACACCTATCCTTGACCAAACTCGACATATAGCTCGATTTAGTAGATAAAATCGGCAAAGATCAAACCTTTATCCACTACAAACATTAAGGGATCGAAATCAAGTTCAAATATCTCGTTTAAAATTCAAATTTCATACGAAATCGCTCCTAAACATTCGTATTTGATCGGTATTTGAAAATCTATATAAACATGCATAAAAATAAAATTAAATCAACCCACATACTCATCTACCATCTACGAATCCCTCTGTGCACTCAAATCGTATTCAAGATCGGTCTAAATCAGGAATTAAGATCTAACCTTCCTTCGGTCGACCTTCTTTGAACGTATAACCAAAACCGAAGAATATGTAACAACAAGTAAGTATCCTATATACATTGTGATCGATTTTATATAATAATCGAAAGCCCTATGATTAATTTAACAATCGGATTGTTAATCGATCGGAATCAAGGTGAAAAGATCTAGGGTTCCGCTTCTTAGAAATATGAGATGGGGAGGGAACTGAAAGATAGGTGAAACAAATTTAAATCGAGTCTTTTTCAAGGCCAAGTGCCTAGATCATCGGGTTTAGTCCCATGCGGTTAAGATGCGGGGTACGATAGGTCGCGGGTTCGAGCCTTGGAAGGGGCTTTGGCCGAACTTTATGCAACTTTTGATTTAAACTTTATTTTAAAATTTTGTTTTCACTAAAATTTTTTATTGACTTAAAACATGGTACTTAGAAACAAATATATATATAATATTGTTTTATAAACTTTTTATAATATTTATTATATTATAACTTTAAATACTTGTTATTTAAGATTTTATTTCTAAAAGTTAATTTAAATCCATAAAACTTGTAACATTAAACTAGATTTTATTCTTTGTAATTACTTAAGATATAATATATATATATTAAAGTTTTATTGAAAACAAGGAAACTTTATTCCTTAACTGTTAAAATTAAATATAATATTTATAAAATTTCAAATATTATATTATTTGTAAATTATTTATTAACTTTAAAATAATTTTTACAAAATTTTAATGTTTATTCAAAGAAAATATTTTATCAAAGTTGTTTTAATAAATAACGATATAGTTATTATAAATATATTATTAATTGATTTTTTAGATTTAAATTATTATGTTTAACATAGAAACTGTAAACAAACTATTAAATCTATTAAAGACAATTATCACCATTACTACCACTATTATTATTATTTTTTTTTACATATTAAAAAATAATTATTTCATACATATGTATTAAACTTTAAAAGATTATCCAATTATAACATAAACCTTAAAATAGCTTAAAGTGGTGGTACATACAAACTCTTTTAGATCAAAACCCTTTATAAACTTTTACATATGAAATACAACACTAATCTAGTTGTGTCTGAAATTATAGTTACATTACTTTATGTGTGATTAAACAACATAGGTTGATTGGATTGTGTGAGATATTGCTTGACTACGCATTTGGCATCAATTAATTCCAAAGAATATATCATTGTCAATGTGAGTCTTCATAGCGTCTCTTTTTACTTGTTTTAAAGTTTTAGGGCTGAAACATGTAAACTTATGAACATTGCTTTACACTTTATTTCATGTGAACTTAGCTTTATGACATAAACTGTAATGAACTTAACTTGAGCTTGCATTGATAATAACTTTAGTAAACTATGATAGTATTGGATTGACCATCCCACCCAGGCTGGGTTTGCCTTTGTGGTAAATCTGTGGTGATAGGTTACTACTTCGACATTGTTTAGAATGCTAGCTTGGTCACAACTTAACTTTTGATATGCGTATGGTTTACTTACATGTTTTATTTCATATTAGCTTATTATGATATGTGACAACTTATCATTTCTCAAACTAATTTTGGTGTGTGTGCTTAAAACCTATGAAACTCACCAACTTTCTAGTTGACATTTGTTTTACACATGTTTCATGTGGAAATGCTACATAAGCTTGCTAGAAATTGTATCTAGATTTTAGTTCTTTATTTTGTTTAGCTTCTTGAATTTAAGATTTGATTTGAATTTATAATCTATTGGATGATGACTGATTGAGGTTTATTTTTGAATTTATTTTAATGCTATGTTTGGATATTACACAATAAACCCTGTGCTTTTAAACAATTTACACTTCGTGAACGCCCCGATAATTTCGCTGTTGGCCAGGGTGTCACATTCAATGTTTCATTGCTATGTAAGAAACATACAAGATGTTTTACCAGATGGTAATTGTGGTTACAGTTCTGTAGCCGTTGGGTTAGGGTTCAATGAAAATCAATGGGGTTTCGTTAGTCAATAACTATTAAAAGAGCTGGACACCCATAGCGAAGCATACATATATGTTAACTCGATGGACCCAGGTTCGTATGACGCAATACGTCATCGCATAAACTGGTTTCATATCAAGTCTGCACCAGAAGAACATTGGTTGCTTATGCTTTATACGAGACTTGTTGTTGCGCAAAGATTTGGCGTGATAGTTCACCTTCTCAGTCAACAGAGGTGTATCATGTTTTTCCCCTTATGGTTAGCTCCATCGGCTATACCACATCATAATGTGGTTTGTCTTCATCAAATGCCGATGCATTTCGTTAGCCTAAGTTTGGAGGGGGGATATCAAATTCCAACCCTAAGTGTGGTTTGCAAACGTTACCGAAATGATGTCACAGGTGAATGGGAGACATTATATCAAGAATAAATCCACCAGTATCAATCGATGATATAAACAAACCAAGAAGTATATTACCACAACGACACTTTGTGACAACTACACTTTGTATTTATCTGTCATCGTTCCTAAAGTTGTAATCTTCAAGGATTAATAAGACACAAAGAATTTCCCTAAGTTGCATTCATCATGTTCTGCTTTCTTATTAATTTGTTTAATCAAACCACCAAGTAAAAACGCTCTCGTTTTAATTGTAACGCCTCGTATGAAAATGCATATTGTCATGGTTATAATTAAATATAATATTAATACTAAATAAACAAAATATTATTCATCAAATATAAATTAAAAAAAAACTAAACGCCACGTATTGGCCATTACGTGGCGTATAGATTAAATAAAACCAACAAATGCCCCCTGACTCACACAAGCACCCCCCGCCCCACTTGTTTGCTCCTCGTTTCCTCTCCATCGTATGACCTTCGTTTGATCATCGTTTGCTACATACACACATCCAAGTGTGTATTCTGACCCATGATGTTTCTTAGAAAAAGGTGGATGTCCGTGGGTTGGGCCATTTGAAGCAAACAAGGGATGAAATGCCACGTATTGGCCATTACGTGGTGTATAGATTAAATAAAACCAAAAACGCCCCCTGACTCACACAAGCGCCCCCCCCCCCAAAGGGTGCAATACGAGTCGTTAGCTATTAGAATTTGAACAAAAAGACCGTTAAGGTCCAATACGACACATTTATTATTACTAGTATTATTATTATTATTATTCTTGTTGTTGTTGTTGTTGTTGTTGTTGTTGTTGTTGTTATTGTTATTATTGTTATTATTGTTATTATTGTTATTATTGTTATTATCCATCGCGCATCATTTTTTTTTGGCTTTTGTTGTGCAGACATGTCTCCTTCTGCCGAGTTTGACGAGTTCGATAATATTCTGCAGCACCCATGGTTACAATTCCCTCAGGGCACGATCATGTGTGGCAAACGCGATCTGCTGCTGAGGAAGACGATGGGATAGCAGAAGGCCATCGACTATGACTTGCTGATGCGGATTGCCGAGCGACAGAGGATGGTGACCATCATTGGCGAGGACACCCCATGGTCTAGGCTGTTTGAGATGGCTTACACACCTCATTACCGACTGATCACGGTGGATTTTCTCTACACTGTCATGTATCATCCTCTGTCTCCAGATTTCCGGCCATAGGCCAGTCAGCCATAGCCGCCACCGGAGATCTCGTTTAGACTGTGCGGAGAGGTGTATGGCATGTTTATACGAGAGTTTGCGTTGCTGACCGGTCTCTACACGGAGTCAGAGATTGACATGCCGATATACACAACAGCGATTTCTACAGCTGACGACGCGTCGTCAGCGCTTGGTTGCCGCAGACCGATGATGAGCAGTTTGTCCGTAGTGCCCTTGTCACACGTATACATGACCCGCTTATTAGGTATTTGCACCGGTGCATTTCCACATCTATTGTAGGACGTGGCATGAGCCAGGAGTGGTGCACGTCACAATATATGTTTTATCTATACTATCTGTTGACTTGGAGGCTGTGCAAACTTGCACGGTGTTTGGCGGAGTATTACGCTACTTACTACCACCACCAAGATAGAGGGAGGATCTTCGGCGGGGCGTACGTCACACGTATTGCACGCTTTCATGGGCTTATATTTATAGAGCGTGTAGATATGGATACGGTTCACTCCGGTCGATTATGTTCGGCATGCATATTGTGCAGCCGTTCCCCGTCGTCGGTCTTAGGTTCTCGACCAAGAGGGGCCTCATTTGGTAGCTAGGGCCAAATGATCTACACTACAGAGATGACAACCAGCCCCAACAGAAGCCTCCACCCTAGGTCGAGGAGGAGCCACATCTGGACGTGCCACATCAGCATCCTGAGCGCATTTACAGAGCTGTGAAACTTCCTGCTCGTGTTGAGGCTATGTTGCAGGGTATTGTAGATACCACTAAGCAGCTCCTTTAGATGCAACAGCAGCTGACTCGGCGAGTGGGTCGGTTGGAGGATCTGATCACATGGCAGATCCATATCGATCTTAGAGATGCTCATGCTTAGGGTATCCAGCTCCCTCCACTTCCGTAGCCATGACAGTATCCTCCTCCCCCTCCCCCTCCCCCTCCACCTCCACCTCCACCTCCACCTCCACCTCCCCCTCAAGATGATTTGTTAGTATTTTCAGCTACATTTGTTTTTGTTATGTGTAAACAAACACTTGTATTTTTGTTTATCTATTGTATATATTTGGTTCGTTTGGTTGGTGATGTATCTTTTTACTTTTACATATGTTTGTATCAGTTATATCACGTTAAAAAATTATGCATTATTTATCATGTCATTCTCTAACATCAATATTTTTAGACAAATACCATCATTTATATGTCAATTATTAATTGTATATTCAAGAATTATATTTAAATATTATTAAATATAATTGAAAACATTTTTGATTTTCAAAAGTTAGCTTAACCATATATAATTTTAAGAAGAACAAAATATAAATCGGTAACATATATTTTTATTCGACAATAAACAATTCAAAATAAGCCAACGGAGAGACCGCTTAAAAACAATTCAATATAAATGTACCGAGAGACCACAAAATACATAAAACAACTTACAAAAAAAACTACTACGGGCGGTGTTAAACTTTGTCACACCCTCAATTTCCCCACTAACGGAATCATACTGTTTATGGCGTGACAAACCAGGATCTCAGTCATTAGACATAGCGAAAGACCTCTATATGCTTTTCAAACATAGTTCACTCCCATTTCATAAAATCAAAGTTTAAGTGCTATAACTGTTGTATGACCTTTACGCAGAAATTTGTGTGCCTTCATACAAGATATGAGACGCATTGGTGTAATAATCTTCTCTCCTTGTACATATAGAGTCTCTCCATGTGGTAAGGGAATGCGGAAAACCTTGTCATGACATAATATTTCATGACATAAGAGTCTTGCTAGTCCATGAGATCGAGTAGTGAATTCCTTGATATCAGAACCCTCCATTTTGAGATGCCAGTATACATCCTCAAGTTTTTGCACCCCGTTACGGGGCCAATACTCTTCCTGCAACAGTGTTTCGACTCCGTCCCAAGTAAGGGCATTGGCCGCACCCAGGCCTAATCTTAGTACGTTAGAGTTCCACCATGTCAGTGTTGGACCCTCCAATGTACTAGTATCATACTTAACCTTCCTTTCCTCTGGACAATTGCACATCGCAAACACTGACTCAGATTTCTCAATCCATCAAAGAAGTCCGACAGCTCCTTTCGATACTTAGAAATTATGTGGCTTGGAGTCAAGGAATGTCTTGCACGTGCACATCGATAGATTCAACAGTCAACCATGTGGACCATGTGGTCCTGTTTGATGTGTCTGAGTATAGTTAGCAATTGCCTCAGTGATTCTATTGTTAAAGAGTGCATTGGGTTTTGTTGCGGTCATACTAATGTTGCCTTCTGCCATGATCTTCATATTCACAAATATAAATAATGATACTACATCCATCATATAATCACAATTTGTGCAGAAAGTAAACATAACACACAACCATAGCCACTAAGATAATAATTCTTAATTAATATGATAAAAACTAGTTCCACAAGTGTTCGTCAAAGATATGCAAAACAACCAAACATGAAATTATGTCTTTATGAGTACAGCCCACTCAGGTAAGTTTACTAAATGAAAAGTAAATAGAATAAAAATAATTATATCCCACTGTTTGATGTCACAATAGTGGATGATGAGTCCACCTGCTCTGCCGGACCACCACCGGCTCGATGATCATTCTCCAAATGCCCAACAATGAGTGTTAGGGCTTCCCCGGCCATAACACCTGCTACTATGGCTCCAGACTTAGCTGCTTCAGCTCGTGCAATAGCCTCCTCAGCTCTTGCCTCAACTGTTGCTGTAAGTAACTCAGTGCTCTCCAATCGTGCAGTCAGATCAGCCATAGCCTCTCGCATCTCCTCAACTGTATCAACCAAATTTTTATACACCTCACCAGCCTAATGCATCTCCTCAGTAAGGCTCCTCAACTTCTACATCACCCAATTGTTACACTGTAGCAAGCTTATGATCTCCCCAACTACCTCTCTCATGTTGCAAATCTCCCGCTCCTTACGTACCCAGCTGCGAATGAGGTCAGGGAACCACTGCAAGTATTGACTGTTCCCCCTCGGTCGTATATGTATCTCCTCATCATAGTAGATCGTGTCGTCCACTGACTCTAGTCACCTCTTCTTGGATTCTGGGGATGCCACAACTTGTTGTTCCTAATCCCGAGTAGGTGTGGTGGTGATGCCATATCTGCAGGAATGAAGAGCGGGTAAAATTAATAGCAGGAAAATTGGAGTGAGCTGCTCTTACTATGTGGAACGCCAACGTGCCAAATTTAAGGCTGGATGCTGCTAATGCCCTACCATGGGAGGAGTTCAAGTGAATGATGAACCGCGAATATTATCCTTGCGGTTAAGTGTAGAAACTTGAGACTGAATTCTGGAACCACAAGATGGTTGGTTCTGAGATCACGGCATACACTTCTCGATCGTATGAACTGGCACACCTGTGCCCAGAGATGGTAACACCGGCTTACAAGCACATTGAGAAATATATTAAGGGATTACCCCCTCAAATTCAGGGGATAGTACTTTCTGCTAACCCCATCACCCTGCAACAAGTTGTGCGACTAGCCCACAAGCTCACTGATTCGGCTATAGCACAAGGACTCTTACCACCCCGTGGTGCAGTAGCCAAAACCACTGACAACAAACGCAAATGTGATAACACCTTGAGCAAACCTCCCACTCTTCAACCACCACCGCAGCAACGTAACTTTGGATCTCCCCAAGCTTACCCACCACCCATCCCAACCACTCAGACCATGGAGCCTATGCAGGAAACACCCTAAGTTAACAAGTGCAATCTCCATCATGCATTGGGACTGTGTGGTGTCTTCCGATGCCAGCGCTGCGGGAAAACCGGACATGCAGCTAAAGACTGCAGGGGTGAACTACTGACTAAAACCCCACAACCAAAACAACAATAGCACGAAGTACCGAAGGGCTGCTTCGAATGTGGAAAGCCAGGGCACTTCAAGAAGGACTGCCCACACTTGATTAACAACAACCCCAAATCGTTTATAATTAAAATAGTTATAGTTAACTTATAAAATATGATTATTCGAAAAATTAATACTAGAAATGATCATTTACGAGTTGAAGCGTTCGTTTAAACGAATAAGTATGATAAACAATTATTCAAATAGTCGGGGTATAAACGATCGTTAAACTTAGTCAAACGTTGTTTTACTAATAATAATAGTAATAATAATAATAGTAATAATAATAATAATAATAATAATAATAAAATTAGAATGGATGTTGGTCCATTTTTAGCGAAACTTAGGTCATAACGTAGAAAAAATGATAAGGTCGTAACCGTATAATTAAAATTTTATAAAACGCGATAGTTTAAAGTTTTAACAGAAAAAACAAAATTTAAGCTAAATTAATTATTATATAAAAAGAAAAAAAATGAGTTAAGTGCACGTGTGCTGTGTGTTGTCCACAAAAAAAAAAAACAAAGAAAGAAAGAAAGAAATGAGGAAAGTGTACGTGTGCTATGTTACATGAATTGAAGATAAGAAAATGCTTATCAAAATATTCAAAACACATACATATCTTCTTAACAAAGAATTTTGTAGAAACATAAAGAAAAAAATTCGAGGTGGTTAACTTTCGAACAAACAACAATTTAGTTCGTTCATAAACAGAATGTTTCTTTAGCCTCTTTCATTTAAACTAGTACACGATTTGGTATTATTTCAATTTGTGAGTTTGATTTATAAATTTTAGATTTCTTAGAATATTATTAACGTATAGGGTTAGGGTTAAGATTCGAACCTATACATATACAAATGTTATGTTGAACTTGTAATCTGCTTTTAGGAACATGAAAATAAACGCATCAGGAATAATCCTTGCAAATAGGTTAAGGATAGATTAAGCAGAAACGCTGCCCAAAGTTATATTAAGAATTTCTAAGCTGTTACCAAGCTAACCAAAAATCCAGGTGAATACATTTAACTTGTTTTTAAATTTATAAATGAATTTTGAGCATAGTTTGTTTAAACTTTGACGCATAAAGGGATACTACGTGACCAACATTTAGGCTACTAGTATACGTATGATTTGCAAATTGTATCAGCATATGGGTGAAATTTCCATATGTGGCTGGTACAGGTGGGATGGAAGGTTAAACGTAAGACGCACTCCTAAGGCAACCTAACCAATGACCAGCTGTGGGCTGGAGGGAACAAAACGTAAGATGCACTGCGCAGTAGTTCCTAACCAGTGACAATTATAAACCAATGTATGCAGTAGTTGTATCGATCAGTGAAATAACCTGCTAATTCTGTAGTATTGCCATTATTAATTATGGTTAAAGGACCGAACATGCTATGCTTACATATCGAGTTTGTTATTTGTATTCACCAACATTATGTTGTTTTATTTTCAAAAAACTTTTCAGGTAATAATGAAATAGAAACAAGAAGCAAGAATAGAGATTATTGGCCTATGATGCCTTGAATATGATCTTGTGGTGAGACCATGGAGCTATTGGAGCTATGCCTCCAAGTCATGTATAAACCGGATATTATAAAATGATTTGAAGTTATGTGTTTATGAAAATCCGGTTTAGAATAATATGAAATGATGGTGTTCATACCTATGAGTATGAAATTTTATGAAATCCTGAAAAGTTACTTTTGAAAAGTTATTACAAATAACGAAATGTGGTTTTTCATACCTATGCGTATGAATTATTTGGAAACGATGAAATATTGTTTTCACATCTATGCATGTGAATTATTTATGATGTTTGAAAAATAACAATTTTCGCTACGTAAAATTTTGAATTCATGAAACATCGCTTCCGCTGAAACATATGAAAAAGGGTAAAAATAACTCTGACCGAGACTGTATAATCCATGAAACCAATCGGGTCGTAGAACCGGGTCGCCGAGATCTCAGGGTGTGACAGGATGGACTTGAGAGGCCCCGAGCCCTCGAGCCCCGGTAGTCCCCTCGGTTAGCAAAAGCATCAAAAGCATAGTTCTTAAATCGTAGAATAATCGTATATTATAGCAGCGGTGATCATTACATAACCTTTAATCGTAATTAAAACATCTAAACCACATTCGTAAGTTATTCTTTAATCTCAATAGGAATGTCAGTTCATGAATAGGTAGTCCTCATGTCATACCACGAGCCACCATATCCTTATCATAACTTGTTCAACCTGACATGCATGCTAAATCAAGTAAGCTTTCGCTGGTGAGTTCTAAGTTAACTTTTTACGAAAATCTTTACCCATTCATATCTTTATATAACATAACATAATTCAAATACATAATATACACATCGTCATGACATCAATCATACTGTGCATAAAACTTTAGCCTTCACTGCTGACCGAAGTCAACATGCTTGTGCATCACAAGACTCTATAACTAACAACCGAAGTCGACGTGCTTATATAAATACAAGAATCTATAACTATCAACTCGAAGTTGACAGCTCATACATGCATAAGACATCCTCAACTGAAGACACGCAGTCGACAGGCTTGTGTTTCCACAAGACTCTATAACTATCAACCGAAGTTGACATCTCATACAGGTACAAGACTTCTTAACATAACAATCATTCACATAACATCACTTTACATATATCCTTCATATTTATAACATAATTCATTCATACATAACGTGGTTTAAATCATTTAAACAATCATAATCATAAACCATTCTCGGCACCGCAGTGCTAAACTTTTGCCCAACCGCAGCTGCGACTTCAATATCACACTTCCTGCTCGACCTCGGCCGAGACGCTGAAAATCATTTACTTCTCAACCATGGTTGAGACTTAAAACATTCTTTACACCTCAACTGAGACTTTTTAAAAATCATTTACTTCTCAACCACAATTGAGACTTCAAACGTTCTTTACTTCAAAACATTCTTTACCTGAAAACATTCTTTATCTGAAAACATTTTTTACCTGACCATAATCATGTTAAAATCACTTTGATACAATAACTTTATAACATGCATACCAGCTCAAAATGATAAAACATTTAAAATAGAGCTACAAAGAACTCACCTGAGCTTAGTAAGGCATGATCTGCTAGCTTTCTTCATTTCCTTACTTTCTCACGTCCAGAATGATATCCTATTAATATGGATATCTTATCATGCTTATAGCCTTATCATACAATATAAACACTCTTTTCAGGGTTTCTAAACCGGTAGCACAACGATTACGTTATAGTTATCTCCAATACGAGTGTTTAGCTTGCTATAACGACCCGGAGAGTTTTATAAACTTAATCTTATTTATCTCAATTAATAATAAATTGAACATATCCTGAGATAAATTTACAACACTTATCATGAAGATGCTCCAATTTACGATGACTGCTCGGAACTTCGGCCTGTCGTAACTTTGATTCGGAGCTTTGTTTCGAAATTTTGCTTACACTCATTTTAATCATTTTTATCTCTGCATTCTTGTTATGCTTAAAGATAACTTATTTGCTCGGATTAGATAAGTGTATTTTCTTATTCAATTAGTTTGTTTTAGGGTTTTGCTAAACTTATTGCATAATAACATTGGTTTATGGCAACGGAAGCACATACATACTCATATCCAACACAAACCCGAAAACACCCGTGTAATATCAAACAATTATAACCAACCACGATTCATAACCCTGAGCCAGATCCTATTTACTTGAACTACAACTACTAAAAGTAAATCATACCTTTAAATGCTGAACGAAACTCCAACTGGTTCAGGTTCCTACGAACGGATTTACAGTCGTATGATATATATATATATATATATATATATATATATATCAAAACTACTTAAATTCTTTCCTTGCTCGTAAAATACGGAAGTTGATCAGAAAGAACTTACAAATCTTCAAATCTGGAAAATTATCGCTTACGAATTGTTGAGTCTGTTAAATTGAAAAATATCTTGCAATGGAGATAAACGTCAACATTGTTTGAATTTCAAACATTATTTAATTTGAAATTTACATTTAGGGCCCTTGAACTTTGAGGTTCTATTCTTAAAACCCCCTTCTACTTTGCTCACATATTTTTAGTATTCACGAGCTTATATCGTGTTCATACTTTATCGTATAACGGTCCCGCTTATATTAATGTGATCGTAATTACTTCGAGAACGTTCATAAAAATTTCGAACCCAAACGGTCACAGAAATTTTTGCACGTTATTAATAGGCTTTATAACGTGTCTATACATTATCAGATATTTTTATCGTTTATATCCTTTTGATCATATTTACTTTACGAATTTTTATATAAATTTTGGACATAAACGGTTACCGAAATTTCACACTCAATTCAGGTCACAGCGTTCGGGCCGTCGAGAGTCCGGGGTGTGACAGGTCATATTCGGTCCTTTAACCATAATTAAATAATTAATAGTGGCAATACTACACATTTAGCAGGTTATTTCACTGATTGATAAAACCACTGCATACCCTGGCTTGTACTGTCAATGGTTAGGAACAACAGCGGAGTGCGTCTTACAATTGTTCCCTCCAGCCCACAACCCATCACTGATTATGTTGCCTGCGAATTGCATCTTACGTATAACCTTCCAGCCCACGTTACCAGCCACATATGGGAATTTTACCCATAGCGGATACAATTTGCAAATCGTACGTATACTAATGGCTTAAATGTTGGTCTAATAGTGTCCCTTTATGCGTCAAAGTTTAAACATACAATGCTAATAAAAGTCATTTATAAATTTAAAAACAAGTTAGATGTATTCACTAACATTATGTTGACGTTTTATTTTCAAAAACTTTTCAGGTAATAATGAAATATAAACCAGAAGCAAGATTAGAGATTCTTGGCCTATGATTCCTTGAATAAGATCTTGTGGTGAGACCATGAAGCTATTGGAACTATGCCTCCAAGTCATGTATAAACCGGATATTATAAAATGAAATGTATTTATACATGTGTAAAAATCCGGTTTACTATAAATTGAAATAATGGTGTTCATACCTATGCGTATGAAGCTTTATGAAATCCGGAAAAGTTATTTTGAAAAGCTATTAATAAACAATGAAAATGTGGTTTTTCATACCCACGCGTATGAACTATTTATAAATCATGAAAAACGGTTTTCACATCCATGCATGTGATTTATTTGAAAATTATGAATTTAAGAAATAACGCTTCAGCTTAACACATATGACCGAGACATATCCATGAAACCAATTCGGGTCACAACACTCGGGCAGCCAAACAACAACAACAACAACAACAACGGGAACAATGGCCCGAGGGGACGAGCCTTTGTTATTGAGGTAAAGGAGGCCAGAAGGAATCCCATCCTTGAAACATGTACGTATTGTCGCACCCCGGCCTTCCCGGCCTGTGCGAGGGCGCGACTGGACTGATCTTGCAGTATCGCAGTCTCCAGTTACACAGTTGCGAGACCTATATGTCTGGTTTCGTACGTACATCCAATAACTTGGATAAAACAGTTTGTAAAATCAGAGCCGCGGAAGTAAAGTATAAGTTGTCAAAACAGATTAATTCGTAAGTTGCGGAAGCGTTCACAAAATAGGTTTTCAAAATGACATAGGTTTAAAGTTTGCGGAAGCAATTAAAGGTGTTTAACAATACGTAACAATCAAATGTTTAAATATTATCCAATGGCCTAAGACACTACAGTAGATGCATGGACTCCATCCTCGCATCCTACTCCTTGTGCGCATGCCTTAGCTACCTGAGAAAACACGCTAGGAAAAAGGTCAACACAAAGGTTGGTGAGAGCACAGGTTTTATATCAGCAGTAAACATCAAAATGTTTAAAGTAAATGTTTGTAGGTTTACATTCCAGTACAATTGCAATATCCACTGATAGCTAGTCAATATGAGTTATACCATATGCGGGTTCGCAACCGAAGCTAACATGCTGCCTCCCGCCATATCCATCCCACAAGATATGGCAATGTTGTTTGGTCAATTATGCACTGTTCCGACCTCCAGTCGGGGTGGCCATACGGCGCGCAACAGTGGGGCTTGTCAGGCCCAAATTGTACTATTCAGAATTACCACGCTAAACGCAACGTGCTATTAACGGTTCGAAGTGTGTTTAATGGGGACTTATTAGTTTTGTTGATGAATACCACACATATGCATATACGATATTAGCATTTACAAATTTAACCAAAAAGTGTGTATGTTGTTCAAAACAGTTGTATGCACTGTTTTCTCCCCCAAAGGTAGAAAATGTAAAAAGGGGCCGTGAACTCACCTAATAGAGCAGTTCTGGTTTGTATGTGTTCGCGTCTTGCGAATGCTAGCACCTGCTAGTATGCACCTATAACCATATAGGTGTGAGTATGTGTTTTGTGGTGTGTTGTAACGTTCTTGAAAATCATAACGTTCTTGTTTCGGGAAACTTTCTATATTTAGAAAGTTTCTATTTTTGGAAAGTATAGCTATGAAATCCCATTTCATAAAACAAATCACTCTAGTATGTTTGTAAAAACATATGTAAACACTTGAAATAAGTCGTTTGTGCATAAAGTACCATTTATGCCATTTTATCCAAACAAAGTTTCCTAAAATAGCAAGTTCTCGTTTAAAAGCTTGTTTTCACAAATCCAAGTTTCCAATATGCTTAGAAATCATTTGTAAACATATTTCAATGATCACAAATCATCAAATCATTCAAAAACATCAAAAGCCCTCTTTTGATTTACAAAAGTTTCCATAAATAGTAAGTTTATACAAAATCATGTTTTTGACAAAATCAAATATCCAAATATGTTTCTAAACACCTTAATATGCATTTGACAACATCTAGACATGTCTAACATGTCTAGATCATCACCAATCTATGACTTGCAACATAAAAGTTTCCTTTTATGGCAAGTTTACCTAAATCATCACCAAATCAATCAATAACTCAACAAAACTCAAATCTAACATTCTTAGACATTAAAATCAGTAGATCTAACTCATCTAATACATCAAATCCCCAACAAATTCGTGCATGATGGCCACATGGAGTTGCATGGGCTCAAATACACTTGCATGTGGGTTTTTAGCCCTTGCATGTACGATCTAACAACTAATAAACGTGTAAAACTACCTTAGATGACAAGATTCGAGTTGTACAGCTTCTGATGATGAAGATTCAGTGGTTCGATGGTTGTTCCAAGCTTCTTTGGTTCCTTCCTCAAGCTCCAAGCCTTTCAAGAATTCCAATAGTGAAAGAGATGTCCTCAAGAGAGTTTCCAGGGGGTTGAGGCTTAGTTTCAGTGGGTTTTGGTCGGTATATGATGAAGGAGTTCGAATAAAATGGAGAGAAACCGAATGGAAAATGAATGGGGTTGGTTTTTAAAAGAATTTTGATATGCATTGCCTTCGCGTACCGCAAAGGCCGATCAAGGTCTTCTTCGCGTACCGCTGAGGAACTCTGGAGTCTCGACTCCCGGTTTGCTTCGTGTACCGCGAAACCTTTCGCCATGGGGTCTTCGCGTACCGCGATGAGTCCATTTTCATGTTTTTTGATTCCGATGATTCGATTTCGCTTGTGTTTGATTCCCAACGTTTATCCAAAACATCTAGCGCGTGTTTAGCACATAATCATAAAATAGCACATTAGTTTGATTGATCACCAACGTTCATGAGACTCGTGTGTGTTTCGATAATTGCTCGAATTATCGGTGATCGTTTGTGTTCGTCGAGACGAACTGTTTGCATGCTTGATTAACCATAATCAACATATATTGCACAATTCAACAATTCTCCGAATTATTGTTTTGTCTTTGTGTTTTGATTGCCACACTTGATTTCCAAAACCAATGAGCAATGTACGATTCGATAGTTCCTCAAACTATCGTTTCGCAGTTGTGTGTGTTTGACTTATCTAATTAAACTTAATTAAATGAAATGCAACAAGTATGAATGTGAAATACATAGAGTGTAAGAGTTGCAATTTACCTGAAATTGTCGGGTGTCACATCATCCCCTTGTTGAAAGAAATTTCGTCCCGAAATTTGGTTGTTGTTGATGGTGTTTGAGGAGCAAAAGTGTTTGAGAAACAAAACATTTCTGGTTGTCACATCATCCCCTTGTTGAAAAGAAATTTCGTCCCGAAATTTATTCGTTTTTGTCGGCGTTCGACGTTGTCTGTTTAAAGAGTTGGGGATATTTGCGCATCATCTGATCTTCACATTCTTATGTGAATTCAAGTCCGCGTTTCGAGTTCCATCGGACTTTGACAATTGGAATCCGACTTTGTTTGAGTTGTTTGACCTCTCGGTCCATGATCTCTACCGGTTCTTCCACGAACCGTAGTTGTCCATCCACCTGGATCTCATCCAGTGGCTAGTTCTTATCTTATAAACATTTCTTCAGGTTCGAGACATGAAATACGTCTTGACCTCCATCGAGTTCAGTTGGTAGGTTGAGTTGGTATGCCACTGGACCAATCCTTTTCAGGATCTCGAAGGGTCCAATATATCGTGGGTTCAGTTTGCCTCGTTTACCAAAACTAATGACACCTTTCCATGGCGAAACTTTCAGAAGGACTCTATCTCCTACTTGAAATTCCAAAGGCTTTCGGCGTTTGTCGGCATAGCTCTTTTGACGATCGCGAGCTACTGCCATGCGGTTTCTAATTTGCATGATCTTCTCTGTTGTTACATGTACCAGTTCCGGGCCTGTGAGCTGACTGTCGCCCACTTCCGCCCAACAGATGGGTGATTGGCATTTCCTGCCATAGAGTACCTCAAAAGGCGCTGCCTTGATGCTTGTGTGGTAGCTGTTGTTGTAGGAGAACTCCACCAACGGTAGGTGAGTTTCCCAGCTGTTACCGAAGTCTACTACGCACGCTCGTAGCATGTCTTCTAGAGTTTGTATGGTGCGTTCACTCTATCCATCAGTTTGTGGGTGGTATGCTGTACTCATATCCAACCGCGTACCGAGCGACTTTTGCAATGATTTCCAAAAATTTGAAGTGAATCGAGCATCTCGATCTGAAATGATGGAGATTGGCACTCCATCATGCGAGACTACTTCCTTGAGATAAATTCTGGCTAGCTTTTCCATCTTGTCATTTTCCTTGATCGCAAGGAAATGTGCTGACTTAGTCAGTCGGTCCACAATTACCCAAATAGTGTCACATCCACCAGGAGTACGGGGTAATTTGGTGATGAAATCCATGGATATTTGTTCCCACTTCCACATAGGGATCTCAGGTTGTGTGAGTAATCTAGAGGGTTTCTGGTACTCAACCTTGACTTTGGCGCAAGTCAAGCATTTGCTAACGTATGTGGCGATTTCGGCTTTCATGTTTGGCCACAAATAGAGAACTTTCAGGTCATCATACATCTTATCAGATCCAGGGTGAATGGAATGCCGTGACTTATGAGCCTCGTCCATCACAAGGTCTCGTAAGTTTCCGTGATGTGGAACCCAGACGCGTTCCATGAAATAATGTAAGCCATCAGCTTTGACTTCCTAGTTGTTTCTCCATTCCCCTCAATGATTCAGCTGCTAGGTTTTCTAATTTAGGTGCATCCACTTGGGCAATACGCATATGCTCAGGGAGATTGGGATGGATGGTGCGTTGTAAAGATCGTACCCTCTTGGGTTTTGAAGTATTCTTCCGACTTAGGGCATCGGCCACAACGTTGGCCTTCCCCGGGTGATACTTGATAGCACACTCATAGTCGTTGAGAAGTTCGAGCCAGCGACGTTGTCGCATGTTCAGTTCCTTCTGCTCGAATATGTGTTGGAGACTCTTGTGGTCAGTGTATATAGTACACTTTGTGCCATACAGGTAATGTCTCCAGATTTTGAGTGCAAATACGACTGCTCCAAGTTCCAAGTCGTGGGTGGTGTAGTTCTTCTCGTGGACTTTCAGTTGTCGGGAAGCATAGGCGATCACCTCCTCTCGCTGCATCAGCAGACAGCCGAGTCCTTGTATCGAGGCATCGCAATATACTACAAAGTCGTCTGTTCCATCAGGAAGACATAAGATAGGTGCACTACAGAGTTTATGCTTGAGAAGCTGGAATGCAGCTTCTTGTTTGTCAGTCTAGAGATATTTCTTGTCCTTGTGGGTGAGAGCTATAACTAGTTGGGTTATATTAGAGAATCCTTCAATAAATCGTCGATAATAGCCGGCCAAGCCTAGGAATTGCCGCACCTCAGTTGGGTCTTTGGTTCTTTCCAGTTCTTGATCGCCTCTATCTTGGATTTATCCACATGAATCCCTTGTTCATTAACAACATGTCCCAAAAATTGGACTTCTCGAATCCAAAAGTCGCACTTTGAGAGTTTAGCGTATAGCTTTTCTTGCCATAGCAGTTCAAGAGCCAATTGATGGTGCTCCTTGTGTTCCTCTTGGGTTTTGGAATAGAAGAGAATATCATCTATAAAGACAATGATAAACTTATCCAAGTAAGGTTTGCACACTCTATTCATGAGATCCACGAATACTGCGGGTGCGTTTGTGAGACCAAACGGCATAACCAAAAACTCGTAATGGCCATACCGAGTGCGGAAAGCAGTCTTAGGAATATCCTCCTCTTGAATTCTCAACTGGTGATACCCTGATCGCAGGTCGATCTTGGAGTAGTTACTTGATCCTTGCCATTGATCGAACAGATCATCAATGCGAGGTAAGGGGTAACGATTCTTGATCGTCACTTTGTTCATCTCACGGTAGTCGATGCACATTCGAAACGTGCCATCCTTCTTCTTTACAAACAACACTGGAGCTCCCCATGGTGAGAAGCTGAGTCTAATGAAACCCTTGTCCAACAGCTCCTGGAGTTGGTTGGACAATTCCTGCATCTCAGAAGGTGCAAGTTGGTAAGGTGCTCGTGCGATAGGTGCTGCTCCAAGTGCAAGGTCTATGCGGAACTCCACTTGTCTAGGTGGGGGTAGTCTTGGTAGATCCTCAGGAAATATGTTAGGATAGTCACATACGACTGGGATGTCTTCTATTCTCTTCTCCTCTTCGGTCTTGTAGGTGATAAGCGCCAAAATGGCCGTGTCCCTTTCGTAAGCATTTGTGAGCTTTCATGCACGAGATGATGTTCAGAGGAGTGTCACTCCTTTCAATATTTATGTCTAGGGTTTCTCCACTAGGGAGGGGTATGCGCACAACCTTGTCGTGGCAAATGATTTCAGCTTGATTATCAGACAACCAATCCATGCCCACTACGACATCAAAACTACCTTGTGTAACTGGCATAAGGTCAATCTTAAATTTATGATTTGCTAGTTCTAGGGTGAAGTCCCTCAGAATGTGCTTACTTACCATTAATTTACCATCAGCTAGCTCTATGGTATACTCAACCTCTAGAGGTATTGGGGGTAATGGAAAGTATCTCACTAAAGTACTTAGATATAAAGCTTCTCTCAGCACCAGTATCAAACAATACAGAAGCATAATTATTGTTCAAGAGATACGTACCAGTTGCGAGATTGCGGTCGTTTCTGGCTTCCTTAGCCCCGATCACAAAGGCTCGTCCCCTCGTGCCATTGTTCCCATTGTTGTTGTTTTGTTGGTTGTTGTTGTTGTTCTTCAAGTGTGGGCAGTCCTTCTTGAAGTGTCCTGGTTTCCCACATTCATGGTACCCCTTCGGTGCTCCCTGTGGCTGTGGTTGTGGCCGTTGTGAGGTTTTGGCCAGCAGTTCGCCCCTGCAATCTTTAGGTGCATGTCCCATTTTTCCGCAGTGCTCGCATTGAAAGTTACCACATTGTCCCTGTGCATGATGGAAGTTGCACTTGTGGCATTTAGGGTGTTTTCCAGCATAGCCTCCTTGGTTCTGGGTGGATGGGATGGGTGGGGTGTAAGCTTTGGTTGATCCGAACTTACGCTGTTGTGGAGGTGGTTGTAGAGTGGAAGGGTTGCTCAGGGTGTTATCCCTTTTGCGTTTGTTATCAACAAATTTGGCTGGTGCATCGCGAGGTGGTAAGAGTCCTTGTGCAACAGCCGAGTCAGTGAGCTTGTGAGCTAGTCACACAGCTTGTTGCATAGTAATGGGGTCAGCAAAAAGTACCATACCCTGAATTTGAGGCGGCAGTCCCTCAATATACTTCTCAATGTGTTTGTAGGCCGGTGTTACCATCTCCAGGCACAGGTGTGCCAGCTCATATGAGCGAGCAGTATATGCTTTGACCTCGAAACCAACCATCTTGTGGTTCCAGAATTCAGTCTCTAGTTTCTGCACTTCACCGCGAGGACAGTATTCGCGGTTTAACATCCTCTTAAACTCTTCCCAAGGTAGGGCGTTGGTTGTACCGAGCCCCAGATTCTGGACAGTGGCGTTCCACCAAGTGAGGGCAGCTCCCTCAAATGTCCCTGCAGCGAACTTGACTCAGTCCTCGTTCCTGCAGTTGCTCATGGCGAAGGCCGACTCTGCCTTCTTTACCCAGCGTAACAGTCCAACGGCACCCCTCTGTGCCGCTGAAGGAGTGGGGTTTGCAGTCCAGAAACATTTTGAATGTGCAGAGAGGAGGGTTGGGGTTTGCTCCTGAGATATGTAAAGAAAGAAATTGGATTCAGACTATGATAAACACGTTGTGTGGGAACGAGTGTTTTGTTGTGCAAGGTGAATGTGAAATAAGACTCATCACCATGGTTTAGTGGGTTTTGATTACGAGTAGCTTCCCGTGCAGCAAGCGCCTCTTCAACCCGTTCGTTGATGAGTGCGTTCAGTTCAGCTTGTGTTAAGCTGATGTTTCCACGTCCACCCGCATTCCTGCGTCCTCCGCGTCTTCCAGCCATGATCTTCATAGAGAGAATAAGTGTTAGTGTACGTCTATGACTAATACAGTGTGTGTGGTACGTACTGTAAAGAAACATGTGTGTGGTAGGTACTAATAGAATATGTCGCACCCCGGCCTTCCCGGCCTGTGAGAGGGCGCGACTCGATTGATCTTGCAGGATCGCAGTCTCCAGTTACACAGTTGCGAGACCTATTTGTCTGGTTTCATACGTACATCCAATAACTTGGATAAAACAGTTTGTAAAATCAGAGTTGCGGAAGTAAAGTATAAGTTGTCAAAACAGATTAATTCGTAAGTTGCGGAGGCGTTCACAAAATAGGTTTTGAAAATGACATAAATATAAAGTTTGCAGAAGCGATTAAAGGCGTTTAACAATACATAACAATCAAATGTTTAAATATTATCCAATGGCCTAAGACACTACAGTAGATGCATGGACTCCATCCTAGAATCCTACTCCTTGTGCGAGGAAAAAGGTCAACACAAAGGTTGGTGAGAGCACAGGTTTTATATCAGCAGTAAACATCAAAATGTTTAAAGTAAATTTTTGCATGTTTACATTCCTGTACAATTGCAACATCCATTGATAGCTAGTCAATATGAGTTATACCATATGCGGGTTCGCAGCCGAAGCTAACATGCTGCCTTCCGCCATATCCATCCCACAAGATATGGCAATGTTGTTTGGTCAATTATGCACTGTTCCGACCTCCAGTCGGGGTGGCCATATGGCGCACAATAGTGGGGCTTGTCAGGCCCAAATTGTACTATTCAGAATTACCACGCTAAGCGCAACGTGCTATTAACGGTTCGAAGTGTGTTTAATGGGGACTTATCAGTTTTGTTGATGAATACCACACATATGCATATACGATATTAGCATTTACAAATGTAACCAAAAAGTGTGTATGTTGTTCAAAACAGTTGTATGCAATGTTTTCTCCCCCACAAGTATAAAATGTAAAAAGGGGCCGTGAACTCACCTAATAGAGCAGTTCTGGTTTGTATGTGTTCGCATCTTGCGAATGCTAGCACATGCTAGTATGCACCTATAACCATATAGGTGTGAGTATGTGTTTTGTGGTGTGTTGTAATCCAAACAACTCCAAGTGTCGGTGTGCTCAACCGAGTGTATGTGTGTTGACTAGTGTTGACTCGACGAATCGTTCGTGACACGATTGTTGTGTTTATGTGTCTTAATGCAAATAAGACACCCAAATTGCATCCTATGACTCAACTCATATTGCTTATCTGAAAGTAAATTTTGAAAATCATAACGTTCTTGTTTCGGGAAACTTTCTATATTTAGAAAGTTTCTATTTTTGGAAAGTATAGCTATGAAATCCCATTTCATAAAACAAATCACTCTAGTATGTTTGTAAAAACATATGTAAACACTTGAAATAAGTCGTTTGTGCATAAAGTATCATTTATGCCATTTTATCCAAACAAAGTTTCCTAAAATAGCAAGTTCTCGTTTAAAAGCTTGTTTTCACAAATCCAAGTTTCCAATATGCTTAGAAATCATTTGTAAACATATTTCAATGATCACAAATCATCAAATCATTCAAAAACATCAAAAGCCCTCTTTTGATTTACAAAAGTTTCCATAAATAGTAAGTTTATACAAAATCATGTTTTTGACAAAATCAAATATCCAAATATGTTTCTAAACACCTTAATATGCATTTGACAACATCTAGACATGTCTAACATGTCTAGATCATCACCAATCTATGACTTGCAACATAAAAGTTTCCTTTTATGGCAAGTTTACCTAAATCCTCACCAAATCAATCAATAACTCAACAAAACTCAAATCTAACATTCTTAGACTTTAAAATCAGTAGATCTAACTCATCTAATACATCAAATCCCCAACAAATTCGTGCATGATGGCCACATGGAGTTACATGTGCTCAAATACACTTGCATGTGGGTTTTTAGCCCTTGCATGTACGATCTAACAACTAATAAGCGTGTAAAACTACCTTAGATGACAAGATTCGAGTTGTACAACTTCTGATGATGAAGATTCATTGGTTCGATGGTTTTTCCAAGCTTCTTTGGTTCCTTCCTCAAGCTCCAAGCCTTTCAAGAATTCCAATAGTGAAAGAGATGTCCTCAAGAGAGTTTCCAGGGGGTTGAGGCTTAGTTTCAGTGGGTTTTGGTCGGTATATGATGAAGGAGTTCGAATAAAATGGAGAGAAACCGAAAGGAAAATGAATGGGGTTGGTTTTTAAAAGAATTTTGATATGCATTGCCTTCGCGTACCGCAAAGGCCGATCAAGGTCTTCTTCGCGTACCGCTGAGGAACTCTGGAGTCTCGACTCCCGGTTTGCTTCGCGTACCGCGAAACCTTTCGCCATGGGGTCTTCGCGTACCGTGATTAGTCCATTTTCATGTTTTTTGATTCCAATGATTCGATTTCGCTCGTGTTTGATTCCCAACGTTTATCCTAAACATCTAGCGCGTGTTTAGCACATAATCATAAAATAGCACATTAGTTTGATTGATCACCAACGTTCATGAGACTCGTGTGTGTTTCGATAATTTCTCGAATTATCGGTGATCGTTTGTGTTCGTCGATACGAACTGTTTGCATGCTTGATTAACCATAATCAACATATATTGCACAATTCAACAATTCTCCGAATTATTGTTTTGTCTTTGTGTTTTGATTGCCACACTTGGTTTCCAAAACCAATGGGCAATGTACGATTCGATAGTTCCTCAAGCTATCGTTTCGCAGTTGTGTGTGTTTGACTTATCTAATTAAACATAATTAAATGAAATGCAACAAGTACGAATGTGAAATACGTAGAGTGTAAGAGTTGCAATTTACCTGAAATTGTCGGGTGTCACATGTATCTCCTAAACGATGATTGCGCATCTGTGTTTTTTTGATACTGGAGCTGAGAAAAGCTTTATATCTAAGTATTTTGATAAGATACTTGCCATAACCCCAACACCCTTAGAGGTTGAATACACAGTAGAGCTAAATGATGGTAAGCTGATTGTAACTAAACACATTCTAAAGGATGCACCCTAGAGCTAGGAAACCATAAGTTTAAGATCGATCTCATGCCAGTCACAGTAGGCAGTTTTGATGTCGTAGTTGGCATGAATTAGCTGTCAAAAAATCAAGCTGAGATACTTTTCCATGAGAAGGTTGTACGTATACCCCTCCCTGACGGGGAAACCTTAAACATCAATGGCGAAAGGAGCGGCACTCCTTTAAATATCATCTCGTGCATGAAAGCTCACAAATCCATACGAAAGGGGTACACGGCCATACTGGCACTTATCACCAACAAAACCGAAGAGGAGAAGATACTAGAAGAGATCCCAATCATATGCCACTATCCCGACGTATTTTCTTAGGATCTACCAGGACTTCCACCACCACGACAAGTGGAGTTCCTCATAGACCTCAAACTAGGAGTAGCACGCATTGCACGAACACCTTATCTACTTGCACCTTCAGAGATGTAGGAAATGTCCAACCAGTTGCACGAGCTGTTGGACAAAGGATTCATTAGACCGAGCTTCTCATCGTGGGGAGCTCCTGTTTTGTTCTTGAAGAAGAAGGATGGCACATTCCGTATGTGCATTGACTACTGTGAGTTGAACAAAGATACTATTAAGAATCATTACCCCTACCCCGCATTGATGATGTGTTCGATCAGCTACAGGGATCAAGTTATTACTCTAAGATCAAATTTGCAATCTGGGTACCATCAGTTGAGGATTCAAGAGGAAGACATTCCTATAACATCCTTTCGTACTCGGTATATCCATTACGAGTTTTTGTTCAAGCTATTTGGGCTAACTAATGCACCCATGGGATTCATGGACCTCAAGAAGAACACAAAGAGCATTTTCAATTGCCACTTGAACTCTTGCGAAAAGAGAAGTTGTACGCTAAACTCTTCAAATGTGACTTCTGGATTCGAGAGGTCCAATTCTCAGGACATCTTGTTAATGAACAAGGAATACACGTGAATAAATCCAAGATAAAGGCTATCAAGAACTGGGAAGCACCGAAGACCCCAACTGAGGTGCGAAAAGTCCTAGGCTTGGCAGGCTATTATCGACGATTCATTGAAGGATTTTACAAGATAGCCCAACCATTCACAGCCCTCACACACAAAGGCAAGATGTATCTCTGGACTGACAAACAAGAAGCTGCGTTCCAACTTCTCAAACAGAAACTTTGTAGCATACCTATATTATCCCTTCCTGATGGAACAGACGATTTCGTAGCATATTGCAATGCCTATATACAAGGACTTGGTTGTGTGCTGATGCAGCAAGAGAAGGTTATCGCAAATGCTTCTCGACAACTGAAAGTTCACGAGAAGAACTACACCACCCACGATGGGAGCTTCTGAGATCTTGTGATGGACGAGGCCCATAGGTCCCGGTATTCCATTCACCCTAGATCAGATAAAATGTATCATGATATGAAGATCCTTTATTGGTGGCCAAACATGAAAGCCGACATCGCCACTTATGTGAGCAAATGTCTGACTTGCGCCAAAGTCAAGGTTGAGTACCATAACCCGTCTGGACTACTAAAAATACCAAAGATCCCCATGTAGAAGTGGGAACAAATCTCCATGGACTTCATTACCAAATTACCCCGTACTCCTAGTGGATGTGACACTATCTGGGTAATTGTGGACCGACTGACCAAGTCAACACATTTCCTTGCGATCAAGGAAAATGACAAAATGGAAAAGTTAGCCAGGATCTATGTCAACGAAGTATTCTCGTGACATGGAATTCCAATCTCCATCATCTCATAGCGAGACGCTAGATTCACTTCGAACTTCTGGAAATCTTTACAAAAGTCGCTTGGTATATGGTTCGATATGAGTACAGCATACCACCCACAAACAGATGGCCAGAACGAACGCACGATACAAACACTCGCAGACATGCTACGAGCTTGCGTAGTAGACTTCGGCAATAGTTGAGAAACTCACTTACCATTGGTAGAGTTCTCGTACAAAAACAGCTATCGCACGAGCATCAAGGTAGCATCTTTTGAGGCACTCTATGGCAAGAAATGCAGATTACCCATTTGCTGGGCGGATGTGGGTGACTGCTAGCTCACTGGCCCAAAAGTTGCACATGAAACAACGGAGAAAAGCATGCAAATCAAAAACCGTATGGCAGCAGCTCGTGATCGTCAAAAGAGTTATGCCGAAAAACACCGAAAGCCTTTGGAATTGCAGGTATGAGATAAAGTCCTTCTGAAAGTTTCACCATGGAAAGGCGTCATTCGTTTTGGTAAATAGGGGAAATTAAACCCTCGGTTCATTTGACCGTTTGGGATCCTGAAAAGGATTTGTCCAATGGCATATCAGCTTAACTTACCCGCTAAACTCGATGAAGTTCACAACGTATTTCATGTCTCGAACTTGAAAAAGTGTTTACTCGATGAGACACTTGTGATTTCACTGGATGAGATTCAGGTGGATGGACAACTAAAGTTCATGAAAGAACCAGTAGAAATCATGGACCGTGAGGTTAAACAACACAAGAAAAGTCAGATTTCCGATTGTCAGAGTCCGATGGAACTCGAAACGTGGACATGAATTCACGTGGGAATGTGAGATGATGCGAAATTATCCCCAATTGTTCAAACAGACAACGTTAAACGCCAACAACAACTAATAAATTTCGGTACGAAATTTCCTTTAAACAAGGGGATGAAGTGACAACCAGAAATTTTTTGTTCTTAAACACTACTGACAACAAAAAAGTGATCATTAGAGACTAAATTATTAATAACTGATATATCAGTCTCAGATATATAGTATCTAGGACATTTATCAGTACTTATATTATTAAGGACTGGTTTCTATTTGGTAAATAAAAGGGACTAATAAATCAGTCCCTAATATATTAATAATTATTTGAGGCTATATTTCAGTCGCCAATATGTTTGCGCCAAAAAGCCTTTTGAATGTAAAGTTAATAGCTACTGAATTTTAGTTTCAAATATTTACCCTCTATAATGAATGATGAAGCAAATGTGTTGGAGACCAGTCATTTGTCTCCTATATAGTAGGAACGTATTAGGTACTAAGTTTCAATTTTTAAAATTTTCAAAAATAGTATAATTAGAGACAAATATTAAGATATAAATATAATTTTGTAATAGAAAATGACTGATGACAAATTTTGTTGTGCAAAATTTTCATCTGGTAGGTAGTATAAAAGGTTGAAAATCACTATAAAAGTATTTTTAGAGAGATTATTAGGGACTAATATTTAGTCTCTAGAGGCCTATTTATATCAAAAGAACTATTTAGTCTCTCCTCTAAAAACAAATTATAGCTTTTTAGGGTAAGATATTAAAGACTGAAAATCAATTCTCACACTACTTGTAACATAAGATATCAATTCTCACACTAGAAAATAATTTTTTAATTATTAAATCTTAATTACTAATTTTTATTATTTAATATAATTTTTCTAATCTACCCGATTAATACACAGGCAACTACCTAATTAATTAATATATGACAAATAAAACACTAAGACTATATTTTTAGTTCTTTTATTAGTGGTGTTCATCTGATTGGATAACGGGTTTTTAGGGTTATTCGGATCGAATTAATAGGATTGGAAAATTTTGAGACACTATCGGAAATCCGATCCGATCCGAATTGGGAAATATCCTATCCGATCCGAATCTATCCGAATTAGGATTCAGATCGGATTTGGATATATCCAAATAACCCAAAATATATCCGAAAAAACCGAAAAACTTTACCCTTCATAGACATTTCAATCACAAAGTCATTACACAAAAAAAGATTTAACAAAACATAAAAACTGGATAATTAGCATGGAAACAAACCAAAAAAATTCTTAGAAACCAAAAACTTCAAAGAAGATTTTTAGCAAGCAATCTAACATGGAATCTTTAGAAACCAGAAATAAACCAAAGTAAAAAGCCTTTGTTGAAACCATAAATAAGCCAAAGCTTGGGTAGAGGTGCGAAGTTGCGAACGACATAGGATCAAAAGGCAGTGTTCGGCGCATGCGGTGGTGCCGTGCTTGGCGACTGGCGCGGGCGGTAGGGATACGGCTATGTAGTGTGTATTGTTAATTTAGGGTTTTGTTGAAGAATGACGTGGTTGCTGTTTGCTGTCCCCGACCCCCTTTGGTTTTTGACTTTTTGTTGTAGTGGAAAAGTGGGAAGGGAAATGTGCTCATAGTTGGCCCATGAATTCAAGAATTTAAAGTCTGAAACAACAGCATATTGAGCTCAATTTCTGTTTCGGATTATTCGAATATCCGAATAACCCAAACAATCTGAATTTTTTTGAATTCGCTATCCGAATCCGACCCGAGATCCGAATTAGTTAAACGGATTCGGATATATCGGATTCAAATATCCGAATCTTTATTTCGGATCGGTTTTTTCGGATTTCGAATACAGTTCGGATTTCGGATTTTTTGAATACCCCTATCTTTTATTGCATTAGAATGTTTCGTCTTCAAATTTCAAAGAAAAATGAAAACATGATCAATAGACAATAGACTAGTCGATATCTGTTAAAGACAATAGAAGGGCAATGATCAAATAAAAAGTATATTTTGTCTAAAAAGGCTAAAAAGGATTTTTAAAATCACTAAAACCAACTCAAACGAACTCCGATTGAACTCATTTCGATGGCATTGGAACCGTTTCATCGAACCCTACAATATTTGCTTTTTGGTTTTAGCTTTAGCAACTAGTTTTAGAGTTTTGATATTAGGACATATTTTTTTTAACTTTTAAGTTTTATCTTTAGTTTATGATTTGTTTTTATAATTTTGGTTTTATTATTAAAGTTTATTGTTTTTTATTTAAGGTTTAGGTTTTAGGTAATTACAATCATGTTCTAATGTTGTAAAAATGAATTCAATCGAAATTGTTTGAGTCGATTTTCGAGTTTTTAAAAATCATTCTTTTAGCCTTCTTAGACAAAAAATACTTTTTAAATGAACATTCCCGACAATAAAAAAACCATAACTATAAAACAATGCAACCCCTTTTCCCTTTTCATTTGTTGCCACAAGAAACCAGGGGAGGGAGGGAGCGGGAGGCAGACAAGAAGCACCCGACGGCAATAGATCTCCGGTCAAACCACGGTGGCGTGCGGCGATAGGAATTGCTAGGTTTCCGCCAAGAGCTTAAGGATGGTGGTGACGCGGTTCATGGTTCTACTCGTGTTTCGTTTTTCAGGCGATAACCTAGGTAAGAAACGAAACTACCAGCCCCAATCTGTAAGTTATTTTTAATATCTTTAAGAAACAGATAAAATCAATGATTACAAACTCTTGCTTATGGTTCTAAATTTGAATCGATGACCTGTAAATTTGACTACATAAGCAGGAAGTAGGAACCACCGTGAACCACAATTTAGTTGTTGGAACCTACGACCCATTTGATTTACTAATCGAGTCAGGTAAGTCTTTAATTCCATGTTTATGCGTTTGTGTATGTTAAAGGTTTGAATATAAACATGTACAATAATAGGTTTGTTATGTTTACTAAAGCTGAGATAAAGCAGAAGTTAAATAACAAACATGAACACAAGGCATATCGAACTGACTCAACTAGTTATAGTGAAACACTTAAAATATGAGATAAAACCACCTTTGCAGACTATATAGCAGGGCCGGCCCAATAGTGTAAATGGGCCAAGCTAGGGCTTGGGGCCACCCAAAAAATAGGGCCCCCAATTTTTAAAATTTTTATATAAGTTTATGCGTGTGTTGTTTGGGCCCTAAACACTGAATCTGGTTAATTAATCTTTGGGCCGCACGACCCAAGCCCCCTAAACGTGGAATCCGGGAAGTGGATTTGAGAACAGGGGCGAAATCTAAAAAAAAACAGAAAGAAGAAGACGACCACCAGAACGTGGAACCTAAAAAAACGAGTGAACGACCGAAGGGGGACAGGGATTGGGGGAAGGCCGGAAGGGAATAGAGAATCGGTACCAGTGTTGCATTAGGGCAACCACCAGAGACGAAACTCGCACTCACTTCGGGAGTCGGCACTCGGGAGAGGAGTAGAGGATAGAAGACGATGGGACAAGGGCCGATTGAGTTATCTGAGACTTAGGGCAACCAGGGCGTGATTCACTCTTGTCTCTTCACTCTTGAATTGCCGCACTCCAAGTCTGATTGTTCGAATATGGATTATCTGATAGACTGAGTGGTTGTTGATGACCATGTTCACTGTCGATTGTTCACAGAATGACAGAATCACGGTTCATTACTAGTATACTACTCTATTCAGCCATTCAGGTATCTTTTATACTTGAGGTCTTTAATTAGATTGATTCAATCTTAATTTGGTTATTGGCTTATTGTCTAACATGTTGTTGATTTGCTGAGTGCTTGTTGCTTATATGCTTATTAATTGTTGCCTTAGTGCTTAATTAATTTGCTTGTTGGCTATTGCTTATTGCTTTGTTGGTTACTTGCTTAGTGCCTTAAGCCTCAGCCCTTAGTGGAGTGCTTATATCTTGTTGCTTACTGCTTGTTGGCTGTTGGTTGGTTATTGCTTTACTGCTTAGTGCCTTAGCTTGCGGCTTAGTGCCTTAACACTTAACTGTTTTGTTAATAGGTTAGTGTGTCTAACCGAAATTGAAAGTATGAATCACGCCCATCTAAAAAGGCAAAAAAAAAAAACTCATACAAGAAGTTCATAATGAATCACTAAAAGAATCACTTTTAAAGTTTGTAAGAACCACCAATAATATAAATGTTAATGAACCTAAAATCCTAAATGAAGATTCAAACTTTGGTGAACATGTAAACCTTGTTGAGAATACATAAATAAACTTTAGGTTGTTATTGCCGATAACAAGCCCGGGTACACAAGGAGGTTTATATTTTTTCAACTTAAATTAAATATAGGGCCTCAATTTTATACTTCGCTTAGGGCCAACAAAATGGTTGGGCCGCCCCTGCTATATAGTACAAGCATAAAGACAACTCCTGTGATTTATACGGAATCAACAGTGCAACTAGAAATCACATAACCTCTGGGTCATCATTTAGACATAATACTAAATGGTTGAAAGACGATTTGATTTGCTTTGGTGACCTACTAAATGTTGCAGCATATATATATATATTACGTTTAAATCACCTTTTGAACCACATGGTAAGTTAGTGAAATAACATACACAGGTGCCAGATGAATAAAACCATAAATTCGTTTTACACTTACTAGAAAGAAATAAACCATATTATAATTCTATCAGCTATTACTCCAAAATTTAGTAATCTAAAAATAACTAATTAGGTAAATAGATAACATAATAGAAATCTAACCATGAATATTCTTAAAAACCAGAGGGATCAACAAATCAGATAGTATAAATGAAGTTCTCTAAAATTGATTTCAGATAACTAAAATGTAGGTTCTTTCACTTGTTAGAGACGATGCGAGTTGTTGCAATTGCTTTGTTGTTGCCATCTCTTGGGATAAGGTACGGATTTCTTAACTTGAACTCTTAGTATTTACACTCTACTTTCCGTTGTTGCGACCCGTTCCTTGGAGGTGTATGGATCGATCCTAATTTCAGTTATATGTTGTACGTTTATACGTTCGGGATGATGGCATTATATGTGTACGCCCACACACCATCTCATTAGGTGCATAGTCTAGCTAGCTATGCATACTTTAGATCAATTTCAGCTCTGAGTGTTTCTATATATTTACACGATTATTTTTATTATGATCTGTCGTGTTCATTTACATGTTTAGTTATAAGTTCAGTTTATATGTTCAGTTTAGCATTATGCGATCAATTATGTAACAGTTATAATTGCTTTTGCTTATCTGTCTATTATCACAACTATTATTCTGCTGTTACTCAGCAACTTTTAGCTCAGTCGTTTTCCTTTCTTGTGTTTTTTATTGTTTCTACAACAGATACACAAGGAAACCAGCAAAATCATGGGAACATGTGACTAAAGAAGTAGATGATATTGAAACTATAAAAGACATGTTAATGTTTAATTAAGATGTTTAAGACTTGGATTATTTTATGGTGTTTATTTGTTATTTCTGTGAAACTAATGCTTTAATCGGAGATATTGGAATGCAAGAAACAAAATTATGAATGATATTGTGATTATGATTAAATATGTATTACTACAAGTCAATTGTATAACAACTCCATTGGACTATTCTTCAGCTGTTGATATTCATCAATGTTTGTTATTAACAAAACATTAGGGACTGGAAATAAATTTTATCCAAGACTTATTATCAGATTCTAATAATTTATAGTAAGGAGTAAAATAATATGCAATGGGTTAATGATTTTTATTCTGTAAAAGAATCATGTTAAGGACTGAAATTAAGTGGTATTGAGGACTAATTTTCTATCTTTGACACAAAATTTTTGAGACTGATTTGATACATAAACATAAATCTATCAAAAATGCAATAAGGACAATATATACAATTTTAAAGAAGTGATTCTCTGTCCTTAAAGCAACATTTTAGGGATTAAAATACCATAATATCCAACACTAATTTGCAGCTGCAGATGGAATGCATAGGGAACTAAGTCGATGTGGTACCGAGTGACAAATTGAGGACTGAATTTTTGGGTATCAGATACTAACTGGTGGTCTTTGGGATTAAAATCAGTGACGGAATTACCGAAACACACACGAGTCTCATTACAAGAACGTTGGTGAACAAACGATATCGAAAATCAGAAAAATCGAATCAACGAAATCGAATCAACGAAATCGAAAATAAGAAAAATGGACCTTTCGTGGTACGCGAAGACACCTCGGCGAAAAGCATCGCTGTACGCGAAGCCTGAGCGGAAAATTTGAATTCTCCGAATTTCTTCATAGTACGCCATAGCCGATCACTTCCACTTTGGCGGTACGCGGCGTGTTTCGGGAGAGAACCCGACTATTTTATTCATCGGTACGCCAAGACTATGCAGCCATGGGCTTGGCGGTAGCGACGAGTTCCACAGATCAAAAAGATTATAAAAGCAACCCCAACTGTTTTCACTCGGTTCCTTTACACTTTCACCGAGTTTCTACACATGTTCTCGACCAAAACCCTCTATCACCAGCTCCCAAACCCTCTGGTAACACTCTTGAAGCCACTCCACTTGCATTCTTGGTGATTTGAAGATATTGGAGCTCAAGGAAGGTGTTGGAAGCTATCAAGAAGCAAGAATCTACATCATCAGTCACTTGTGGAGCTACTAGCAGTTGTTCTAGCTCGAATCTACACATCTAAGGTAGTTCTAGATGTTTATCTATACTTAGATCATACAAGCAAGGGCTAAAAACCTACATGCAAGTGTGTTTGATCAAATGCAACTCCAATCCACTCACATGCATGAGTTTTCAGTTGTTCATGGATGTTATTTTATCTATGTTGATTAAGATTGAGTATAGGAATCATTTAAAATCAAGTCTTGTTTGATTTGGTGAAGTTTAGTGTTACTTACTATAATAGGAAACTTTATTGATGCATGATATTGATTTGCAAGGATCTAAACATCTAGATGATGTCAAATGTGTACTAAAGTGTTTAGAAACACATTTGGGTAGTTGGATTTGTGAAAATTATGATTTGATAATAACTTACTAATTATGGAAACTTATGAAAATCAAAAGAGGGATTTCATTGATTTAACATGTTTTGATGATTTCGGATTATTGAGATATGTCTAATAATGATTTGTAAACATATTTGGAACTTCAATTTGTGAAAACGAGTTTTACAGCAAACACTTTCTAAATAAGGAAACTTTCATTTGGACAAAATAACGTAAATAATGGTTTATGCACAAATGACTTGTCATACATGTTTAATATGTTTTTACAAACATACTAGAGGTAATAGTTTTATGAAATGAGATTTCATAACTAAGTTTTTCAAAAATATAAACTTTCTATAATAAAAACTTCCCAAAAATGGTAACTTTTCAGAATTGGAAACCTTTTACGATTTCATACGTGATTTATAATTAGAGTCATAGGATGCAGGATAATGTCCTACTTGCGTTTAAGGTTTACATAACACATAAACGAACTAAACACCACAAACGTGTCACCAACGATTCGTCCAATCAACACACAAAAACTCGGTTGAGCACATCGACACTTGGAGTTGTATGGGATACAACATACCACAAAACACATGCTCACGACCTATATGATTATAGGTAATCACTAGCATGTGCTAACATTCGCAGGTTGCGAACACACCCAACAGGAATTCACTTCCAGGTGAGTTCACGGCCCCTTTTTCTATTTTCTACCTTTAGGAGAGTGCATACAAACTACTTTTGAATAACAAACATGTTTTGTATACATATGTACATGCTTTATCACTATATGTATATGTGTGGCACACATCACAACTCATGTCCTCACAATCTCTTACCATTAGTAGCGCAGGGCGCCTAGCGTGGTAATCTTGCATAGTACTATTTGGGTCTGACAAACCCCTTTGTTGCGCGCCTGAGAGGCCACCCTGACTGTGAGTAACAAAGCAAAATTGACCAAACACATTTGCCATTGTTTTGTGTGATGGACATGGTGATAGGTATGCAGTCAGCTTCGGTTTCGAACCCACATATAATATAACTGTATTGACTAGCTATCAATCGATATTGCATTGTAATGGTATATAGTCCTGCAACTTCTACTTCTAACATTTACTGTTTAATGGTGATACAAAACGTGTGCTCTTACCAACCATTGTGTTGACCTTTTTCTCGCATGTTTTTTCTCAGGTAACTAAGGCACGCACACAAGGATTAGGATGCTAGGATGATGTCTCATGCATCTGCTTAAGTGTCTTATGCTATTTAAAAACATTTACTATTTGATTTGTTATGTAATGTTAAACAACTTAAATTGTTTTGCAACTGTTATTATGTAATGTTTTGAAAACTGTTTTAACTTAGCTTCCATAACTCTGATTTTACAAAACTGTTTTATCCAAACATGTAGGTCTCACAATCGTGACCGGATACTGCGATCCTGTAGAACCAATACTAGTCTTGAGTCGCGCCACCTGAAAGGCCTGGAAGTCCGGGCTGCGGCATAGTTCGCTATAACCTGGCTCTGATACCAATATGTCACACCTTCAATTTCCCACTAACGGAAACATGTCGTTTAGGGCGTGATAAACCAGGATCTCAGTCATTAGACATAACGAAAGATCTCTACATGCTTTTCAAACATAGTTCAGTCCATTTTCATTAAATCAAAGTTTAACGTTGCGGAAGCCTTTGAAAAACCAAAGCAAACATAACAGTTGCCAAACATGGGTTAGATTATTTAATTAATCAATTCAAAACAACAAAAGTCAAATGATGCATGAGACTCAGTCATCCTATCCCCTGCTTGCTTGTGCTGGTGTCTTAGCGTCCTGAGAAAACATGCAAGTATAGTCAACACAAAGTTGGTGTGTACACAGGTTTGTATAAATAATCACAAATGTTTGAACAAAATGTTTGTAAGTAATGTGTAACATCAGTGACGAAATCGTACCGTAACAGTGATCTCAACAGTAATCAAGTACAAACTATACATATTTCAATTCATGTCATGTTCATATCATATATCATTATCATTTGTGTTATCAAACAGTGAATTCAGAATCATTTCTGAGAAACAAAACTCAGAAAACATGATTCATCAGTCAGATAATTATCTGACATTACAAAACTAACATGTGATTATGTGTTAGGATTTTATTATGTATAATTGTATAAACGTATGTGAGGCTTTATAGAATAAAACAACACGGATGTCGTTACGTGAATGCTAAATCGACGGATTATTCGTATAGATGACAATCTATACGAATAAATCTGAAAGTTTAACGTTCTGAATTATATCCGATAATTAGAAAACAATATTGAAAAGTATGGTTATCGTAGTGTTCGTATGGGTGACGATTCGAACGAATACGTGCGACGACTGTACGATTCGATTTTGAACAGTAAATTTAATATTTCAGAAATTTTAAAATAAACGAAAGATATTAGTTAATTTATTAGGAATCACAACTTAAAATAAATTCTTAAATCTTAGATTATAAGTCGGGTCGTTTCGTTATGAAAAACTACGAAGAGATGACGTTTTACGCGAAACCGAACGAGACCGAACAACCGGGTATTTTGAATCATTAAATGAGTCAATTAATGTGTTAACCACCACCACCAAACCCACCTCCCTCTTCCATTTTCGTTTTTTCTCCTATCTCTCTAGGAAAAATTCTCTCCACCTTCTCTCTACAATAACTTCCGCAAATCTTCGTCATTTCAAGAGTTTTTGGTGTCAAAACGATCCTCTCGTCACGTAGATCAAGGAAGTACAAGGGGTTCAAGCTTTTAGCCGTTATTTTTGAGGTAAATCTTAGTTTTTGTCTCAGTTTTAGTGAGTATCATGAACCCCTTTGTGTTATTGTTGTTTTAACCGGCCTAAAAACCTAGCAACACTTAGATAAACACCTGTAAACCATACTAGGCTTGTAACATACTAGGAAGGGATGATGGTGAGGATGCTTGGTCGAGAACCACATGTTCGGGAGGGGCTTTGGCTGGGTGATTGTTGCAGGGTTTGTGAGGCTATGTCGGGGCCGAACCTCGGTCGTTTTAGCCGAACCCTAGCAGCTGTCATAAGAGATCCACGAACCCACGTGATGTCCCGAACCTAGGGTCTTCCTCTAGTCAAACCTATGAAACCCTGGACCGGCTAGCAGCGAACCATGGGTCAGGCGAACCCTCCCCAACAGCCGAATCATTCGGACGAACCCTTGGCCCATGAACCAAGCTCCATGACCAACGAACAATTTGGGCCAAACCTTTCAGGTGACAAACCAGTGAGACCACGAACCTTCCCATTACCTTAGCCGAACCTTGGACGAACCTTGGCTAGGAAAACTCCATCTTGGCTGCAAACCCTAACTGGGAAACCTAGTCGAACCTTAAATCTCTCGCACTCTTCAGATGGTAACGAACCTAGGAGTTGGGGCAGCGAACCTTATGTGTAAATTTGCATGCTCAGCGAACCTAAGACCCCTAAACGAACCATAGGTTGCGAACCTAAGCATTTGAATGGAATGGTTTGCGCAGTATATGCATGGGAAGTTGCATGAGTGCATGAGATTAATACTAAGGTTCACTTTAATAATATAGTATGATAAAGACAATCATGGGTTAAGTTGGGAATAATAAAAGTTGTCTTAAAACCCACTAACAACTCAACATGAGTTATTAGCATATATGAAACCGTTTAACACTTGGGAAATGGTTATGAACTCATAAGGATCAAAACAAAAGTCTAAGGGATGGAGTGTTAATTTAATTATTAACACTAACCTTAGGAAAAGTCTTAATACGGATAACTAACTGAAATGGTTTAATATTTATGTCGAATTATTCAGGGATTTCGATTTGTGATCAATTGGAAATCAAAGACCATCGATGGGCTGAATTGGGCCCAATGGGCTCAACTTAAGCCCTTCATAGGATAAATACCATTTTAATTAAATAAAAATGATGTTTTAATAAAAGAAAATGAATTTTGAACTTGTTTAACTTTAATTAAATGATTTTCTAAATTTATGTTTAATTTAAAATGAGTTAAATTAACAACACATTAATTAAGACTTGATAAGATTAATTGTGGGATACGGGTTACAATTGGGTATCTAAGTTGGACTAGTTAGATGAAACCTTAGAAGCACATTAGTAATATAGGACACTTAGTTGCACATTGAGACCAAACCTTAGATACGACGACTAATACGTATATTTATCGTATTCGAATTTTACAACTCAGGAACTGAAGAAACCTAAGCTACAACAAAGAGCGCGCATTTTGTGGTAATTCATTTCAGAGCAACACAGGTGAGTTCATTGCCCCTTTTCTAAATGTTTTGTTTTCAAACGCGGGACTGAGAAGCATGCATAAATTATTTTCGCAAGATTATATTTACTTAAATGCTTTTACTTAACATATGTTTTATATGTGGAATTGTTATCCTAGAATCTGTCTAGGTATATTTTTTTACAGGATTTCAAGGTAAGTTATATATTCAATGCGGGTATATAACTGTGTCAAATCAAAGAACTATTTTCAAAGAACTATTTTCAAAGAACTATTTTCAACGAACTAAAGATCTAAAACAAAGAAATATTTTCAAATGTATATTTCAAAGAACTAACGGACTAATCAAAGAACTATTTTCGGGGTTGTGTTGTCAAAGAACTAAGTACAAAGAACTATTTCAAGGGTCTGACTGGGAAATATCAAAGATAGCATGTGCCAATCTCAGGTTTGAAAGATGTCCTAGCTAGACTGATCGAATATGAGACGCATGTTTTATGATATTTACAGTATTCCCTAACTGTTTTGAGGAACATCTGGGAAATGCTCAAAGATAACATGTGCCAAAGAACTAAAGAACTATACGAACTATGGACGGTCTAAAGAACTATAAAAGCCTATATATCAAAAGATGTCCTAGCTAGACTAATTGATTATAGGTCACATGTTTGATGAGGTTTACAGATCTCCTTTACTACTAAGAACCTTGATTGCTAAGACTAGTCTACTCGAGTTGACCAATTACCAATCATTAGGTCTTAGATTTTATTAAATGTTTACTTATTTATTTGACTAAACATTTATTAAATTTTTCCTACAAATGTTGTGGTTGATCATTATTGTGTGATGAATTTAAGGAATCTATAGAGATTCCACAGTGTTGTATTTACAGGAACAAAGAACTGAAGAACTAGTGAGTTAGTGATGGGGGTAAAATGCTTAATTATCATTAATAGCACTGCCATATGTGATTTAGTATGTGGTGGGATGTTGGTTGGGCGGGCTGTAAGTTCGACCCTACATATGCCCTATATATAAGCATACCGAATTGGATATTGCAAGTGGTGTTAATGAGATTAAGGTTGTTACTCAAGGGTTTAACAAATGTTTTATGTATACATTAGAACTATGGTTGAAAGGAAGTGAATGGTGGGTAAAAGTGCTTAACTATCATTAACAACAATGTCATATGTGGTTTAGTATGTGGTGGGATGGCATCTGGGCGGGTTATAGGCTCGACCCTTTCGTATGCCCTATATATAAGCATACCGAACTGGATAGTACAGGTGAAGTTAATGAGGTTAGGGTTTTTACCGAAAAAGGGTTTACAAAGCTATTTTCAAATACTAAACTATATGAACTCATCAACCATTTGTTTGATTATATTTTTGCATGACTTCTCAAGTGACGAACATGTCAATTAAGAAGCTGATGCTTTTGGGCTAGGATTTCTGATAGAAGACCTAGTATTTTTGGACCTGCATACTTTTGGAACATCATTATACAATATATTTCGTATATCTTGTGCAGATACAAGATAGAAAATTTATGATGTTGATGATAGATTTACATTGGTAAATTATGAACGATACTGCTGTAATTTAACTTTGTAATTCTATTATATTTAGCATTTCTCATTATTATCAAGTGCAATGTATAAAATCTGATGACCACGATTATCACTCACGATATCGCGCCCCGAGAATCTTCCGCCCGACGGGAAAGTCGATCCGTCCCGCCGGCTCGGGGTGTGACATAATGTTCGCAGATCACATAATCACAAATTGCACAGTTAATAATAGCTAGTCAATTGTACTATTTACTTAAGTGGTTGACACTGAAGCTGACTGTTTGGATGACTGTATGCCTTTCCACTATTGTCTAACACAACAATAGTAATGTTTGAATTGGTCAGTTAAACACCTGCGTAGACCTAGAATCTACCAAGCGCGGCTTGTCAATAGATCTATATTCAACTACCACGCTTTACACTACGGAAAACTAATCGGTTCAATATGTAAGGACTTCTAGTATTATGTTCGCACTTATAGTAAACAGCTAACTCATGCAAGTGATATGTATCTAAAAATGTTTGATTGCACATGTTTTCTCCCCCAAAATAGTAAAAATAAAAAAGGGTCGTGTAAGCACCTTAGAATGCAAACTGAATGATCAATTGCTCATGAATTCGCGTAGATAACCTTCTACGAGGAATCTGATTTATGAACTCGTTTGAATAGAAATCCCCAAAATGTTTTGTGCTATGAACCCTAACATCCGAATTCAAACAATTCGTTATGATTATATAAAATTATCATAGGGCTTTCGATTAGTAGGTTCATGCGGACATGTTCATGTGGATTAATTTGGTTCTGGAACTCGTTTAGATAGAATCCCCCAATTCGGTTCATAGGATGAACCCTAATAGTCAAATTTGTGTAATTCGACATTAGAATTTTAAATCAACATTGGGCTTTCCTTAGTTGAGACATAAGGATTGTGTAGGAGTCAATCCTTACCTGATTAGATGTCCAATTGCCCTCGCTCGACAATTTGCTCAAGTTTCGACCGATCTTCACTCGAATGCGTCCCTCCACAGCGTCCTGATTCGAATTGTGTTGTGCAACAGGTTCTAAAGGCTCCGACTAGGGGTTTTTAAATTTCAATTGGATTAATTTTGATTGAATTTTATAAAATCCATAAGTACCAATGACGGTAACGACTTTTGAGTTACTATTTTGATTAATTCGATCAATTTGAGGTTAATAACTCATGATTATTGTAATTCATCATCAATATGATGATTAGTAATAGTTTATTTGGGTTATAACTTGGTTCTAATGTGCATTTCGAATTCCCTCATGCTTTACAAATGAATTTTGACTTTAAAAGTCAAAATTGTATCTTTTAACTAATTATAAGTCTAATCCTTGGGGTTTAATTGTTTTGGGACTGATTTTGTTCAATTCTAGTCCTTCTGGTTTGATATTGTGCTATTCCGAGTAATTTGGTTAACGGGGTTAACCCAAAATGTCGGATTGTCACAAACTTACACCCCAAAAAACCTGTTTACACACCCTAAAACAATCAAATTAAATTTTTTTTAACCTTATACGTCACGTAGTGATCACTACGTGGCGTATAGGTATTTATCTGACACCAGAATATCAGCGTCGTTTAAGGTTGTCGACTAATATGCCTCATATTGGCCGCTACGAGGCGTATGATTGGTGGCGGGGTGTTAATATGTTTTTGGGGTGTGTAGATAACCCCTTCCAATGGAGAATCGATAACTTAGTCGTACGAATTCCACATCAGCTCCGATCGATTGTTCTCTTTGACAGTTCTAGAATCAAGTCCCTAAAACTTATTTCTCCTAAAATAAACCATACTAGGATTTGTTTGGCTCGAGCTTTAGTGTTGCTTGATTTGTGGCTTCAAAAATTGACATTATAACTCATATGGACATATGGTTATAAAGTTTTGCTAATATTTCTTTATGACATATGGTTATAAAGTTTTTGTTAATTTTTCTTTATATGATTTTTAGTGTTTGTTAGAATATTCATTAAAATATGTTTTAGGATATTTTTACATAATCCCCTTACTAAGTGTCTTTATTATTTATTTACCCAAGCCTAAAAATAAATTACATATTTTCTCTTGAGAGGGGGAAATATGGAATTGCCTTGTTTATTTTAAAGGAGTATATGTTTTAGAAAGAAGACATATATAATTGACTTTTTTATTTGGATAAATATGTAATAAATGAAATTAGCAAAGGCAGATATGCAAATGTCCATGTTTTAACTAAGGCTGTAAACGAACCGAACGAGCCATTGTTCGTGTTCGTTCATTTGACTTTTAACTTGCTCACGAACGGTTCACGAACGCTAACTGAACGATAATTGTTGATTGTTTTCGTTCATTAAGGAATTTAGCTTGTTCACGAACGCTAACGAATACGTATTTTAACAATAAAAATCAACATTCTAAATCTAAAGCATTGGAGATAATCATTTATAAATATATAAATTAAAATATTATAATATTAAACTAAAAATAACTTAAATATTATGATATTAAACTAAAAATTAAAAAATTAAAAATATGAAACATATATAATGAATAAATATAATAAATGAACTTAATCAAAGATAAACGAACATGTTACCGAACGTTCACGAACACAAATGAACGAACACGACCTCTGTTCATGTTTGTTCATTTTACAAAACTAACTTCTCGCCGAACGGTTCATGAACTGTTCGGTGAATGTTCAGTTGGTTTACAACCATAGTTTTAACTATGCCAGAATTTATGTTAATATTAATTATCAAATTTGTACTGACATTCTCAGAGGCAATCAAAAAATTAATCTATATAGATGTTATTGATAAATACAATTATGTGTATATTTTTAGTTTTGAGAACATGAGAAATCTTAACTTTATGAAGTTCAAAGAGCGACTCAAATCCACTAACACGTGAGTTCTCTTACCAAAATAGCCAATTTCCATGAATTGACCAGAGTTTATACTTCATTTAACATTAATAAGCTAAAATATATAATTAATTTTATTATAAAAAATTAGTAAAACATATTATTTTAATCCAATTAGATTTTGTAGGAAATGAGTTTACATTTTTATTATAACACAATAAATCAATAATAAAATATAAATAATAACGAGACTCTCGTTATTCATAGGAAATAATCTAGTACAATACCGGCTACAAGATTAAAATAAAAAATATATAAATTATGAGTTTGTATACCAAACTTTTTTGATCCATGTCTTCGTTGGGTACTGCAAATAGCTTCCTTGATTAGAGCATGATTAATGTTGAGTCTTTAATCAATCATCTTGATGAGTCACTAACAGATGCTTCAAGAATACTTTTTTCTAGTATTCAACCACTTATGTCTTCCATCTATTCTTCATTGACATATAGTAAACATGTTGATGAGTTTAGTTGATGCATGTATTCAATTTGTTACCTTTAAAACAAATTTTGCGCCTCTTCTCAAGATGAGCGGGTCTGTCTCCCATCGTACAACAACTGTACTAGTATGTATAATGTCGGGATTAACCTAGCACCCGAAAGTGTATATGAAATAAGTGAGAGTAGAATAAAAAATGTAGAAAATTCTATAGTGTATGTGTATTGTAAATCATGTAGTATTCTTTTTTCCATCATCTTTACAAGGCACCAATGTCTTGTATTTATACGACACGAAGGTAATGTCAAGAGTCATGATTTAATAAATCTAATCAACACATGTAACTGAAGAGTCATGATTCAATTCATAAATTAATGTAAGATTTACTAATCTAGAATTTGAATAGAACATGTAATATGAAGAGTCTTGATTCAATTCATAAATTAATAATAGAGTTATTAATCTAGAATTTAATTACACAACCAATTCTCGTGAACTAGTTGCGGACGACTTCATCCGAACCAAGTCACACTGACGCGCTTTACAACCACTCCACCAATTCACACAAATTGAAGTATCGATATCACATTCATCTTAACCGTTAATGAAAACCAAAATTTTCACTAAAATTTCCAATAGATTTTTATGAGGTTGTAGTGCCAAAGTAGCTAAAGTTGCAAGCATGCGCCTCAACATCCGATTAAGGCTATAGCTTTGTATCCTTTTTGCTAAAATGTTTTCTTCAGTTTGTTATTAACCATTTTATGCTTTGAAATTTATGTGCAGGGATGCAAGGATTTGAAATTGGTGCAGACAAAGAAGGTCTTTAGAAATTGTTTTTGTAAGAAATATTTTTTTTCCTATTCTGTTATTTAGATATATTAAGGATGCTTTGGTTATATATTAAAGCAAACTTACTCTTACTTTATTCTATAGTTAGCATATTTTCATTTTTTAGAAATTATGACATCAAAGAATGACAAGCAGCTACACTTCTCATGTGGCATTCATACATTCTATTTTAAGTAGATAACTTTATATCCCTAAACCTTCTCAATTTTCAAACGGATGGTTTCTTTATTTTAGAGTAGAAGGGCCAAAAACTCCCATGTAAAAGGTAAAACAAATATTGTGATTCAGTATAAGACAAGCATTACTCATTGTTGGAATTCGAAACTAATAGACATTTTATGTATCGAATTTCTCTTATTTTAAGAAGAGGCGGCGCGAACGTGTGTTGTTTGATGCAAGTTGTTGTTGTCATGACCTTTATTAAGCCTGTCTATCGTTCAATACATTCATACCAACATTTTATAGTGAGAAAACATTATGCATGTGTTCATCATCATGGCTTTGTTTTTTTGTCTTAGTTAGGGTTCTTAATTTTTTATTAGTTGATAGAAAAGAATGATTGCTTGAAAATAGGAGAATGAAAGCGTTTGTTGTAACGACCCAATTTCGACTAAATTATTAACTTAGGTATATTTAAGTTGAAATATATTGAATATATTGTTATTTACAAGTTAAGTTCGTTAAATATATAACTACTAGTAGAAAATGTTGGTAAAAAGTTAACTAAAAACTAAAGGGGCTGAATTTGAAAATGGGGCAAACTTAATATAAAAGTGAGAATTTTGACCAAAGTCAAAATCACAACCCTCGCTCCCTTTTTGTCTGCCAAACGAGTCAAAGAAGAAATCGATTTTTGAAGCCAAATTGACACACTCTGAAGCCCTGATCTTGAATGCAACTATAGATTAGTGCTCTACTCATTTTGTAGTACATACGGGTAAGTTTCTTTGATGATTTTGGTTGTATTTTCGTGGGTCTTCGTGGATGTGGGTTGGGTTAGAGTAAAAACTAAAAATTTGTTATTAATTACTTGTTCTATGTCATTACATTGCTTAGAATCAAGTAGATTAAATGAAATTATAATCATTTGGATTGGAATGTAATTCGGCAAATTGGTTTTCTTGGTGGGCATAAGGTTCATGCAGGATGAACTAGTGAATAGTTCATATAAATTTAAAATGATTTTAAAATATGGGTCTATAAATAAACACCGAAGTTAAATGGGTTTGTATGAAATTCTTGGTTTTGAAATGAAATCAGGATTTTGTAAGTTTTGACCGTGGATTTGAGAGTGTAGATGGATTTCCACACACCAATTGCTTGATGAAATGCGAAAGATTTAGTTTTGGTCAATATGATAAATAAATGAGGACTTTTGGATCCAAAATAAAAGGTTTGAAGTTAATATGGAAATTTTGTTAACAAATGGGTCAATTGGATAAGAGAATGAGTTAATTTAAGAGAATTGTTCCTTAGATTGTATGTTCATGTGAATTTATGTGATCTAGGAGGTGAAGTTGCCAAACAAAGACCTGGAAAGGAAATATTTGACCCAAATACTACCACGAGCCAAGGAGAGTTATCCACTCACTAATATGCAACCATAAGACATATTAGTGTTTGTGTGTTATGTGATTATGATAGGTATAACTACTTGTGATTGACTTGTAGTAATTGTGATCAATTGAATGACGGATTGATATTATGTGTAATAATATGTTAAAAACCAAAAATGGCACTAGTAAGATGAAAATCTATATAAAATGGTGATTGACATGTAATTCCATAGTGATCTATGGCATTGGTGTTTGTCATGTAAGACCATAATAAAATGACATTGGTGTATGTCATCTAAATAATGAAATAACATTGGTCATTGTCATGTAAGTGTTGGATTTATCTGTATAGACCCGATAAGTAATGTAGCTAACCAAGCTATGACCTGTAAGAGTTGCACCTTGGTCAATGAACATTAAATCCACTTAATTTGATTAACTGGTAATCACGAACGGATTTATAGTTTATAAGTGTTATAAATTATATATAAGTTTAATTACTTATTTAATTAAACTAATGGTGTTGGGCTTGATGCTATGTATTAGACCTAAACTCACCCGGCGGGCGTTAGGATCTAAAAGTGATTAAAAAGTGATTAATATAAGACTAAAAGGGTTAATCTCAATAATCCCTAATTGATTTTCCTTGGCCAAGGAAAACTCCTTTTCTTCAGGCTGCCGTCGAATTCACGTGAACACCAAAAAGGCTTTTTTTATTTTTTGAGATTGCTGCATTAAGAGACGTCAAAAAGAAAATTCCTTTTTTTTTCCTTTTATATTATGCAGTCGTAGAACATCAAATAAAAAGAAATAATTAGTGATTTCCGATCAACCGACTCAAACCATCTCTTGCTTCAACTGTGCACCAGGAATCCGTTCATACTCGTGTTCTAGTATTTGTTCGTTGAACCTCGGTGTGTCAAACGTTTAATTATTAATCAAAAGGGTATAATCTTTTCTCATCGGTAGATTACATTAGTTAAAATTATATCTGTGTTTGTATGTTTGTAACCTTGATCTTGATTGGGAATTTTAACAGTGTTAAGGTTTGAAATCCTAATTCCGCTGCGTTATATTAAATATTGATTTAGTACAGTAATTGGTCAAACTCGTTTTGACCTAAAAGTCATACCGAATATCACCATTATTTCCAGTGGTATCAGAGACACGCTTACAACATGCAAATCAGATCCGCTCAGTTTAACCGGTTACAGATCACAAATTCTAAATTGTTTAATGTTTTGAGTTTCTGATCCAGATATAGATCTGAATAACTATTTGGGTAAAATTAATTATTTTGTCAAAGTTTTGATTGACCAAAAGAATTACCCAGTTTAATTAAAAAGTCATGATTGAATATGTAAATCACGCCCAACCTTGTTTTTGTTTGGTTGTTTAATTTTTCAGTTTTAGTTTATTATAGTTTTGCCCATTTTGATGGCTCAAAGCTGCAATAAAATAGAGTTTGTATTTTCTTGTTATGTATTTCAAGATCACAAGATGCATTAGATTCATCATTGTGGTTGATTGTGTGTTGTGACCCCGTGACCTAGTTTGTTTTGCTACTTGACTCTAGCAAAATCAAACACAATTTGACCTTATGATTTACTTATTTATTTAATTTGATATTGTTGTTGCTTTATCTTATAAATGTTATAACATACTAACAAAATACCAAAAAGCTCTTAAAAGGAGTTTTAAAACACAATCGCGATAAAATTTAACAAATTCAGAAACTAATCAATTTTGCAATTTGTAAAATTTTTATAAAAACAAATGGTTTGTTTTGAAAAAATAATATAACCAATGAGTTTCTACAATCTAAAATTGTAAACTTAATAGATTAACTATTGACTTTTGAATAGTTATACAAGTCGCGACAAACTTAGTTTAAATAGGTTATTTGAAATTAAATGCCCGGAGAGATGAAAGGGTTCATCACAAAGTCACGACATTAAATATAGTAAAACTGGTTTTTACAATGCACGTATGATTAGATCATTCGTTGTGTTTGACCCTTATTCGGTAAACACTAAAATTGGATCCCATATATATAAAATCAATAGTCTATGCTATCTTATTATAAGGGACACTTGGAGCATAATGCGAAACACCAGTGTTTGGAGCCACAGCACCACACTTGGTGCCTAGTTTGTCCTCCAAGGTGCAAGAGTTTCCATTGACACATCCGGTTCTTCCACATGTACCTGTATTAGGACGACTATTACTTTCATATATTGTAACGTGCCACAACTGTCTGGAAATGAAAGTGAGCATAGATGAGGCTAAACATATCACTAAATAGACAAGTTGTCTTAGTGGTCTCATACTTGAGAGTTATGCATTTTTCACAATTGACAAACGTTGTCGGTCTACCTAATATCACTTACTAATGTTGGGTGCCACAGCTGCCTTTATTGACTGATATAGCTAGATTCTCAATCCTTATTCTTATTACTGTTAATGGGTCATTAATTAAATAAGGAATTAAACATCAAAAATACTAATTATTTATTTTGCTTACATTAACAGATGTCTCATAAGAATAACTCCTCCTTCGCTCTCAAGTCCATACTTGAGAAAGATAAGCTGAATAACACCACCTTTCTCGAGTAGCATCGCAACTTGAAAATTCTTCTCAAGTATGCGAAAAAGCACTATGTACTGGAAGGTCCAGTTCCTAAAGAGCTTGAAAGTAATACGGCTACTGCCCGTAAAGCCTGGGAAAAGCATAATGAGGATGCCATTGAGGTAGCATGCCTTATGCAAGCCACCATGTCTTCTGATCTTCAGAAGAACATGGAAGACATGAGCGCCTTTGACATGATCCAGCAACTTCCATGATGTTTCAGAATGAGCCTGTCAAGAACGCTATGACACCATGAGGCTGCAAAATGCAAGAAGGCTCGTTAGTTAGTGCTCATGTGCTTACGATGAAAGGGTGCATCGACCAACTGAGTAAACTTGGTTATCCACTGTCAAATGAAATGGCAACGGATTTCATCTTGAACTCTCTCTCAAAGTCTTACAACTAGTTCGTCTTGAACTTCAATATGAATGATTAGAAGTAGGGATGGCAAAAAACCCACGCCCGACGGCTTTACCCGAAACCCGCTACATATGGGACGGGTATTCCCAAACCCGTTGGGTATTGGGCCGGGTATGGGATTCATTTTTCAAATTTTTGCGGGTATGGGACGGGCTTGGGATTTGTTCATATACCTGTTTACCCAGCCCGATTACCCGATTATATATACCCGTATACACATCACTTGTACCCGATTATAAATACCCATTTATATACATTTGAAGTAGATAGAATTTGTTTATTTTTTATTCTTTTTGAAATTTATAAATTGTTCATATAATTGGTTTCTTTTTTATCTTTGTTTCTTTCTTTTTTTGTAGCAATTGCAATATTTTTTTGAACCATTTTGTTAATTGCTATTTTTTGGTTTATCATGAACGATGGTAATCAACTTATGAAATTTTAAAATTTCATGCTATTTGATATATTAATATTTTGTTCTTGGCATATTTAACATATAGATTTTGGTTATAAAAAATAAATTAATTATTACTTACCCAATACCTGATGTGTTTTAAGCCAGTTATTCTCAACAAGTATATTTAGCTAAATCCACCGGGATACCCGATACCCGACGGGTAAATACCCGATCGGTTTCGGGACGGATATGAGACATACTTTTATAAACAGGTATGGGACAGGGATTACTCAAACCCGTCCCAAACCCAGAACTGCATGGGATGCTAAAGACGGCTGAGATGAATGTACCAAGAAAAGTCAATCAGGTATTGACAGTTTGATCTGCTGGTGTTAGAAAGCCCAATCTCAAGAAACGGGGTTATAAATGCAAGGGCAAGAATAAAGCTATTGTTGCTGCCAAGCCTGCCATTAACAAAGCCAAGTCAATTACTAAAGCACCAACCCCTGAAGAGCGTCAATGTTTTGAATGCAACAAGATGGGGCATTAGAGGTGTAACTGCCCTGAATATCTGGCTAAGCTGAGGATGAACAAGGCCAATGATGTAAGCCCTTTAGTTATCTCTATTTATGTTATTGAACTTTTTACTATTTCTAGCAACATATGGGTGTTTGACACTAGATGTGGTTACTACATTATTAATGTCTTGCAGGAACCTGAAAAGTGGAAGAAGCTGAAACAAGGCGACATGGAGCTCATCGTTGGTGATGGGAAAAGAGTACCAGTTCTTACAACTGGGAAATATCATTTTACATGTCTTTCTGGCCTTGTACTTATTTTGAATAATTTTTTGTTTGCACCTGGTTTGACCAGAAACATTATTTCAGTTTCTTTATTGTTTGAACAAGGATTTAAGTACGTTTTTAATGGTATTGCTATATCTGTCTACTTATATGATGTATTTTATTTAAGGATAAACCTTGAAATGGTATTTACCAAATAATAATGTATATAATCTTTCTAAACGTATCAAATCTGGCATTAGTGATACATTTCTATGGCATTGTAGACTTGGCCATATAAGCAAATCTCACATAAATAGGCTCCAGTCCAAGGGGATTCTTGAATCCACTGGACATGACTCCTTTGATGATTGTGAATCTTTCTTATCTGGCAAACTCACTAAAGATCCCTTCACCCATGTTGGTGAACGTGCAAAAGATCTGTTAGCACTCATACATATTGATGTGTGTGGTCCTTTCAGAACTATGTCTAGAAATCATGAAAGATACTTCGTTTCGTTCATTGATGATTATAGTCGATATGCATATGTTTATTAAATGAAGCATAAGCACGAAACATTTGAAAAGTTCAAAGAATTTCAAAAATGAAGAAGAAAACCAACTCTGTAAAACGATTAAGGCACTTCGATCAGATCGATGTGGCGAATATCTCAGCTTAGAATTCATCAATCATTTGAAAGAATGTGGAACTGTTTCACAGCCCACTCCCCCTGGAACACCCCAACTTAATGGCGTAAGAGAGAGGAGAAATCACACCCTACTTGATATGGTTCGATTGATGACGTGTAGAACTAACTTGCCTAACTCCTTTTGGAGTTTTGCTCTTATGACCGTCCCCCGCATTTTAAATCTGGCACCGACTTACAAAACACCATATGAGATATGGTTTGGCACTAAACCCAATTTGTCTTACCTTAGGATATGGGGATGCGATGGCTATGTCACTAGGGATTTGGATGACAAACTTGATCCTCGAGGCGAAAATGTTGTTTTCGTCGGATACCATTACAGAAGCAGATATTATTTCTACCATCCTGATGCAAACTTGATTTCCATCAAAAAGAAAGGCCACTTTCTCGAGAAAGAATTTCTTGATCGAGGAACTAGTAGCAATATTGTGGATCTCGAAGAAATTTGAGAACCGCAAACGACCGCTGGCGAAGTCGGAACGTCTGATCAACAAGAAGTTGTTGCTAATGAATCAGACATAAACACTAGCATTTGTAGAAGTAGCAGGACTCGCAATGCTCCTGATGGATACATTTGGCATCTTGATGGTTTTGAAGTCCTGGTAGTAGCTGAGCCTGATGATGAACCTACTAACTACAAATCTGTTATATCATATTCAAAATCTACGAAATGGCTCGATTCCATGAATTCCGAGATGCAATCTATGTGTGACAATCAAGTCTAGGACTTGATTGAGCTACCCCCGTTCACGGGCAGTAGGGAGCAAATGAATTTTCAAGAGAAAAACCGGCATGCATGGAAATGTTCATACCTATAAAGCACAGCTGGTTGCATAGGGTTTCACTCAAACTCAAGGTGTTAACTATGATGAAACTTTTTCACCCGTTGCTATGATCAAATCGATCAGGATATTACTTGTCGTGGTTGCATATTATAGCTATGAGATATGGATAATGGATGTTAAACCGCTTTTCTTAATGGACACCTTTTTGAAGATGTCTATATGGTTCAGCCTAATGGTTTTATTGATCCAAAATATCCAAGTAAGGTATGAAAACTAAATAAGTCCATTTATGGACTCAAACAAGCATCTTGCTACTCGAATCTTTGTTTTGATCAAAAGATCAAAGAGTTTGCCTTCATCAAAAAATGAAGATGAACCTTGTGTTTACAGAAAGGCAAGTGGGAGCACTATATCATTCCTCATCCTATATGTGGATGATATACTGATTATTGGAAACAACATTCCTACGCTTAACGAAGCGAAGACTGGTTGGGAACTTGTTTTGTAATGAAAGATCTTGGAGAAGCAACCTACATTCTTGGAATAAAAATCCACAAAGATAGATCTAAGCGACTTCTAGGGCTGAGTCAAAGTACATAAATAGACAAAATGATGACATGCTTCAACATGGAGAACTCCAAGAAATGGACTATTCCCATGACTAAAAGAAATGTGTGGAACAAATCGCAATCTCCTTCAACGAACATTGAAATTAGGCGAATGCAAGCAATTCCATATGCCTTGGTGATTGGTTCTTTTATGTATGCTATGTTATGCACTAGACCTGATGTCTCGTATGCTTTGAGCATGACCAGTCGTTTTCAGCAAAATCCTGGCATTCCTCATTGGATTTCAGTCAAGAACATTTTAAAGTACTTAAGAAGAAATAAAGAAATGTTCTCAATATTTGGAGGAGTGGAAGAAAAGCTCACTGTAAGGTGTTACACTAATGCTTGCTTCCAGACTGACCAAGATGATTCTCGCTCACAATCAGGGATCGTATTCACTCTCAATGGAGGATCTGTCTCTTGGAAAAGTTCCAAACAGAGTGTAGTGGCGAATTCAACCACCGAATATAAATATAAATATATTGCTCCATCGGATGCTGCAAAGGAAGCTGCTTGGATAAAGAAGTTTATAGCTGACCTCGATGTTGTTCCAAGTATTCGGAAACCTATCGAAATCTTTTGTGATAACACAGGTGTTATAGCTCAAGCCAAGAGCCCATGTCTCATCACAAATACATGCACATTTTGAGAAAGTTTCACTACATAGGGGAAATAGTGGAACGTGGAGACATCATAATAAGCAAAGTGGACGCAGATCAAAACCTAGCAGACCCGTTCACTAAGCCCATGACTCAAGACAAGTATTTTCAGCACAGGAATGCGATCGGGCTTAGATTTTCAAGCGATATGTTTTGATTTAGTATTTGGATGTACAAACATATAAGTTATACTTTTGAATTCACTTTTGATTTATTGGTTTCAATGCAATTCTAAATTTTTATAATTGTGTTCGTTTTAATACGTTTAATCCATGAATCTTGTATTCTTATTATCCGTAGTCGGTTAGACTCGTGGGAACGACTCTGAATTAAGACTATTCTGGATTTGGTCTCAAGTAGTTGACTACCAAATTCACAGACATCATTATGAATGATGTTGAATGTAACTTGCTTTAAATCATCTCCAAGGATCTTAGTCATGAGATGTTTTTGAAATTGGTAAACTCATTTTGTATCCTTTGATATGAGATATATACTAGAACTTTCGTTTACAAAGGGACATTTTTGATCATTGCCAACCGCTGTCGCGTAACTGCCAGTCATAAAGGCTTTGATTGGGAATGGTTCTGAGGTTTAATGAGAGTTGTGTATTATCAAGATTGGGATTCTGTGCTCTTACATATTTCATGTAACAGTTAGACATTACGGCGACCTCGTTGTTTCAAACTGGTGAAGTGTAAGGCCTAATCCAAACTGATTATGTGTTTGATTGGACCACTCTAAATCTAAATCGAGAACAATAATAATTGAACGTCATATGAGAATGAATTAGATTCGTGTCTCATTGTTTCAATTGATGTCTTTTACAGAAAGCATAGATAACAACAATTACCAGATGTCTAGTATCCTGCTATAGTAGCACGATAATTTGGTTAATGACTTTAAAGTGTCATACCTTGTTAGTGCCAGTTATGTGCAGCTAGAGCACCGATGACTGTCTACGTTGACCTTTTATCGAGGTCCGTCCAAGTAGGAGATTGTTGGATTAATATGTACGGACTCGATAAGTTAACGTAACTACCCGAGTTATGACCCGTAAGAGTTACATCTTGGTCAACGAACATTAAATCCACTAAATTTGATTAACTGATAATCACGAACGGATTTATAATTTATAAGTGTTAAAATTATATATAAGTTTAATGACTTATTTAATTAAACTAATGGTGCTGGGCTTGATGCTATGTATTGGACCTAAACTAAACCGGTGGGCTTTAGGATCTAAAAGTGATTAATATAAGATTAAAAGGATTAATCTCAATAATTCCTAATTGATTTTCCTAGGCCAAGGAAAACTCCTTTTCTTCTGGCTGTCGTCGAATTCACGTGAACACTAAAAAGGTTTTTGTTTTTTTTTCATGGTTTTGAGATTGCTGCATTCGAAGGCATCAAAAAGGAAATTCTTTTTTCCTTTTATATTATGCACTCGTAGAACATCAAATAAAAATAAACAATTCGTGATTTCCGATCAACCGACTCAAACCATCTCCTGCTTCAACTGTGAACCAGGAATCCGTTCGTTCGTGTTATAGCGTTCCTTCGTTGAACGTCGGTGTGTGAAACGGTTAATTATTAACCAAAAGGGTATAATATTTTCTCATCGGTAGATTAGATTAGTTAAAATTATATCAGTGTTTGTATGTTTGTAACCTTGATCCTGATTGGGAATTTTGACAGTGTTAAAGTTTGAAACCCTAATTCCGCTGCGTTATATTAAATATTGATTTCATACAGTAATTGGTCAAACTCGTTTTTACCTAAAAGCCAAACCGAATACCACCATCATTCCCAACAATAAGACCATATTGAAAAGGCATTGGAGTTTGTCATGTGTGTCCACATTGGTGTGGCGTTGAGGCAATCCACGAAAGGGTGGGTTAATTGGTTAAGTAAATGAAATGGATGAGTTTGACCCGTTAGCAAATAAAAATTTACTTAAACTTTGTTTAATAGTAATATAATATATAAATGTATGAATGTATGAATATGAATATAAATGTATGAGAAATTCTTTAGATCTAATTCGGATGATGAAATTTGAGTTATACGACATTGGACAAGAAATTGCATTAAAAACGGGTTTTCTGCAGGTCAAGACCGTAGCTTATTGTTCTAAGGCCGTAGGTTACGACCTACCCCTGGAAAGTCTATGTTTTACACCCTTTAGACCGTTGCTTACGGTCAAAATTTGGTCAGAGCCGTAAGTTACGGCTTTGAGACCATAGCTTACGGCCTACCTTACGACCCTTGTAGAAAATTTTCCAATTGATGGAATTTCATTCGGGGGTCGATGGGGTTAACTCACTTAGTTCTTGTGGACTAACAATTGACTAAATTTGGTGTTTTTAGGTAAGAAATAGGTCAGCTACGGAAGTATGATTGAGCACGGATTTTGGGATATCTAACCAATCTCTATCAAACTTGTTGGAAATGTTTGCTTAGGAAGTTTTATCTATGTTTTGGTGTAAATGTGAACTTGTTGGAAATGTTTGCTTAGGAAGTTTTATCTATGTTTTGGTGTAAATGTTTAGTAATATGATGTTCAATCCTTATAGTTTGACAAACAAGATAATCAGATAAGTTTTAAACCGATTGGTTTAACGCTAAATGTTTGACGAACTGTGACCACTTTTGTAATTCGACAAAGACTTTTAAATTATATATGTTGTTTAAGAATTGGGGTGCCACATTTATTGGTCTTTGTTGACTTAATAAGTAAGTGCGATGTCTTTGTATGACTATAAATTTTATATTTTTTATGATTTTAATGCGCCTGGACGGCATGTTTGGTAAGACTTAGCAGTTTAGATGCAAATGTAATAAGCTATTTTTTAATATCTATTTCAAAATCTTCATGTAAGTGTTCTTCATCATATGTTAATAGAAAAAAGGTCATGCCCAATGATATTTGATATTTGACGAATTTAATCATGTATTGCATAACTGCATGACGTATGACAAAAGGAGGAAAACAATCGGAAACAAAAAGAAGAAAACTGCAGTTCATTAAGAAATCAGGATAGTGAACCTAACGCAACTTATAGGAAGCACATCTAAACAAAAATTTGTAGATTTTCAGTTCATGTATGCTGAAGAATGTTTTTAACTTTTTTTCTTGTGTGCTCTAATTCACATATGAAGTTCATATTTGAGTTAAAACTGGTATCCTCATAAGAATTTGATTCATACATGTGTTCCACTCTTCTATTTGAGATTAGTTTTGACTTTAACATAGCTTTCAATTGGTTTCTATAAAATGACCCTCCCAATCGATGTTCTAAATAGGATGTTAAGCAAATATGTTTGAATAGTGATCTTTTCGAATATATAGATGTTAAATTTGGGTTTTGTATTTTTAATTTTTTTGACTTTCTTAAATTGATTTCACTACATGCATGTTTGTTTTACGCTTGTCTATGATGCCTAATGTATAAATACTTTATCACTTACGTTGATGTTTATGGTTTAGATTGACTTACGAATTCTCCACCGCAACGCGCGGTTGAGATAAAACTAGTTTTCTTAATTTTTTATTTTTATTTGATATATTTAATTGAATTTTATTTGATTGTAAATTTTTAATGTTAGAGATGTTTTAAATAACCGTTCTTCATTTTTTGTGACTATACATGTATCAATATATTTATTTACTTTTATTATATAACTATTATGTATTTATTTGTTGGTTATCTATATATCTACCGTAGAATTGTATATGAGTCAAGTTGAACGAAGTCAAGGTGGGCTTTGGCTTGTTAACAAACTGAGATAACTCGAGCATGCTCATTGGTTTTAACGAGCTAAAATGTTGAGCTCGAGTTTGGCTGAGTCGGGTCGTATTGTTTGTTTTAAAACAATTGTTTTTGTTATTCTTTCTGCATTCAAATATTTAAAAACAGAAAACAATAACTTCTGCATTTATCTATCAAAATTTGTTGTGCCAATGATACGAGAAAAAGAATGATACAATAAGAGTTCACCACTCTTCAATATTTGATAACGTCACTTTTAAACCAACGTAGGTCGTGTTTGGTAGCCTCTTAATAGTTCATAGCATGTGAATGGTTAAAAACTATCCATAAATCTGAATGATTAACAAGTTGGTAATGGTTATAACCTCTGAATGGTTAAGAGGTAACCCTAAGTTTGAATGGTTAAGAGGTTATGAACCATTTAGAGGTAACATCTTAATGTCATTTAGATGTATTATTTATCAAAGTTTTAATATTTATAATTGATTAGCTACAATTTGATACATTATATCTTAACATATTTAACGGCAAAAATGTCAAATCAATATCATCGTAAAAGGCGTGTCCACGGCCTCAGGATTATCACTTTATTGCTTTTAGTAAATTTATAAGGTATTACGTCTTATTTTAACAGCCACGATCCTATATACCACGTATGTTTTTAACAAGGTTCACCGGGCAAAGGTAAGACACAGCTACGACAGATGCGCAAGAACCACCTGGAATGGGTAAACCCTCGCCCCCTATTGATCTAAAACCTAAAATTAAGCTTAAGATTCCTTCTTTCACCTGCATTATTATTCATCTTTTTATTAGAAAACACATTTTAAATGTTTGAAAAATATGGAAAGTTTTTTATATAAGTTTTTTAAAAATAATTTTAATTATTTTCATAAAATAAAATTAATGTAAAAAATAAGTTTTTATAAAAATGAATTTTTTATAAAAAATAAAGTAAAATATAAACCTGTTTTTTAAACAATAAGATTTGTATAAGCAAATGATGTGTGTTTAAATTTATTTAAATACCGAAGTAAGAAGAATGATAAAAAAGTTGTACTTTTAATCCGTTATGTATAATGTTATATTTATATCGAGTTGTTTAAATTTAATGGTTACAAAAATTACATTTAAACTTCTTGATTTATAAAAGTTAGTCACTGATAAAATACAAACTGAAGTTCATTATTAGTTAATTTAAAGATAATAAGTGTTACAAATAAAAAAAAAATCATAGATCATTTGTAAAGTTATTAAAGTTTTTTGTTATTCTTTATTACTTAAAACATTATTAATATGTAAATTAGTCATTTTATCTTAAAATATCATTTTATAATTGTTAAATTTTTATTGCTAATAATTTTAAATTTTACATTCAATTCGTGTAATACATGGTAATACCCTAGTTAATATATATATATATATATATATATATATATATATATGTTAAGGGGGGTCATAGTAAAAAGACTTAGATTTGTGAGAAGTGTGAGAAGGATTGTGGGTCATTAGATATATAATTTAATGGTTGAGATCAAAGTTGTATTAAAAAAATTAATGAAAGGGTAATTTAGTCATAGACACTTTTTGTTACTTTTTATCATGTTCACTCCATTTTTTTAAACGGTCATAACTTTTACATATAATATTATTTTTTTAAAAAAAATTACACCAAAATAAACGAGCATTTTTTTATTTTTAAAACGAGTATAGTATTGTTATATAAAAAATTAAAAAAATGTTTTCCTCTACCTTTTATATTTGTAATGCGTCATTGTCTAATTGTCTATTATTGTGTCTTTTTGTTTGTGAGTGTTTCTTTTTGTCGTCGTAGTGTCTAACTATTTTTTTTATAAATTTATGAGCTTTAAAAATAATATTGGTGAAACAACAAAATCACGTACTTTTTATATGTAAATCATAATGATAAAACAAAACAAATTCACTAAATACAACAATGTGTATATTACACAATGACCTGAACGTAAAACACAATGACACGTAGATTACACAATGACCTTAACATAAGACAAAATAATGACTATTACACAATGACATGAACGTAAGACACAGTGATGCTATATTACACAATCATTTATAGATAAAAACAATGATGAATATATTACACAATGATTTGAACATAACACACAATGATGATTATATTACACAATGTTCTAACGATAAAACATAATGATGAGCACAATGACATAAACATATATATACAATGACATAAATGTATTTTTCAAAAATAAAAACAATTTATGTTTTTTAAAATTATAAGTTGACAAAATTACAAATATCAACCTTTATGTTTCTAACAAATAACAAATATCAACCTTTAACTATATTAATTACACTAAACAACCTTTAAGTATTTAAGTTGTTACAAATTTCAACCTTTACATTAACCCCGGTTAGATTTACCAGTTAAAGCTAGTCATGTGTAAAACATGTGACGGGTATTCTAGGTATTTTGATCTTTTGTTATTTTTAAACCTAAAACCCACTATTCACGTATCATCATATCTTATTCAATAATTTAGTCCAAACAGGGGTGTTCGAAAATTAGGGCTAAAACCCACCCAGAAGTTCACGTGGTTCCTCCGTCTTCGGTTAGTGTTCACCCAGAAGTTCACGTAATTAATTTGTTAGAAACATAATGGTTGAAATACTTAAAGGTTGTTTCTAACAAATTAATTACGTGAACTTCTGGGTAAACCCTAACCGAAGACGGAGGAACCGCGTGAACTTCTGGGGTGGGTTTTAGCCTAATTTTCGAACACCCCGTTTGGAGTAAATTCTTGAATAAGATACGATGATACGTGAATAGTGGGTTTTAGGTTTAAAAATAACAAAAGATCAAAATACCTAGAATACCTATCACATGTTTTGCACATGACTAGATTTAACTGGTAAATCTAACCGAGGTTAATGTAAAGGTTGAAATTTGTAACAACTTAAATACTTAAAGGTTGTTTAGCGTAATTAATATAGTTAAAGGTTGATATTTGTTATTTGTTAGAAACATAAAGGTTGATATTTGTAATTTTGTCTTATAAGTTTTATAAACATAATGGTAAAATAACACAATTATGTACTTTTAATACATAAAACATAAAAAATAAATAAGAACAATTTATTTAATGTATAAAAAACAATAACAAAATAACAAAATATGATATAAAAAATGAAAATAAAATAATAAAAATATTAAACACAATGACATGAAGCATTAAACACAATTGCTTGAAGCATTAAACACAATGACCAAAATACCTTTTTTATAAAATTAGAGTAATGACATTTGTCAAATCCACAATCTTTCTCACCAATCTCACCCTTTTTACTTGAACCTAATCCTATATATTAAAAGGCAACCGTAATGAATAGCATAATATGTATATTATATTGGGTATTTAATATATATCTTACTACTTATATAATAAATATATGTGAGAGAAGCTTCAAATGTCTTAAAATTAAGACATGTACAATCTAATATGCTTGAGGTACAACCATTCTAAGCATTTAACTTAACCGTAAGTTTCACTCTCCTTTTCTATCTTATAAACCCTAAATTCTACTTTCTCTTTACACCTCATGATTCTTTCCATTCTCAGCATTCTTTCTCCCAAGTACGAAACCATTTGATCTCTCACTGTTTCCCCTTTCATGATTTCTTCCATAATCGGCAAGTTTTACAACCAAGATAATGGGATATCAGAACCACATCTCGACTCACCTTTTCTTGATAACATCGCTTCCGAAGCATGAAGATGAAAGAAGGAGGTATCTTTTCTTTAACTTCTTTTCCTCTGAAACAATCCTACCGAAAAAAGCCATCTATGAAGACAATTGGCTCCAATTCAAATTTTTGAAATCTTGGAACTCGCCTTTAAAAGGCTAGCTGGTCTCAATCGGAGCTCCACCCCTACTTGCTTGCTTCTCTTCAATCTTGGTATGCTTAAGAATTATATTTAACCTAATTTTGTTCTTTGTTTAACCTTAATTTTCTACGTTTTTATATGCGTGATTCAGACCATGTCCAATTTCATGATTCAATCTTGGTGACTCAGAATTTGGTATGCCTCCTCTATGTTCTTCATGCGTTTTGGGTTTGTTATATCTTGAGACGGAGGAGCAACAACTCATTGTGCAGAGGAGCAACTTAGTTGATACAACTCATTGTGCATCCATTATTTTTGGTTAGTTTCAATTTATTTCAAATTTCTTGAAGAAAATTGTATGCATTTCAGTTCTGCCTATGTATGTATGTTTATTTAGTTATATATGTATGTATAACAGTAAGATGTATATGTATCTTTATTGATAATTTTTATAATGTATGTTTAATTGTTTATGCTAGAAAAATTTTACAGAAGGTATGCTCCTATGACTAAGGTTATCTTATTATCTATCTATGTATAGGTAAGTGTGTTTATGATAGAAGGTTAATTTGTTAAACTCATAAATTATTTTTAATAATACAATATTCTGATGTCATTGTTCTAATTGCATGAATGTATGCAGTTTAAAACTTTTAAAAAGATAGGTATGTGTAAGATAGTGTATGTATGTATGTATGTATGTATGTATGTATGTATGTATGTATGTATGTATGTATGTATTGAGTATGTATGTCTACTGTCTACATAAAAATAATTCATGCCTACTTGCTTGAAATAAACTTTAAAAATAAAGCAACTAATATGCGGTTTACAAAACACCTGATAACATATGCAGTCTACAAAATTTTATAAACCTTTTTATGTATGTAGTATGTATGTATGCAATTTATATATATTTATTATATATGTCTATGTTGTTCTGAATGTTTATGTAGGTAGATATTAGCATAATGTTATCAAAGACTTTATTAGATAAACACATGGTTTATATCCAGTTTTGCCTTTTGGATTGTTCTCATGTGCTTTGAAATAACTTCTTTTTTATTCTCATTTACTCTGAAAAAATTATAGTGTAAAGGGCTTGGATCAGATGGCCTAAATGTTGCCAAAATATATAAAAGACGTAAATTCTGGTCCATTGTTCCTTGAAATTCGTTGAATGCAACTTATTATTATGTTCAATTGCTACATTTCTTCTAAATTGGTTAATTGCATTGCTGCTTAATTTTGCAATTAAAAATACTTTAATATTGCTGTCTGCGTAGGGGAAATGGCTTCAAACACTTCGAAACCTTGTTGCTCGAGTAACTGAGACTTTCAGCAGGAATTTTCAAGAAATGGCTGATGCAGGATAGGTTTCTTTAGGTATGTATCATCACAATAATTTTTTTGCTACGTTCATGAGTTACAATATTGATTTCATTTTCGTCGTCAAATGAACGTGGAAATGATTTTGATACATGGTATTCGTCGTTGAGACATTTATGCATACACACAAAGACATATTCAATACACGTATGTTAGTACATATATACATACCTATATAATATTAAACAATTACAAAATATCATAACGATTAACTAATTTAAAGACTAAACAACTTAGTTATGTTTTAATAAAACTTATAAGGCAGAATAAAAAGTGGATTATAAGGCTTTAAAAAAATCAAAAATAATAAATATATACTTAAACACATATGTATATTTAGTAACATGGTAATATTTAACATGCAAAACATTTAATTTATGAGAATAATAATAACAGCAACAAACCACACAACTATAATTTGTTTTATACAACATAAATCTAAATTAAATTTACTCAGTATAATTATACATACATAATAATATGACTAATTCAAACATGAGATTATTATGTAATAATATTACCTAAATAGAAATTTATAAGCTTTTAATAAAAGCAAATCGTTATGGATACATAAGAGAACTTTTAAAAAGGAAAAATAAAGAAGATGCAGAGGCTCGAAGGACCAAATTTGTGAATGTTAAAACTATAGAAAACAGTTAAATAAACTTTAAAGCAAAAGAGTGAAATCACAAAAGAGAAAGGGCCAAACTTGTCAATCTGGGATACTTCCTTTCCTTCTTCCCCGATCAACCTTCGAACCCCCGCTCATCACGGCCGGTCACCAAACGCAAAATCCGGGAATCAAATCAACAAACCAAATAAAGAAACGCGTTTTGTAGCTAAATATGGACATAATACACCATACAATTGGGATTTAAACATCGTTAAACATGTTAAACAAAGAACCCGAATGTCGTGCACGAATGAGGACGAGAAACATATTCAAACCTTTACCAAAATCAAACTAAACGTACACACATGTTTGCGCTCGTATTCTGAAACCTCTGGTAGCAAAAACCCCATCGATGATGCTCTCTATTCTTAGATCATACTCACGTCACTAAGTCGAACCGTGATTTAACCGAATCAATCAGATCAGCAACAACACAGGTAATAAAATGTACCATTCAATTCGTTTAGATACTAGGATCAAAAGCCCGATACTTTTGAGGATTCAAGATTCAAAGATTAAACGAATTTGATCGAAATCCAATCTAGGGTTCTTCGAGTTCCTTAAATCAACTTGGGGTAACTGGACAACATTGTTATATTATTTTGAAATGGGTTTAGCAGATGGTTTCATGATGCGCTCATGAACTTGGGTTCCATTCTGCCCGAGTTCGAAATCGGGTTAAACCGGTTTTTGACCCATATATATTTTTACATTTTAATTCTTTTTAACTAATTTTATTTATAAAAATTCGTTTCATAGAAATTGTGAAAACATCAAAATATTATAAATAACTTTCTATGATATAATTTGTATTTCAAAATTTTATTTATTTACTTATTTATTTATTTTTCTTTAAAAAAACACAAAATAAACAAACTGTTAGCAAAATTAATCTATTTATTTTGTTGTTTCAAAATGATTTTTATAATTCTGAATTATTATTAAATACATTTTGATGTTATAGTATTTTGCTTTACAAAACAATTTTATACAAAATAAATTTTATAAATGTTTTAGAAATCATTTTTGATGTAAAGGTGATTTATTTAAACTTAACAAGACTAGAAAGGTTATTTCTGTGTCTTTTCACAAATATGTTTATCTAAATAAATTGATTTCATTTAAATAAATGTGTTTAGTTTTGTTTTAATACTTAATAACCTAAGTTCTCTTTTAAAAAAAATAAATAAAAAATAATAATAATAAACAATGTATAAGATAATAACACAATTTAAGTAATTGTGTGAATTATACTTTAAAAGTTATTAACGTATATTTATTTAGATAAATTAAATAAGATATAAAACACAAACAAATATTATTCCAAGGCCTTCATTACAAGTAAAATTATAATAAATAAATAGAATATCTAATACTCTATTATATTTATTAAACAAAAATATGAGGACATTTATTTATGAGATAATAAGTAATATTGTCAAAAGACCCCTCTAAATTTAGACAAGCAATTTAGTAATGTTAGACACAACCTCTAGAGTTTCTATATAATGTCATAGTCATAAGGCAATGAAATTAAACTTTAGAGATATCAAACTCATTAAAATGTTCCTCTACACGTTAGGTTGACATGTGATCTTTGACGTATAACTCAATCAAGTATTTTGGATTTAGCTAATCAATCCAGGTGAGTTTTCTTCATACTCCCTTTTACTTTTTGTTTTTGGGATGTTACACATGTCTTATACAAACTCTATTCATTATACTATTCATTCAATCTATGATGCAAGCCTTAGACCTAGTTAGCTTTATGTGTTAAAGGCTAGGCTTATACAATGTGTTGATTCTATGTGTGATTCTATGTGTGTTGCCAGTCAAGCAATCTAGTACCTAGTAGCCTAAAATGGTTAGATACTATCTTCGCAAAGGCTTTTGCCTTCGTGTGAAAATGGTGAAAAGTACACCTAGCAAACTTGTTGAATTATAACTGTTAATTTATAGTATGGTCATACTTGAATTAACAATGTTGTAAGGATACTTGTTTGGACACAAGCAATTGTTATTCATTCATTTATTCATTCAATTTATTCAAACTTATATTCATGCTATGCTTATGATACATATCTAGTAGGCTATAGTTTGCATCCTTTTTATACATATTATTTAAACTTAGTGTGTGAACTCACCAACTATGCAAATAGTTGACAAACTCTATTTTACATGTGTAACAGGATAAGAAAGCATGATGAAGACATAGGATAAGACTTAGTAGACTTAGTTAAATTTTAAACAATGTCTTAGGATTTAATTGTAATTATTTTGTATTCAAATCATGTAATGTTATTTGAATTTAATGAATGACATGTTGTATTTTTTTAATGATGATGCAATAAATATTGAAACGCATAATAGCACCATGAGCTAATGAACAGTCAAACTCACACCCCGACGTATTCCGCCGTCGGTCGGGGTGTGACACTAGGTCAAACTTATCCTTTCTACATTTTACATATCATTGTCGTTTTGTTTAACTTAACACTTAACATCAATTCTAACTCCAAATTTAATTATAAAATCAATTCTAGCTGCATATCAATTCCTCTATTACCATTAACTTGCACCCACTAAAGGTTTTTTACTCCTTCATATGCTTGCTAGCAGTAATTGTTGTTATATTTTAGGCTTCTCTTTTGACATGGCAATATGGACCCTTATATTTTTGGCTTCTTTTTTTTTTAATTTGTAGGTTAAATTAGTGAAATTTGTCAAACACTTCTCAACATCTCATATCTTGGAAGTTGATAGGGGTTCATTGAGCCAGATTGTAATTAAACACATGCATAATTGAAATTAAGCAATAACGTTGAGTGATCTTCATTTTTAAATTCAATACACTTGTGAAATCTATCAAATGCTTTTAAATAATACATGTGATGACTTTTTTCTTCTTTTAGAATCCCCATTTGGGGTTTAATGAGTGAATATGACAATTAAAGACTATTTGTATATATCTTTGTGATGATAAGCATCAGAGTATGATTGTTTTTGTATTAAATTTATGAATTTCTAACGACTGAAAAAAATGTATTTCATATGGAACTTATCGACAACATTTGCAAAAGCTAATGATTAAGAGATGCAATATTAAAAATATAAGACATTGATATCATTTAAACAAGTGTATGCATAGTTTATCTTATTTTGCTTTTCACATATGCGGTCGCTCTCTTTGCTGGTGTTGGCGAACACACTTGTTGGCAAACGAGTAACCTGTTGGCTGTTGTAAATTTGTAGTCGTCGTCGCCGCATCGCGCGGGTTTCCGACTAGTATATATATATATATTGAAAAATGTGTTTCTTTCTATGGTTTCAGTGATGTTCGGAGAAGGTAAGGTGATTTATTTGTTTTTATACAAAATCGATGTTTGCTTAGAGATTTATTTTTTATAATTCAACCTTGATTGCCGGTAAGATGGATTTTGTGCGTAATTATCTATTCTTTTCGTAACATATTTGTCTGGATTTTGTATGATTTTATGTTTAATGAGAAATTAGTATAAAGTGAATCCTGAGGTACCATTGTGACAATGCCTCATTGGTTCATAAATGCTTCTAATCAAGTTTATTTATAATGATGAAATTTGCTGAGTAAAATAGGTTAGCAAAGTTTTTCACCACAATGACAACGATTCTTTGTACAACGTATTTGACTGACGTCACATCGACAAACTCTTGGACACCTTAGAGGGCCTTTACACGGATATCCAGGAGCCGCAGGCCCACTTGGAGGAACTGGGGAACCTTTCGGTTTTGATGGAAATTTTGAAATACCTGATCATCAAAAACATAATAAGTTTATCATCAAAAAAAAAATTAAAACAAAATTAACTTTTTTTTTGGTTTTCTCTTTTATTTTTTTTAGACAGAATATTTGCTAATTTTTGTTGATTTTTATTCCAAATAGAGTGAATAGTTTCGAACCTGATGCTGATGCTGAAATAAAAACAAGGAAAAGAAAGCATATCATGATTACAACCTTCGTCATTTATGGGATGTTGCAGAGTGAACAATTTTAGATTTAACTATGATCAAATACTCTATAAACTGATATGTTTTACTAAAGCTAAGACGGTCCTTTAAATACTGAAGGGATGGGTAAATGGGATTTTGATGGTTAGAAAGTGAGTATATATAATAAATGCTATCATAATGACATGATATTATTGCGGAGTAATTTTTTTTTTTTAAATAGGTAATGCCAATTATCACTTTTAAATAGACACATTGACACCACCATATAGAAGGTAACTTATACTTGAAAAACCTCCTAGCTCAACCTAGAGTATTTTTTGATTGGTATGACACTCAAACCTAAGACCTCTCATTCAAAAGTCAATGAGATACCATTAGGTTATAAATCATTTGGTAGTTATTGCGGAGTAAATGTTGGGTAGCAACAATTGGTCAATTTTTAAAAAAAGTGAAGCCAACTTAAAACATCTCCTTATACCTAACAATCTTAACTCATAGTAAAATGAATAAATAGATTTGGGTAAACGATTTAGTATTTTGGGTCAAATGGGTATCATTATGACATATACTAGGTTGGAATGGGTAGCACATTCACACAATACGGGTCAAGAAATTTAACTTAAAAATTATGTGAATATACTTGCTTCAAACAGGTAAGAATGATCAATAATATATTTGATTATAAATCATTAAAAATTATTAAAATAAACAATATATTTCGTTTCAACTCATTTTAAATTTAAATAAACTAAGCAACTCATTTAAGCCCAAACTGATTTTTTTTAAAACTCATTATAACCCGCACACATTTTAACCCGTTACCTGACCCAACCCAATCAACCTATTTTGCCAGACATACATTACCTTTAATTTAGAGCAATATAGTGTATTGATGAGAATATAATGCATTTATGAGACATAATTTATTATCGTTATGAAAAAAGATTTATTAAATGCATATTTCAATACCAAGCCTTTAGCCAATACAGTGTATTAAAACAAGTTTTCTTGAACTGATTAATTTAGAACCATTCAGCAAACAAACAACTTCATCTCACCATCTAAAAGGAAACAGATACTAGAAAAACCCCCTACTCATCCAAAAGCAATTCCTTTCAGAGATATTCGAAGCTAAAATCGCTCATAAGACAAGTCAAGGGAATACCGACATATTATAAATCATTTGGTGTATTAAAACAAGTTTATTCAGAGTTTGATATGCATGAACGAATGATTGAATGAAATAAGTTATTACGTTGGGTTGAAAAGAAACGTGTTTGATTGCCACATATGAATGAAATGTACTATTTCATAAGTAATGCGATTATTTCACTTTTGATGATTTTCATTCTTTCGAGTAGGGTTTCTTTCATTCGTTCTCTTGAAGGAATGATCCAACCCATGTCAAAACCATGACCCGACCCAAGATCAAAATCATGACCCAAACTGTCACACCCCAAACTACTCTTGCGGCGTCAGGCCATTGGGTGTGACGTGGCAGGATCAGATATGTTGTTCATATAGAACGACTCTATATGCTTTGAAAATACTTGGATATATTATAAATATCCCAAAGCAGTTTAAAGTTACACAGCGGAAATTGAAATAATAGTGTGCAAGCTTATACAAACATTATACTGTCTACATAATATGATAACATATAACCTTTTGAAATATTAGAATGCATGCAGGACTCTCATGCTCGGAATCCTTAGGTGCATCCCTAGTTGTATACATCGTGATTACCTGAGAATACATGTTAAAAAAGTGTCCACATAAAGTTGGTGAGTTCACAGGTTTAATATGAACAGTAAGTAATAAAAACAAAGTTTGCCGTACGATATGTTATTTATTAATGTTTGCCAGGCCCGATGCCTTAAGTGTCAGTTGCGTCATTACTGAACTAGACTGTTTGTAAAGCTTGTGCGAGTGTTAAGTTTGCTTGATCGTTACTTGTTACCTATATCACGTATGATATATGAGTTCGTGTTCGTGTCTAACAACTCCAAGTTGTTGTGTTTGCTCATGTTTGACTAAGTTTGACCATGTTTGTTCGAGTTTGACCAAGTTCAACCGTGTCAACTTGACGGCCCATTGGTGACTCGTTTAGTTCATTATCGTTCGTGTAATGTTCGTCGGTTATCATGTATTGCACGTAAACACATAATGCACATTCTATGGACAACCTACTATTTATAGCAAGTTTCCATTTTTAGCAGGTTTCCATTTCTTATTAAGTTCTTATACTTGTCAAGTTTCTATTTTTAGTAGGTTTACATCAATTCACATTTTACAATTCTAGGCATGCTCATTTCCCTAAATGTTCATGTTACCACTTACCACATTATCATGCATTATCAAATATGCACATAATCCATCTTAGGTAACCAAAGCTATTAAATATAGTAAGCTTCTATATTTATCATGGTTTAATACCAATGATCATGCAAACACTTACATAACATCACAAATAAACATTTACAATCATATTTCATTCTTTAATACGACCATACACCATCGTTTTACAAAATCCCCAAATAAAGTTTCATTTAAAGGAAAGGTTTCTATAAAAATCATTTTAATCAACAACAAACCATTCAAATATGTTCATTTAACTATTAACAACATCAAAATAACCAATCATGACCAAAACACAACATGCATGGCAACATCTTTTGACAAAAGTTCCTAAATATAGAAATATATGAACAAAATCACCATTTTCCCAAATCTAATCATTCTATTATGCATACAAGCTCATTACTAAACATAAATAATCATTTAAACATACTTATCATGTCAATAACACTATCTAGCAGCATCTTGCATCACAAAAGTTTCTATTTATAGAATCATCATCAAATCATCATAAAATGCAACCATCACAACAAATAGATCATTTATATGCTTCAAATCAGTTAACAAAGACTCTAAACACTGATTCTCAAGTGTAATATTTCGTGCATGTCCCCATTTGGGTGTTGCATGTGTGTAGTTATGGTTGCATGTGTGACACCCCGTAAATTCCATGTTAGTAATTCGCTTAATTTAATATTATATTAAACTATTAAATCATACATGGAACTTGAATTGGTTTAATTTAGTGTGCCACGTGTCACGATAGTACAAACACCGACACGTCATACTGTAATTTGATGAGTTACCAGGATCGCACACATGTGTCTCGTACTCACGAGCGTTGGTGAAATATCGAACAATTGAAACAAACTAACAATAATGAATGGTATGCGAACTAATAACAAACAAAATCAAAGCAAAGATTGAAAAACGATAACGATAAACAGACGAAAAACGAATCATATAAAAAAAATAAGCCATTGGGCTAGCCTAGGTCCCATCGCGGTACACGATGGGCACTAGCGAGATCCTTCATTGTACGCGAAGAAGGGCGGCAATTTTGAATTCAGTCGAATTCCTTCGCGGTACGTCACGACCGATCATTTTCCACCTCGACGATGCGCGGCGTGTCTCGGTGGAGAACCCGTTTGTTTTGTGCTTGGAGGTATTTCACACCCCGAGCCGGCGGGCTGGATCGAGTTTCTCGTTGGGCGGAAGGTTCCCGGGGCGTGATATCGTATGGTAATCGAAATGATCGGATTGTTTATATGGCGCATGATATATAATGAGAAATTCTAATATGACATTGATGTAGAATTACAAAGTTAAATTACACAATTCATGTTCATAAGTTAACTAAGTAAATCTACCAAAAAGAATCATGACGTACCTATCTTGTATCTACACAAGATTTATAAAAGATGGTTCACAAATATGTCATTCAAAATATGCACGACACAAAAGTAATCGTCACCTAAGAAGACATGCATTTAAAACAAGTCAACATTAGGTTGGTGAGTTCATAAGTTTAGTAATTGAAAATACTTGTAGTTGTCATTCACAAGTCATAGCGTCACACCCAAGTCTTATTGGTATTGTTTTATCTTGACTCGCACAATGTCCTTTCCATATTTACACTTACAAATAGTATGTCATCCAAATCAAGCATGCTTATATATAGGGCATATGTATCACGAGTGAAGCCGCCAGCCCATCACACACTTGACTGAATTCAACACCACTTGTGTTGCAACTGTGGATACCTATTTTCAACTCACATGAATTCGATCCTAATTGATATCCTACTTGATATTCCCCAAGTGATATGATTTCTTTTCCCCATGATATAAGTATAGGAAATAGTTTATTGAGTGGTATATATTACCATGACCGAAGTTATGGTAACCCTTAATGTTTGAAAGATATAGATTTTATTAAATCTTATCCTTTTAATATTCCTCTCAATGATAGAGTTTATTGGCATTCACTTCTATATTAGAAGTGCCAATTTACTCTATTAATAATGTCTCATACTTTAAATGATAGGCCATAAATGGAACGCCATGTGGTCCTCATGTAATTAGACCACAATGCCTCCAATTTATCCCTATCAATTTTGATATTCACAAAGAATCAGTGTATTTGCAACGGATTTGTCCCAGTAATATGACATGAGTGAAAATCAATTCCTCAGTCTACCGATCAATAGAAACGAAGGGTGCAACTACAATCAGTGTTTGAAGATTAATATCACCATGTGTCGTTTACCAAACCTGACATGATGCAGCCCTGTTACCGGTCATACGATACCGACCAATGATAATGTTACGATTAACATATCGACCTCACTCGCCAGCGGTTTTTCAAACCTATGGTACCACTAAGCTATCGTCGGTTTAGCATATACTAAATGAATGGTAAACAATTTACTAGTAAGAGATTAACGACTGGACATGAACTCATGAACACATGATTGTTGTGATATAATACAAACAATCTTAATAGTAATTATTTGTTGTCATATGTTCTCAATTTCTTTAACAAAGTGTTATAAGAACTAGTCTTATTACACAGTGTTAGTAAATGTGGTGAATGATTTTATCATCATGAACTTATGATGTCATGATTATCATTCTTGTTATCACTTGTTATTATCTTGGTGTTATCTCATTGTTATCTCAAAGTTAATAAGATCGCATCTTAATACACTTTTGTTATTTCAATGATTTGATGATATCATGAAGTTATTTCACTAATCATCCTTGATATGCCCTAATTGTCATTTCACACACAAGCATACACATTGATAAAATGAAAGTATGATAATAAACATAGAATCTATATTATCTAAATCACATGGTAAATTGATATAATGTAATAAAAGTTTTAATAAGGAAAATAGTTAGTATGATTCTTAGCCCCGCATTTAAAATCAAAAGATTAGAAAAGGGGCATATGAACTCACCTTGTAGTTGTAGTGGTTGACTAACTATTCAAGAATGCACGCGCTCACTAGTTGTTGTAAGAATGTGGTATTCAAAGCCCTGTGTTGGATTCAATGTCGTTTGCAACTTATAAGTATAAATTATGGTTTCGTAGTAAACACTAAAGTTGGTTAACTTCTATGAGTCTTTGTTATTTGATTCACCCTTGTTCAACTTGTGATATAATACACAAACACTTAACCAATATAGATTAAGCATTAATATATTATACATTATTTGTTTATGTATTTGAACTTTGACTTAAACTTTATATATTATAAAAGTTTGGAAACCATAATATTTTCTAAGTATAAAACTTAGGTTTATTGGTTAAACTCGATTACTACTCTTTCTTTTTAACTTAAAATTGTTTTCATCTCCTAAACGTGTTAGTATAAGTAATTTATTCTAAAACTTAATCACTTGACATATTACAAAAGAAGTTAGAAAATGTTTACAAATTACAATGAAATGTTTTATCAACTTTGTAGTAAAATCACTTAACCTACCTTTGAGAAACCCTAATATCCTTTTAACAAAATGTAGTTTATTTACCTCATTTGATTATATTTTAAACCATGTTATAGTGAAAACACCTGCCTTAAGTTCAATTGTGTTTTAAATAGAGTTAAGACAATATCGATGGTTCTAAGAGGATAATATCGATGGATATGGCCTCAACCGGTTATCCCAAAACCCTAATCAGCCCCATCGACACTACTATGTTCCCATCGATATTGTGAGTTCGTTTGTGATTAAATTTTCTTATTTTTTGGTTTAGGATTCTTGGAGGGTCACAAGGTGTTTGTATCGATAGATTTCTAAGTCCACGCCACCATCGAAGTTGCTAATATCGATGAACACAGCGAGAGCAGCTCCCTGTCGATATTAACAATATCGACAGAGCTTAATCTCGATTCCTAAGCTAGTATCGACAGTAATAGCGACGGATTTTACTTGGAAAATACTTGGATAAGTCGATTCTATCAGTATCGGCCAAGGCAGATCGATTTTGGGACCATTGAACTTGATAGTCTCAATGGAATTGACTTGAACCTACCGCCCATCGATACTATCCTTCTTCCTGTGTCCTTTATCGATATTACAAGCTTCTTATGTCGATATTGTCCAAGCAACTTAGATCCTTATTTTAATGTTATTCGAACATAAGGAACTTAGTTTCATGCAAATCCAACAAGTTTTAGCGGTAAAAATCGAGCTGCAAACCCAAACGTTCGGTTCTTGGACAAAACCCAGAAAACCTACATTAGGAGCTCATTTTACCTTAAGTTTTGTTGATTCCAAGCCCGATACTTTATACTTTCGTGTAGGTAATGTTGAGAGATTTGTTTTGATGCCAAATTTACACAATTTGATGAAGAAATGAAGAATCTAGGTGAGTTTTAGTGGGTGTTTGTAGTGAGAGAGTGTAAACCGGAAAAGAGGAGAGAGAGAGGTAGATGGGTATTACATGTGAGAAATAAATGAGATTTAGGTTTTTTACACCCATTCTTGTTTCGAGTTCGTTTCGTTGCTCGGTTTTATGTTTACGTCACGTTTACGTAGCGTAACACGATTTTTACGAAAGTTTAATAAAATGGTTTTCTTTAATTCTTTTTAAGGTGATTATTCCTAGTAAATGTTTTATATTTATTTTTCCTATTTTACTGTTTTGAAAACGTTTATTTTATATGCTTCGTCAGATCATATCGCCTTCGCGCGTATGCGTTCGAATTGTCACCCGAATGAACACGACGATGCCTTTTAAATCCTGATTTTGTTTACTACTTTTCAATTATCATTCAGAACGTTAAACCCACATATATGTTTGTGTGAATCATCACCCACGCAAACATACTATCAGTTAATCATTCATACACAATACTAAAATATTGTTTTGAATAGAGCATTCTCACCAACGGACTTAACTAAACTTAACTATTTTCACATTGTTATAATTGAATTCACATTGTTTTCTCACTGAATTGTTGGCCATCTGATTCTTGTTATTTGTGGAAATTAGGTCGCAACCGAATTGTATTTGCCATTTGTTTTCTCAACTGTTATTTCACATTGTGGTTGCATAATTGTATTCCAAATTTTCATCGAAATACATACAACTATTAATTGTTTTCATAGAATTGTTGTCACACAACTATTTAACACATAGTATTTCCACATAGTAATGGTGAAAGTATACATACCTTACGGATTGCCAGACGATCTCGTACTATTTGTCACAAGTTCCGCCAAGGATTTCGGAGGGAAATCTTGGTGGTACGCGAAGCCCCCTGAACATTAAAACTCTATAAAAACCAATCCATTTCATTAATGCGTTTTGAGTTCCTATCATCTGAAGATTGTTTGTGTGTACTTGAGTTTGGAATTGAGTTAATTAAAGCATATTGTAAGGCACTTACTTATGTAAGTAATTCCCATGGTATAAGACAATCTTAATCTATGGCATTCCTAACTAAGTGTAAGCAAAGGAATTTAACAACTGTGGCTTTCTTCTATGGTATTTAACAAACTATGGCTTTCCTCTATGGTAACAATATATGACACACAAAGTATATATAACACGATAAGTTTTGTATAGCACATTGCACATAAACAAGTAATAAACCAATCAATGTTAACATGAGATAACTCATATTTGGGTTAGCTTAGTTACAGTCTAGGCCACCATTTTCAAATAACCTAAATCCCTATAACCACGGCTCTGATACCAGTCTGTCACACCCCGACCAACGGCGGAATATGTCAGGGCGCGAGTTTGACTGTTCATTAGCTCATGGTGATATTATAATGTTTCACTATTTAATGCATCATGATTACAAAACAACACAACATTCATTGAATAATAAACAATCATTACATGAATTGAATAATCAACAGTTACATATGCATTGCTAAGACATTGATTTCAATTTAACTAGGTCACTAATTCTTATCCTATATTGTGACACCCATGTCACTTTACGTCACCTCCGGAAATTTTACACCAATATTTAACAAACTACGTTTAGGTCCTAGCAAAAACTTTCGTGTTTTACACATCTATAAACATACTACTTGTTAAAACAAAGTTTAAGTATGTTTACATATTTTACAAAACATTCATTAAAAAAAAGTTTGGTTATTAAGTCTAAAACCACCATTTGAACCTTCACATTCGATTATGATCACCTTCACCGCTCACCCAACTCTTTTGTACATGCAAACACTACATTTAAATCACCATTAGTTCGTTAGAAATAAGTAAGATCACCCCGCTATTTCCTCAAGTGTATTCCATAATACCATATGAATACAGTGATAATGTTCCAAATATAATTTGGTAACATTATTCAGCCCGAACACAAAACGATTTACTAACGGGTCGTTTTCATCCAAAACCCCTTAAATCTCCCATTCATTCCCAAACAATATAATTTAAAACAACACATATGTGCACACAAAACTCCAATTGTGCATCATATTTCCCAAAAGTAAAACTTGAATAATTTGACTCTTGAAATTGGATGTCTACACTCTTGTAGATCATCTTTTGTTCACACTTTTGTGAATCTACTACATTAACTTTTCAAGTCTTATGTTCACACAATTGTGAATCAAAGCATGCACATAGCCAATTTAATGTCTACACTTTTGTAGATCATTACCTTTACTTATGATGGTTGTTTACTCTTTTGTAAATCAACTCAACCATTATCTCTAGTTGAATGTTCACACCCTTGTAAATCATTCAACTACAATAACCCCACTAACCATAATCATTGATATCAAATTAAATCAAAACAATAAATCACATATATTCTAAATGCACAAATATATGTAGTGTGGACTCACCCAATATTACAACTACAAGTTCAACAAAATGGGTAACTTACCTTGATTTGGAGAGCTATCAACAATCTATAATTCCTTTCCAGGTCTTCTTGAACTAGATTCACCTCCTCTTTCTATTATATATCCACATATAACAAGATTTAATAACATGAACATACAGCTTGTATTATTTATGTAATCTAGTTCATTTGACCTATTTTACTTTTCATACTTAATCAAAACCTCATTGAGGCTTTTTATCAAACAACTCATGTGCAGAAACTAATATACCCATGTTCTTAGTCATATTTAAGTTATCAAAATTCCATATTTTTGTGACTTGTCTCTTGAATTCCACCACCAACACCTAGTTGCAATTCACTTGTATACAACTAGTTTCAATACACCCAACACCCATACATATTTGTTCAAACTTATTTGAATCTCATTCATCACTATGTGGCATTTAAGAGTCAACTTACCACTTATAATTAGCATATTTATGAGAAAATCATTAACTTCAAATCTAAAACATTTAATCAAACACTTGAATCGGATCTATCACTCCAAAGAATGATCCACAGCCATCATAAGCATGATAATCATCCTACTAGTTATCAAACACAATGATATGGATTTCATGATAACCAGACATTATAACGGATCAAAACAAAGATTTCACCGTTAAAATATAGAGTTCTTCATTTGTAATTATTCCTAGCCATCATTCAGGCTATAATCAACAACAATAATCATTGTATTATATTCAAAAACTCGATTTAATCCATATACTATCAAACCAGTAGGAGAAATTGAATCGTTACCCTTTTGAACGGATTCTGGTTGCAATACGACGATCCGATAACATAGAATCAATCCTTAGCTTAATCTGGGTAATCCCTTATCTTTAGATCAAGATTTGGATGATTAAAATCGACCATATAATATTTTGGGAAGTCTGAGTTTGAAGAGAAAAAGAAAAAGATAAGTTTGCATGAAATCTGTGGAATTTTAGCTGATTCTGCACCGCCACACTCGTTGCGTACCGTCAAGAGGGGCTCAAGAGCTCTTGGCGTACCGTGAAGAAACCTGGAGTCCAAAAGATATTTTGGACTCCTCACGTACCACCAAGGAACCTCCGAACTACCTTGGCGTACCGCGAAGGGTCCCTGAACAAGATATCTTTGTACTTTTCTCTGTTTTTTTTACGATTCCGGAGAATCAGGAACTCCGTTTTTCACACAGTTTTCACTCGTAGTTACAATTTTCCCCTTTTTCGAGTAGTACGAATACACACGTACACATGACCGTTAAAAACCGGTCGTTGCATATACCTTCATCATGCTTCCTTATCCTGTTACATATGTAAAATAGAGTTTGTCAACTATTTTCATAGTTGGTGAGATCACACACTAAGTTTAAATAACAAGTATAAAAAGGATGCAAACTATAGCCTAACTAGAATATGTATCATAAGCATTGCATGAATACAAGGTTGAATATATAGAATGAATGAATGAATAACAATAGCTTGTGTCCGAACAAGTATCCATACAAACTGTTAATTCAAGTATGATCATACTATAAATTAACTTTTGTATTTCAACAAGCTTTCTAGGTGTACTTTTCACCTTTTTCACACAATGACAAAAGTCATTGTGAAGATGGTATCTAACACATCATAGGCTACTTTGTACCTGCTTGCTTGACTGACAACATACATGAAATCAACACATTGTATAAGCTTAGCACCTAACTAGGTCTAAGACTTGCATCATATATTGAATTAATAATAGAATGAATAATCTTTTACATAAGACATGTGTTACATACCAAAAACAAGAATGTAAAATAGAGTGTGAAGAAAACTCATAGTTTACTTGTTATCTAAGAATATCCTTGTTAGTGTTTATGGAGTAGAGAAATCACACTTCACCCTATTGTTTGTATGAATACAAAGATAGATTTAGTATTTCCAAATTAATACACTTGAACGGTTTGTTTATCTTACGCTTTATGTATTGATAAACTCAATATAATTAATATGATAATGTTAGCTATAAAATAAAATACAAACCGAATTTCGTAATACATTTTCAAATAATAATTTGGAAATCTGTTTATTTAAATAACTTAGATGAGTTTTGTAAATATAAGTTTTATATTTAATCATACTTAATGATATTTTGTTGAAATAATTTTTAAATCAAATATTATTGTAAATACTATTAAATAATTCAATGAGATATTAACTTTATAACATTTTTGTAAGATTGAAAAAAAATTGATATATAAATTTTCGATAATTTGTCACGAATATAGTTAACACTAACACACAAGTATAGATAATAAACTAGCGGTTGTGATGTGAGGTTATACCTTTCGAGTACGTTCGCATACGCGAACCATTCGAGAACGAAAGCTATGAAACCCGAATACACTGCTGTATTCATTTTTACATCATGAATTTTCCTTAGGATTTGGATCATACGTACAATTTGCTAAATAAACAATCAAGACTTGTTTTCGCGAACACAATCGATCACAATCTGCTCGGAATAAAGAAAAATATTTCTAGGCACCTGATCGCAATTTTGTTTGGTGGAACCGATCAATTATGTGTTATAAAGTTACTTTTAAAATATCATTACGATCCGACGGTTGGATCTTAGGTAATCGACAATCCTTTGGAACTGCGTCATCCAACTCGAAAATCCAATAGTCACGTTCAAGGCATTAAAAATCATACCACCAAGTAATATTTCGCAAATCCCAATGGTAAAAGAAACGATAAATGAGTTTCTAAACACATATCCAAAACTTGGCTCAATACAACGGTTAGATGGATGGGGAAAATTCATTCGTTTTGACTACGTTTTCAAAACCTGGTCCTGTCAGCTTACTTCGAGACACGATAACACAAATCTATAAGTCTTAGATCACAATTTCCTCTGGTCACGTTCAATATATGTGAGTGTAGAAGAACATATCCAAACATTAGGTCATTTCAACGGTTAGATTGACGGGGATCAACCGTTCTTTGAGACCGAGTCATCAGAAAACAGGAATTTCACCCTTGTTTCTTTCTCTCTTCTTCTTGGCCGAATTTTGTTAAATGTTTAAGGGTTTTTAGGGTTTTAATCACCCTTAGTATTTCATTCCATCTTATCCATCTTTACCCCTTCATATTTTATCATTTATTCATTTTTTTACACTTATTAAACCAAGTTTCTTTTTTTTTCACTTCTTATAGAAAAATCCTTATAAATATTTTATGTTCCGCTTTCTTTTATAAAAGGGTTATAATAATTATTATTATATGTTTACCATCTTTTATAAGGTTTTATAAAGCTAGTTTGGAAACGTTTGTAGTTCAATTATGTTGTTTAAGTTGAATTTTGTTAGAATTTATATAAGTTATTTATTTATATCTTCTAAACATATTGATGTACACACACACATATATATATATATATATATATATATATATGTGTGTGTGTGTGTGTGTGTATATACTCAATATTAAAATATTGTATATAAAATTAATTTGAATTATGGAATCTTTATTAAATTTGTTATGTATGATTTTAAAGATATTTCACAAACTTCTGATTGAATTTATCATGATTACTAGTTTAAATTATTATTTAAAAAACATAAATGTTACAGTCTTCCCTACTTTGGAAAATTTCATCCCGAAATTATTAGACTCTTATAATGAGAAGTAATTATTTTTAGCTTTTATTCAACCGTTTTTTTCCTATTAACTAGGTTTTGGGTTATTTGTAAGGATTCCCGTATTTCTTTTACAAAGTGCTTTGAATCATCAATGTACGCTTTGTCAAGAGATTTGTAGAGGTCCTTTATTTCATTCTCCATTTATATATGTAATCTTTAGAATTTTTCTTCGAAATGCATTGAATCACTGTTTTACACTTCCAATAAGAAGAAAACAAAGATTTATAATATACATATATGAAAACTAAATGCAAGTGTTGGAGTTTGCAAGTTATTACCCTTGTTTTCTCAAAACATTGGAGAATCTTGCTTGACAAAATGTTTTAGAATAAAGATAAGGAGTTCTGTGTTTTGAAAAGAATAGGATAATAAAATATGTTGAGTAATTAAGCTCCAGACATAATTTAATATTACGCGGTGTTTATGTCATATGATTTGTTCGAATTAATGAAAATGTTCACTGTTAAAGGATTTATGTATTGTTTTCAATAATTGGAAATAATTATAATTGATCATATTTTCGATAATCAGATTTAAACTGAGGATGAATCAAACTATTGCCGAAAGTGTTTCGTTAACCTCATGAATTTATGTTGATTAGGAATGATAGTCAAGAAGATTGCAAATGATAGTAAATTAATATCAGAATTCTCGATGTATGGTCAGGGTTTTGTAATGCTTACTAGAATTCATGTTTTTTAAATGTAACAGACTTAGGAATAATGTGAACACCACACTCTTCCTTACTTAAGTCGATATGTTACACTCTAGGTTTTTTTAAGAGAGATTTCTCTTGTATTATCGGTTATTAACGTTCATTTATTTAAGATTCAAATTTGTTGTTTGCTACCAAATTCTCATAATTCTTAAGTAGGGTATTCTACCATAATATTGACAACGTTTACGTATAGGGTATATGTAGGGCGAACCCAGCCACCAACCCACCAACCCACCACATTGTCAATACCTGATAGCTTTCCCAAGTCAAATCCTATAAAAATTTGAGTTCTATTTATTTCACTTAATTGAAGTTTGCGTTTTTTTTGGTATATTGATTTGACAATCTAATATAAAGATGTGATAAATAGGTTTTTGATCAAAATGGTTTCAAGGATAATGATCATTAGAAATTGAGTCAATTAATTATGGTAAATAGAGTTAAGATTTCAAACCATAGATTGAAAAATTTGAATTCTAGATTTTGAAGCTTAGGGAATTGTAACACGGGGTATAAGAATAATGTATTCATCTCTAGAGTTTGTATTGGGAACGTTTGGATTAATGATGTGTAACATCTGTAAAGTAATCATGGTAGTCATAGACAATGATAGAACATTGTGTACTTGTTAGTTTATAAGTCAATATGATTCATGTTCAATACGTAAATGTGCATTATGTGTTCATGTTTGTGTTTATGTGTTATTGGATTTTGTTTAGTTTAAGTGCAAGTATATATTAATTATTTACAGTCGCTATCGCTAGGTAAGAACTCTATTGTATTATATCAAAACAGTGATGGGTTGATGGCTGATAAGGCAGGTAGCTGGACTATACGTATCCCTATACATATACTGAGTTCGTATACTGAGTTCGGTGTAATAGGATAGTATTAGTGCGTAGTGTTCTGGAGAATAGTATGACAAACAAATCATTTAAACAAATGGTAATGCGTAAGCGAGCCTCAAGATCATTATGGGTGGCAATTCGTAATTATATTAATGTCCAACTTATAATTACGAGTAAACATCAATAGATACGTAAAACGAATAAAAACGTATATGATTACAAGTATACACGTAACTATATTCGCTTAACGGTCCGATAACGATCGAACAGTAAAATTAAGTAAAATACTATGTTTTACATTTTACAATTTTGAAACTCATCAAAAACAATCCAAGAAATCAATTTTTCAATCCAAAATATTCATTTACGCAATCGTAAGAACGCGTACGTAAAAATACACGAAACCGACACCGAGCGAGACCGAACATGCGGCGAACCACTCGGGGTATAAAAACCCTAAATTCTTTCATTTTCTTCATTTATGGCATCTCTCGTCTCTTTCTCTCTCTAAATTTTTGTTCAAGCTTTCTCACACTAGAAAACCTCCACAAAACCACCAAGATCTTCTTCATCTCTTCACCAAATCACGCATATAATATATCAAAACGATCGTCTAGACAAGGGGAAGCTGGTAGTACCAAGGATCGGCTCTGATTCGAAGTCATTTGGCTGGAATCTTAGCGAGAAGGTACGGTACTGTAGGGTTTCTTACTATTCATCATCTTCTCTCTTTTTAAAACACGTTTTTAACCCTCACCACTCAAGAAATGAACATGAAATCGACTCATGAACCCTTGGATGAAGTTAGTTTGATTGTTGGCAGCCTATTGAAGTCGTGGGAGGGGCTGAAAGTTAGTATCGACATATGAAATTCTGGAAAATATAGTATCGATGGAACAACAAGTTTGGGATGTTCTTTCTTCGAAATTGTTATGTTCGATGGGGGCTGAAAGGATCAAGTCTTCTGTGACACCCCGTAATTTCCAGGTCAGCTTCTATTTTAATTAATTATTTATTTAATTAATATTTGCATACATAGCATTGGAATTAGTTTAATTTAGTGTGACACGTGGCACGATAGTACAAAAATTGACGCTAACCCGATAAATCGATGAATTATCGCAACACACACACGTGTCAAATGAAATACGAACGTCGGCGAACATTCCACAAAACGTGTAACTAGACACTAATAACATGACGAAACGCTCGAACATTGAACTAGATAGTTGAAAATATATCCAATGGTGTTCTATAAATGGGAAAACGTCGAAAAACGGGCAAAACCGTCGAAATTGGTCGAAAAAGACTCAACCGGGATCCTTCGCGTTACGCCAAGGACCCCGGAGTGGGTCTCGAAGGTACGCTGATGGGAGGGGAATTTGAATCCTGAAATCCGCCACGGTACGCTAAGCCCCTATGGGACCCTCTTGGCAGTAAGCTACAACATCCAGACGCCAAATCTTTATAAAACCAATACAATTTTGCGTACGCTACTCACTTCGTAGTGTTCGACACGTTAAGCCGAAAAGAAACAACCAAATGCATGTGCGCACTACAACTCATGATCCATTCTGAGCTGCCACAACATATTCAAAACGCTCAACAGGAAGCTCAGAAGGTCGAAAACCTCTCTCAAGAATCCTTGCGCGACATGGATAAACAATTAGAGGCAAAGACTGGCGGGGCGTAATGCTTCATAGATCAGATCTGGATTCCACACTACATGTCACACCCCGAGCCGACGGGAACGGATCGGCTTTCCCGTCGGGCGGAAGGTTCTCGGGGCGCGATATCGTTGTGATAATCGAAATGATCAGATTGTTTACATAGCACATGATAATCAAATGAGAAATGCTAACATGACCATGAAATAGAATTACGAAGTTAAATTACAATGTTTCCTCATAATTTAACTAAGTAAATCTAATCAAAAGAATCAATGAGTTCATATCTTGTATCTGTGCAAGATATACAAAAGATGATTCATAGTTTTGTCATCCAAAAGTATGCAATACAAAAGTAGCTAGGCCTTCTAAAAGTCCATTAGCTATGTCCCTGTAATCCTGGTGACTAAACCTGTTCGTCACCTAAGAAAACATGCATTTAAACAAAGTCAACACTAGGTTGGTGAGTTCATAAATATGATAGTTGAAAACCTAGATTTGTTCACATGCACAATCACAATGTCATTTCTGTTACTTGTATGTTATTTGATTCACCCATTCACCCAATGGCTTCTCAGTAGTTATATTCACAAGTAATATATCATCCTAGTAGTTATGCTTATATATAGGGCATATGTAAGGGAACCAAGCCCTAGCCAACATCCGACCACATAACTACTAGAACTCCACACTACATGAAATACAACTATCGATATCCATCTCCATATCACATGTTCATCTCATTGGTTGATCACCTGTTATATCATGTATAGAATAATATAATAATAGGGTTTACTTATCAACTGAAGTATAGATAACCCTTATATGTATTAAGGATATTAGATTTACTTAATCTGCTCCTTGTATTATTCTATTACTTGTGGGGTTAACTGTTGATCACTTTTAAATATTAAAAGTGTTAGTTAACGACTTGTTATTTGTTCTCAGCTTGTAACGCATAGAGCCTAAAAGGAATCCATTGTAATCCTCACGTAATCAGATTACAATGCATCCGATTTACCTCTACCATGTTGTGTATTCTCATTGTTGTTAACAAGGTTAAATTAGAACTTGTCTTATTACTTTATGTTAACTGCTGTGTGAATGAAATTTTTATCATGAAGTTACATTTTCATGATTATCATTCTAGCTGATCCATATAGTCACCATGTTGTCATTAAGCGGTGGTAAGAACTAGTCTTACTATCCTTAATCGACTCAGGTGGTGGATGATAATTATTCCATATTGTCACCATGTTGTCATTAAGCCGTGGTAAGAACTAGTCTTACTACCCTTAATCAACTCAGGTGGTGGATGATAATTGTTCCATATAGTCACCATGTTGCCATTAAGCCATAGTAAGAACTAGTCTTACTACCCTTAATCGACTCAGGTGGTGGATGATAGTTGTTCTATGTTAATTTGTAATATGTATCGAGTTGTAAACTAAGTGTTATAAGATCATGTCTTATGACACTTAACTCTTGTGTTGAATGTTATTATGAAGATATATTATCTTCCTAACATTCTTGTGTTTTGTTGTTGTTGCCTTTATGTTATCCTGTGATTATCCCAATGTTTATTCGTGTAAGAATAACTAAGTGTTATAAGATAAAATCTTACAACTATGTTATTCTATTGTGTTGATGAGTTATGAAGTTATATTATCATATTCATCTGAGTTATCCCTGTCATATCATGATCGTACAAGCATGCATACAATGATAAACGATAATAAGTTAAACAATATTATCTAAATCAAAGCATAAGCAATATGTTAAGCTAAAACTTTTATGTAAATAAAAGTAAGCATGTTTCTCAGCCCCGAGAGTTTAAAATCAGTTAAGATTAAAGAAAAGGGGCATATGAACTCACCTTGTGTTTGCAGTAGTTGATTAGCTTAAACAAGAAGTGCACGCGCTCTTGATTGTATTCGTTGTTGTTTTCACGATCCTGTATTGATTTCACGTTGTATGTAATCTATAAGTATATGTTGTAGTGACTTATGTGCGTGTGTGTGTTAGCCCTAAGTTGGCTAACATATGTGAGTCGCGGTCATCATTCGGCCCTGAGTTATTCTTGGAGTTTCACAACCTTGTTAAAACCCGTTCACTCTTTATGATTGTAAAATTTTGCTAACCAACCTAAGTGTTATCTTAGCTTTATAGCTTAATATTTCATGTTTTGTTCTTGTTAGGCCTAAAATAATTTATTACATAGTTAAATTAATAACCATACGATTATCATGATAACTTAATGTTTTAAGTTTATAATTTCAATCAACTAGTATTCATCATCTTTGTAATAACCTTGATTAATTACCCCATGTTATTTGTATTAGAACCAATTAATTCAAGCGTTTGTCCCAATTTAGTTCATGTGATCCGAAAATCCATTGGGCCGAATATAAGTGGGCCTTGGGCCGGATGCTATGTAGGTGAGCCCAAATAAGCAAAATGCCCGTAAGTGTGTGCGTGGGCCGAATAAATAAGATTGGGCCGATTTAAATCACATAGACCCAACCACTCTATTGGGCCGAACATCCAATGTGACCCAAGCTAAGTGTGAATCCCACGATTGGGCTGGATCAGTGGGCCTTGAATTGCTTACTAGGCCGAATTGTGTATTTGGGTAGTGTGTGTGTATGGGCCAGGCTATTGGGCCTAAAGGGATATTATGATTGGCAATTGGATGGCAGTGAACGTATCAACCAACACTCATGGGTTCGTTCATGCCTAAGAGGTTCGCAGGTCTTGATCTTAAACTCAACAATCTTAGGGTTCGTTTGCTTGATGTAAGTTCATGACAGCCCCAAGGTTCGTGGAAGGAGCTTACAGGTTCGGCTCATGGTGGTTAACAGAAGGTTTGGCTATGAGTTGCCATAATAGGTTCGCGATCTAGAAGGGTTCGGCCAAAGGCAATGGTTCGGCTAAGAAAGGTTCGTGACTCATGGCTGGTTTGGAGATGAGCGAGGGTTCGGGCAGCCGGGTTCGTCTAGCTGGAAGGGTTCGTCTATGCTCGAGGTTCCGCTAAGGGAGTATAACCGTGCAGGTTCGGCTGGTCGAAGGTTCGGCCAGCCTCCCCTTTCCGAACCCGTAACTGATCAGCATCCTCTTGGACCTCGAATCTGTTGCAAACCACTTCCCCCAGCTGTGTTAGGTGCATATGGGTTCTCGAATGTGTTGAGGTTCGAAGGGAAACATTAAAACTGACTAGATGTGTGTGAGCCGAACAAAAAGGGTAGAAAACCCTAGTTTTTCTTGATGTTCTTAGCCAAATACCTCGAGATTTCGTGGATAAATCTTCAGATCTGTTGTACTTCCTTGTAGAGGAGGTCGAGAGCTTCAAGTGGACACCAAGAACACCCGATTTTGTCCACAAACGGGTGAGATATGAAGATTTGAAGGTGTTTTTCTAGAGAGAGGAAGAAGGTTTGTGGATGGTGTGTTTAGAGAGAGGGAAAAAGTGAAATAAATGAGGAAGTGGCTTCACTTAACCTTTATATACCCCGAGGATATTCGGGTTCGTTTCGGTTGGTCGGTTTTTCGTCTTCGTTGCGTTTCCGGAACGTAACGCGTATTTTACGTGTTTTAAATAAAGGAATTACTTTTATTTATTTTGACGAGTTTCAAAATTGTAAAAATATGAAATATTATATTTTCTTAATTTATTTTCGTTCGCGTCGTATTTCGTTTTTCGTGTCGTTTCGTCAGATCGCGTCACCATCGCGCGTATTCGTTCGAATCGTCACCCGAACAAACACGACAATGGTTTTGCTTTCTGAATTTTGTTTTCTACTTTTCAGTCATTATTTCAGAACGTTAAACTCACAGATATGTTTGTGTGAATCGTCACCCACGCAAAAACATTGACAGTTCGCTATTCTGAAATAACACTGCAAATTGTGTTTGAATTGTGCTTCCTCAATAACGGACTCAACTAAACATCCTTTTCACATTGTTTTCGTACTGATTTGTCGGCCATCTGATTCCTGTCACATATGGATATCAGATCGCAACCGGCTTGTTCTTGTTATTTACTTGAACACTGTTGTTTCTCTGGATTCGTTGTATTAACTGTACTTAGGTTTCCACCTAAATACAAACAGCTATTGTTTATAATGAGTGTTGTACTTACGGCATTCAAGTTTACACATAAATACGTACAACTGTTTCTTATATTTTGAATTCTGTTAATACAAGCACTGTTCACAAACATGTATTTACACATAGTAAATAGTGAAAGTACACATACCGTACGGACTTGCCAGACGATCTGGTACTGGATGTCACACTACAGAGGAGTGAGAGGCGAAGTGATAGATGACGCTCACAAGAGCTGGTATTCAGTACACCCAGGCTCTGACAAAACCTACCACAATCTGAAGATGACCTATTGGTGGCCAAGCATGAAAGCAAAAATCACAACTTACGTAAGTAAGTGTTTAACGTGCTCAAAGGTCAAGGTTGAGTAGCAGAAGCCATTAGGTCTACTTCAGCAACCTGAGATACCGATGTGGAAATGGGAATAGATTTCGATGGACTTCATAACCAAGATGCCTAGGACGCCAAGTGGTTGCGATACCATCTTGGTAATCATAGACCGACTGACGAAGTCTGCGCACTTCCTCCCCATCAAGGAGATTGAAAAATTAGATAAACATACTCGGATTTATCTAAAGGAAGTGGTTACCTGACACGGAGTACCAATCTCGATTATCTCTCACCTCGATAGTAGATTCACGTCGCACTTCTGGAAGTCCCTGCACAAGGCACTGGGCACGAAATTGGACATGAGTACCCCTTACCACCCACAAACTGATGGGCCGAGTGAGCGAACTATACAGACGTTGGAAGACATGCTTCAGGCGTGTGTAATTGACTTTAGCAGCAGCTGGAAGACTCATCTACCATTAGTTGAATTCTCGTACAATAACAGCTACCACACGAGCATCCAAGCTGCACCGTTCGAAGCATTCTACGGACGTAAGTACAGATCACCAACCTGTTGGGAAAAAGTTGGTGAAAGCCAACTGAATGACCCCGAACTCGTGCACGAGACAACTTAGAAGATCGTGCAGATACGTACTTGAATGGCAGCAGCTCGAGACACACAGAAGAGCTACGCAGACAAAAGGCTAAGCCTTTGAAATTTCAGGTGGGAGACAGAGTGTTACTCAAGGTTTCGCCCTGGAAGGTAGTCATCCAATTTGGCAAACGAGAGAAGTTAAATCCTCATTACATCAGACCTTTCAAGATCACCAAACAAATAGGCCCCATGGCTTATGAACTGAACCTGCCGAACGAGCTAAGCAGTGTACACAACGTGTTTCACTTATCAAATCTAAATAAATGCTTGTCTGATGAGACATGTCACACCGTGGCTTATGAACTGAGCCTGCGACCCGATTGGTTTCATTGATAAAACAATGTCGGCCAGAGTTTATTACTATTTTTCATGTTTCAGCGGGAGCGTTGTTTCATGAATTCAAAATTCTACGCAGCGAAAATTGTTATTTTTCAAACTTCATAAATAATTCACATGCATAGATGTGAAAACCATATTTCATCATTTCCAAATGATTCATACGCATAGGTATGAATAACCACATTTCATTAGTTGCAGTAACTTTTCAAAAATAACTTTTCAGGATTTCATAAAATTTCATACGCGTAGGTATGAACACCATTATTTCATATTAATGTAAACCGGATTTTCACAAACACATAATTTCAAATCATTTTATAACATCTAGTTTATACATGACTTGGAGGCATAGCTCCAGTAGCTCCATGGTCTTACAACAAGATCCTATTCAAGTCATCATAGGCCAAGAATCTCAAATCTTGCTTTTCTTTTACATTTCATTATTACCTGAAATTTTTTTGAAAATAAAACGTCAACATAATGTTGGTGAATACAAATAACAGACTCGATATGTAAGCATAGCATGTTCGGTTCTTTAACCATAAGTAATATTGGCAATACTATATTTAGCAGGTTATTTCACTGATCGATACAACTACTGCATACACTGGTTTATAACTGTCACTGGTTAGGAACTACAACATAGCGCGTCTTATATTTTGTTCCCTCCAGCCCACAGCTGTTCACTATACTGAAAATACTTACAACGCAAGCTGGATTTCGGGATGAAGTTCTTTCTAACAGGGGGATGCTGTGACACCCCGTAATTTCCAGGTCAGCTTCTATTTTAATTAAATATTTATTTAATTAATATTTGCATATGTGGCACTAGAATTAGTTTAATTTAGTATGACATGTGGCACGATAGTACAAACACTGATGCTAACCCGATAACTCGGTGAATTATCGCAACACACACGTGTCAAATGTCGAAAAACGGGCAAAACCGTCGAAATTGGTCGAAAAAGACTCAACCGGGATCCTTCGCATTACGCCAAGGACCCCGGAGTCGGTCTCGGTGGTACGCTGATGGGAGGGGGATTTGAATCCTGAAATCCGCCGCGGTATGCTAAGCCCCTATGGGACCCTCTTGGCAGTAAGCTACAACATCCAGACGCCAAATCTTTATAAAACCAATACAATTTTGCGTACGCTACTCACTTCACTCATTATCTTCGGCTCTACACTCCAACTCCCGACCTTATCTTCTGCAAAACCACCTGAATACACCATTGGAAGCCATTGAGGCCCCAAATCTTGAAGGTTGAAGCTTGGAAGAACCACTAGGAAGCTTGGATGAGAATTGTTGGAGCTTGAACCCCATCACCAGCTCCTTGTTACTACAAAACCCAACTGTCCAGGAGCTTGGGAAGCTGCTAGACTCATCATCTCTGCATTCTTGAGCCTCTTGAGGCAGTCTCCATGATTATTATGCACATTCAACACATACACACACACATGAAAGGCATGAAACCCACATGCACAAAATCAATCCTCACATGAACGAATTTATGATGTGTTGAATCTGGGTTTGATGATTAATTGACTGATTTATGGTTATTAAAATGATCTATTGTGATTTACAATGAGATTTATTGATATTCGTATGATATGAGCCATCAACCTATGAAATGTCCCTTAATACTTGCATGCATGTATGATCTAAGTTACTTTAGATGATTTTAGATTATGATAAATGATTGTTGATGATATTTAAGGATATTTGCAAGATTCACTATAATTTTAATGAGCAAAGATGGGTTATTGGAAGTTCTTGCTATTAATAGAAAGTTTTATGTTACAAATTGATGATTTGGTGTAATATGGTCATGCGAGTAACATTAGATGATGATTTGTGATATATTACAGTGATATTTGCATATGTAATGGATTAAGAATGATAGAATGATCATTTGTTGAACTTATGGACATAGTTACTATTTTTAGTAATTTTATTTTTGTAAACTCTTGATAAATAATGATCTTGGTGTAATAGATAGTTAAAATGGTGAGGTACTGTCATCAATGAAGTTATTAGCAGGTGTTATGCATTAACTTGGTTAAAATAATGCGTAGAATGAAAACTTGCTAATTATAGAAACTTTAATTGGTGAATTATTGAAATAACAATGCAAGACTTAATTTATACATGATAAATAGCTTAAAAAGAAGCAATATGATTATTGTGTGAGAAGCCATGTGATTCTTGTTGCTAACCATGCCAAATATGGAAACTTTCCAATTTAGAAAACTTTAATAATTAAAAATGGTTTATGTTCTCAATTGATCGCATGTGACAATATGCTATGTGTTAACATGATCACGTAGGGATAATGAGCATGTTAGAAACATTAAGATGAAATGAGTTGTGGACATTCGAAAAATGGAAACTTACTATAAATAGTAAGTTGTCCATAAATGTGATTTATGTGTTTTACGCACTACGTGCACGATAACGAATGTTACACGAATCATAACCAACACATGGTTCGCCTACGGATCGTTGACTTGACACGGTCAAACATGGTCAAAAACGGTCATAACAAACAAACATGGACGACATGGACAAACATAACAACCGGGGGTTTTTGAGCACAAACACGAGCACGAACATGAAACATAGTCACGAACATGAACTCACATACGCTTGCCGACGTCACGAAGGTGAGTTTACGGCCCCTCTTTAAACTTTTTGCAAACATTCAAAATAGGGGAAGAGTACATGTTGATCGAGTCAAACATTATTACTTGTACAAACATTTGTGTATGCTGGTTTATTAGACAAACATTAAGTGTTGTATCGTAACAAAGTTCGCGCACAGTCTTACCGTAAATGTTCAAACAACGAGGTGAGTTTAGATATATCTATTGGCTGTGACGAACCCCACGTGGAGCCAATATTGACCGGAGGTCAGGACACGTGTAATCTCGACCCATCGCGCCATTGTTTTTACGAGACATGGTGGAGGCAAGAGCTAACAAGTCTAGTTCGGTAGACGTGACTGACACTTGGAGCCTAGGGCTCGGAACTAATATTTAATAAACAACATGACACGTGACAAACATTTTATTACTTATGTATGTATATCAAAACCTGTGAACTCACCAACCTATGTGTTGACACTTTTTCTTAAACATGTGTTCTCAGGTAACTAGCTGCTTACGGAACAGGAGGCACTTAAAGGCGCGAGTACAGGAATTGCATACATTGATACTGTGTCATTTTGATCAAAAAATTTTATTTGCATTATGTTATGTCAAACATCGTGGTGTCTGGCAGTCTTACTATTCCGCTGCATTATAAACTATTTTAATTCCGCAGCATAAACAATTGTATTTCCGCTGCATGTAATATTAAACTATCTGGCTTGTTAAATACAAGTTTATTTAAACGCATATAGTGTTCATCCAAGTATAAAAGAGCCACTACTCATTGAAATTAACCTGTTAATAGGCTGTTAGGATCGATGCAAAGGTGCCATCGATACTAATAGTATCGAAGGCCACGTTTTGTGGTTCCATTATGAGTTCTTCGATATTATCAGCCATGCAACCATGTTAAACTACACAAATTCAGTGGCATAGTCTCAAATAAGTAGATCCAAGAGGTTTTAGAACATGGTAATATGGACATTGGACGTTTGAACATCGGTGAAACTAAGGATGTTCGATATTACTACTATTGATGGGTTTCCCTTAAACCTTAGGTGATCGATATTACTAATGTCGACTAACACACCCATCACAAGTGGCTGTCGATACTAGATCTTAGACCATGCTAGTGTTTTAAATCTCAATGGGCATTAAAACTAATCCCAAACTAGCCTAAGATGGACATTTAAGCTTCAAGGGATCAATAAAGGGGTCATAACCCTAATTTGATTCTAGTGATTGTGGATTAGTCTCATTCTAGTTAAGTTTAACTTAATTTAAGAATAAGATTATGACATAGACACAAAGGCTTAAAACACATAAACATTTTCATGTAATCTTGTGAACAAGGGTTTCAATTTCATGAACACATGTTACATATAAGCATAACAAGTTATGCAATACATAATACGACACATTCTTTTCATTAATCAAGTGTTATTCAAAAGATTTAATCATAATGTTAAAATTCATACAACACTTTTAAACATAGGAACAAGTTATACATGAGGTAATCATTAGCAAGTTAACATAAGTCAACCAATTAACATGAGACAATAAATCAATCAAAGATTATGACATTATAAATCTTATATTATATGTATGATTACAATGATACATGAAGCATCTAGACGTCTTGTTTGATTTGCTATTCGTATAGGAACATAGTCTACTGCTGTTATGTGAGAACATTAGCCCCTCTTTTACTGTTTTTCAATTGTTTTGGGGTGGAACACGTGACCAAACAATCTTTATACTACCACATTTCATATACATGATTCCTTTCACTTTTACAACAATCAAAGGTTTACTTTTCAATTCTAAGGGATTTATCAAGTATCCTAAAGGATTTACCAACTGTTTTAAAGGATTTATCAAATTGTCAAACACTTTTATACTAAAGGGTTTTATAAAAGGTTTTCTAAACTGTTTTACACAAAATGGTTTGATAAATGTTAAACACTTTTAAAGAATAAGTTTTAAAAATCTTTTACTATTAACTTGTGTTTTCAAATAAATATTATTTTACAAACCTTCGTATTATACAAGGACACTATTCTCAGTATTCAATCAAGGGTTTTCGAACAAGGTATTCATTCATGAGTTTCAACCAAAGGTTTTCAGCTCAAGGTATCCAATTAATGGTTTTCAAACCAAGGGATTCGACCATGGTTTCAAATCAAGTATTCAATCAAGTTAAACATTTATTCAATTTTATCAACAATTGATGTCATGGTGTTCATCATTGTGAACAAGCTTATATACATCAAGACACATTTAGTCAACCTTATTCTTAATCTCTTAACACTAGACTGGGTGATCACAACAAGGGAAAACAGGACACGTTTTTGATACACCAAGGTTGTGGTAGTGTTTAAATATGTTTGAAACCCTAACTGTAGATTGGACACATTACGGTAATATGGATTTGCTGCTAATTAACTTTACCAGCATAGGTCATATTGACCAGGTTACATCAACATGGAGTTGTCTTCTGAGTAAACTCATTAGTACAACTCGGATTGAATGCGTTTGCCAACTACTTTTCTGACTCCAAATGCAATTTGGGACTTGATTATATGTTGGCTTTTCTAGTAGACAGTATTTCGGCTGTTTGCACACGTTATTCTTACTTGATGATAGTTTGTGTTGCAATTATCCATGACATGTTTATACAACTGTTTTATTCATATATTTACAAATGCAGATTCTTATGTACAAATGTTAAACCTATTGTTCTCACCAACAACTTTTGTAGTTGACAGTTACTTTTCATGTGTTTCATGTAATCAGGTTTAGAGCATTACAATGGACAACTAAGGAGACCATAGTTAAGATTGAACAAGATGAAGAAACAAGATAGGATGGATTAGAAAGTCACTTAATCCTGTTTGTTTAATTGTCTTGTCTGATTCTTATTTTGTAAGCAATATTTTTGGGTCTGTAGTTGTCATTCTTTTGGTAGATAGTTAGAATGCTTGTAACTAAACAAATGTCTAACATTATGAAGCTAGTAATGCATTATGGTTTCTCTTCTTTCAATACTTGTGCATGATTCAACCATTGTTCGTCACCGCATCTTGGATTCCTCACGCGACGCAGGGGGTGTGACATGATGGTTCGGTGGTCATGATATAAGAATAAAACGCTTGATTAACTTATTGTATAAATAAGCACCGAGTCTTGATGTACAGTAACAATTGATTTAACTAAAGGCTATAGCTTACTTGTAAACAAATGTTGAGTAAATGAATTTATTTCCTTTGTCAAGCTTTTGGTACTACTATCAATGTATTATTGATGCTTATATATAGAGTATACCGCAACCAACACACCACATTACTAATACTTTGATAGCATTCCAATTACCTAAAAAGATCAACCTAATCTTAACTACATATAAATAGACATTTTAATACTTGAATAACTTTAGAAATCATATGAGTTTAGAGATACTAACAATTGCAACCTTGCAATAGAATCTCATAGTTGTATGGATACTAGTATGTGATATATATGCTTGTGATAACTACTTATCATTAACCTTAGCTATGATATCAATGGATCTTTGAGTCATTGTTTGAACATACGAATCTAGAATAATTCCTTTAGGAATCATTAACATGATTCATGTGTTTATCAATACCTTTGATTTGTCCTGGTGTAAAAATACACACCAAGTATGAGTAATTGAGTAACAATTGGTTTGACTAGCATAGCTTACTCAAAATTGTATATTGAATTGACTATTCTAGCCCTTAGTCAAGCTTTTGGTCCTACTATCAATGTACTATTAGTGCTTATATATAGGGTATACCGCAGCCAACCCACCACACTACTAATACTTTGATAGCATACGAAACGCCTACCAAGGCTAACAAAAAACTTTAGACATGTTTGAATAGATGTGAAAAATTTTTACTTGCTTTTAAGAGTTGTATGTGTATAGAGGCTCTAAACGTTGAACTTTTGAAATGAAATCTCACGATTGTAACGTATAAATTCGTGGGTGATTGGTTTTTGAATAAATAAATGATGAAACATTCACAAGTATTTGACATTATATAACCTTTGATAGTTGTGATAACCTATTATTACTAAGCTTGGCTATAATATCATTGAATCTTTGAGTAGTTGTCTAAACATACAAATAGAGAACAATTTGTCTAAAATCAATAATATGATGCACGTGAACTTCTTTGAAATTTTATATAGAATCACGCATACTAAAATTCCATAAGTTCAAGTCATATAAATTTATTAAAATCCAAACAAAATTTGAAAAATAATAAGAATCATTGTGTCGTGGTTAAGATAATAAAATCAAAGATCATTTTGACTTGTTTATAACGTGGTAAACGATATTCAGGATTGAATACCTTAACGACATGTTAGAATTATCTGTCATTGATCTTAGCCAAAATTTTCTTGGTGAGTTCATGTAACGACCCATTTTTGGAAAATATTATAAAACGAACATAGTTGCTGTATAATTATGTTTATTTTAATTATTGGGTGTTTTATTAGATTTAATTATTTTAAGTATTATTTGATGGGTGTTTTAATTATATTTCATCCTTTTGAAATTATGGTGGGTGCTAACTAACTTAACTTAGTTAGTAATAACTAGTTACATTTAACTAGTAGGTTGGAGGGCTAAAATTGTAATTAGCTAAAAGTTTAATATGAAAGGGGGATAAAACTTTGACTTGGTCAAAATTCACATATCATATGTGTGTTTGTGGGTGCCTGGCGACAAGAGACAGAAGGAGCCAACGAAGAATGATCAAATCAAAGCTCGATTCTTGGTCTGATCGTTAATGCAATCAAGGAATTGAGTTCTTCTTGCATCAAACTACATCTAGGTAAGAAATCTTGTATGTTTGGTGTAAATTTTCGTGGGTCTCATATGGGATATGAGTAGGATGTGATGAAATCTGAAATTTGGGGGTTTAGATGGTGTTATATGTTGTTAATAATCATACATATCATCTAAGAACTAGTTTTTAATCTTTCTATGGAGTTTTGAGTAAGTTCATAAAAATGAAGTTTTGTGGTTCATGGTGAAGATGAACTAGAAGTGTTAAAATGGGTGTTTGGTGGTAGTCTATTTGATAATATGATGATTAATAACATTTAAAAGTAATGAAATTGGTGAATGAAGATGATTAAGAATTTTGCATAAAAAGGGGTTTTGGTAGAGTTTAAAACATGTTAGTTATATGATGGTAAATCTATGCATATGAGGTGTTTGATGAAATGCCAATTAAGGTGTTTAACTTAAAACTTAGTTTTAAGTTTATGGTGATATGAAATATGTATGTATAAAATCAAAAAAATGGTGGATTGGCATGAATACGGGTCATTTGGCTATAATCTAGGTGTAATTGGTGATAATGGGTCATGGGGGTGTAATTTGACTAGTTATAGTCAAATCTTGTATTAAACCTATTAGTGTGATAATAGGAAACACTAGTGGAACCAAATGACCCGGAAAGGAGATTATGGTGGTGGATAACTCATTGGAACAAGGTAAGTCACCCACCTATTATACTTGATTTTGTTAAATGGTGTTATGTACACAAATGTATATATGTATGTGGAATATACATGGAATGTTTAATTTGGTGATTTGGTGTTTGTACAATTGTGTGTTGACAATAACAGGCAATAGGTGTTTAAATTGCTTAGTTATTGTGATTTTCTTATGTTTGTAAGGGGTATGGTGAAATAAGAATGATTCACAAGGTGTGTGAACTTCTTATTTGAAGTTTGACTAAAAGTAGTCAAACAATTCGCATGAGGTGTAAATGTGAAATGGGTGAATCACAAGTGGTGTGATCTTCCCTTGGTGAATTTATGGAGCTTAGGTAAATCACAAGTGGTGTGATTACCTATCTTGAGAATTCTTGGTGAAAAAGGAAGTCTCAAGGGAATGGTGAATAATTTGACTTTTACTTGGTGAATTATATATTCTAGCACTTTATTGGTGTTTTAAAGTGCTATGAATATGGTTTTCATGTGTTGAATATGTTGAATTAATGTAACAAATGGAAATCCTTGGCGGAAAGGAAGTTCCATTAGTTTTGGGTGAAAATTTGTGTCGATAATGGGTTTAGATGTAAATGACCCGTTTAACAAATCATTTAGTGATTAACTTAATTATAACACCAAATTATGTTTTGAAACTTGGTAGTTATGTTTTAAAGGTGTTATGAGATGTATTTGGGAGAAACGGAAGGGTTAATATGATCTGGGGTGGTTATAGAGGTGTTAAACGCGAAAAAAGTGATATTTGGTATGTGCAGGGAGCATAAGCTATGCCCTAGGCATAGCCTACGGCTGAGTGCTTCTGTTAAGGTGGCAGTAGCCTACGGTCAGACCATAAGCTACGGTTGGAGGGTTATGTTTAAAATGACCATAGCCTACGGTCAAACCATAAGCTACGGTTGGAGGGTTATGTTTAAAATGACCATAGCCTACGGTCAGACCATAAGCTACGGTTGGAGGGTTCTGTTTAAAGTGACCATAGCCTACGGTCAGACCATAAGCTACGGTTGGAAGGTTCTGTTTAGAATAACCATAGCCTACGGTCAGCCCATAAGCTACTACTGGGGGTGTCCAAAATCACTCGTTTTGATCATTTAATCACGTTTTAGGATCTAATAACCTTCCGTTATGAACCAAAAAGTATACACAGGTGTTCTTACTTAGTTCTAATGAACTAATGGTGATTTAAATGTGGTGTTTTGTAGGTGAAGGTAAGAGGTGATGGCGCACGTGATCGGAATTGTATGAAGTATCGGATCGAATGTGTTTTGGTTGAAACCCAACAACTTTTGTAAATTGTTGTTAATGTTGTAATTGGGTTTTTAAATATAGAATTGACTTAACTATATGTGTTTTGGTGAAATGTTGGGTTATTTTGGGAGATTAAAATAGATTGTTTATTTTGAAAAATCTGGGACCTAACTCTGAGGGTGTTTTAAACACGTGTCATATATATGGGGATTTTGGGCCTTACAAGTTGGCATCAGAGCTAATGATTTGAGGGATTCAAGTGCGTCGCGAACACTTGAACTCAAATCCTTGTGCTTTTTATATGGGGAGCAACGTCCGATCCGAGATCCGATCACGAAGCCAGGGGTTTAAGGTAACAAGTTTGTGGTGTGTTTACCTTAATTATATATGTTTAATGGTGTTCGGTGTAAATTTGTTTGTTAAGCCAACATTTTTAGTTATACTATGGTGCGATGGAGTTAAGGTAACATTAGGTGATATGGTTACCTTAATATTTTTGTGTATTGGTGTTTTGTTGTGTTTATTTTATGTGAATAACATTTTTGAGCATGATGTGGGATGATGAAGTTATGGAAATGAGCATGGGATGATTGTATTATTATGCCTGGCCAGTATAATACTACTCTCATTACATGAGCATGACTTTAACATAGTCAACTCAAATCTGGCTATGGAATAGGAGGTAAGGGAGTAGTAACTTGTTTACTAATTGACCAAAGAATATATAAGTATGTTGTAGAAACTTATAATGGTATGTGAAGTTGATGATTGTGGTATATGATTTGTGTTGTAAAAATTCACCTTCGGGTGAAAATTTCATGTAAGTCCACAGGTGTGTGGCATTGGGAGAATTCACTTTCGAGTGAAAATTACATGTAAGTCCACAGGTGTGTGGCATTGGGGAGAATTCACCTTCGGGTGAATATTTTATGTAAGTCCACAGGTGTGTGGCATTGGGTTGAATTCACCTTTAGGAGAAAATTCTTGTAAGTCCACAGATGTGTGGCATTGGAAGAATTCACTTTCGGGTGAAAATTCATGTAAGTCCACAAGTGTGTGTCATTGGGGGAGATCCACATTGGTGTGGAAATACATGTAAGACCACATGTGTGTGGCAATGGGTGAACTCACATTCGTGTGGAAATTCATATAAGTCCATAATTGTGTGGCATTAGGGGAAAGTCCACATTCGCGTGGAATATCGTGTAAGACCATAGATGTGAGTCTTGGTAGTAATGATATGGAGTAAATGGTGTTAAAGCATGGTAGTTGTTATTGCGCAAGTGGAATGTGCATTATTATGTGAATTCGGGTTTGGCGTATAATTCCACATTCATATGGCATAAGGGGTAATTCACATGCGGGTAGGAGCTAATTTTAGTGAAATTATAAAATTTGGGTGGTTTGATATATTGGCAATGGTTTGTTGTGTAAACCTTGTAAAACTAAATTCTGATTTATATGATCTACAAGTGGTGCAGACATTTATAAATGAATGTGGTGTTAAAATGTGTAGTTAATCAAAAATACTAGGCGAAATTAGTATATTGATTGACAATAGGAGAATGTATGTACCACGCATGTGTATGTTATACTGATCCATAAAGGCGTGTTTGGTGTTTGGTGTGGTGTTAAAAACCGTATTTAGTGCGAATTTGGTGGTCAGAAATTGAATCACATATGTGATGACTTGTTGAAAATACGAGTCATATGTTTGGTGTAAATAATGAAAGATAGGCGTAATAGGATATGTTGATTATCCTTAATTGAACTGTTAAGAAAGTGTACACTCTACAAGTATGTATTGTATGATGTGCCAGAATTTCTTGTATGAGTATACTATGGGTGTGAAGTACATGGGGTGGAGTTTAATACTAAGTTAACGAATACGTTTAATATGAGTGAAAACTTTGGTCAAATTGTATGGTTAGGAGGAATATATTTGTCTAAAACCATGAAACTAACAATCCCACGATCATGTTGTATTGAAGAGGTGGTGGGTTGGCGCTGGGCGTATGCCTTACGTATACTCTATATATAAGCTTCTTCGATGCAACAAGAAAGTGACGGCGTATAGACTTGGGCAAAGGACGGGGGATGGTAAGGAAAGAATTTTAAACAATTTGGCATGAATGCCTTGGGGGAGAATAAAACTTGGTAATGACAAGTTGTCATTTATGAAAGTAAATGTTTTAGACATGATGTCTAGGGTTTTGACACATAGTGTCGTTATGAAATGTTAAAAGTTTTGACAAGAGTGTCTTAACTAGGGAGTGGTGACTATAAACATTTGATTATGTTAACTGGTGTGCCTGTTTGAAATATGTGGTAAATAATATATGTTTATAGATTGGTGTGAACATCTATGATTATATATAGATGTGTATGTGTTGTAATATTTGAATGGAAGAAATGACCTGTATACACGTGTTGACGTTACAGGTGGTTGAATTTATCTTTTAAAAGATAGGAAAATGCTTGGGGATGATCCACAAGATTATGGACATTAATTAGGAGTTCGTGGTTGGGAGAAATGAATCTGTTAGCTTGTAAACATGATTCAAACATAAATTATGGTTATGGTCAAGTGTAAATTGATGTAGATAATTCATAAGCGGTGTGGACCTCTATAGCATTTGTGTGCTAATATATAAAGTACACGGGCGTGTAATCTCTAAATAGTAGAGGTGTTTGTGGTAATTATAAGCAAGCGGAGTTTGGGTGCAAATGAACCAATAACCATATCTAGACTTGATTGTTAAGATGTTAACTTATGGTGGGTGGATTTATGTTGGTAATCACAAGTATTGTGATTTCTTAAGGTGAGAATTTTGGTGAAAGAAAGGTGTTATTAGCATGTTTAGATGATTAAATAGGAAGGATGATTTGATGAGGATTCACATGTGGTGTGAACCTTATCAATGCTTAATGATACTATTTGGTATTATTTGGTCATCATGGGCAGGTTGACTAATAACGTTCGTTTCGTGTTTACCCATGAATTCTATTCTGCTAAGAAGGGATACGAAACTGTTGTTGTGCATGACGTATCATCTTCACACTGATGGTCAAAGATAAAGAACCATTCAGGCCTGTGAGGATATATTACAAGTGTGCATAGTTGGTGATTGGGGGTAGTAGCGATGACTATCTACCGTTGGAGGAGTTCTTGTTTAAGAACGATTATCATTCCAGGTGTGGAATGATGATGTAAGAAATAATATACGGAGAAGATAGTATATTCCAGGAGTTGGGGAGAGAGTGGATAACTAGAACATGTAGGTAAGTAGTGGTTAATATGATACTGAACGAATGGATGTAATTCGAATTCAGCTAAAGGCGGTGCAAGACCTTCAGAAATGGTATGTGCATGTGCGTAGAAGAACAATCAAATTCCGAGTGTGAGGCTTCGTTGTTGAAAGTTTCTCCATGGAAGGGTGCAATTTGTTCTTGTAATCAAGGGAAACTAAGCCCACGCTTTGTTAAGCTCTTATGGACATAGCTCGGATTGGCAAGATTGCTTATCGTTTAGAGCTACTGGAGGGATTGGGTGGAATTCACAATGTATTTCATAGATCTTATTTGCCAAAATTGCTTGGTGGGTGAATCAACTTATGTGCATTGGAGAATGAGTTTATCAATGATATATTGAATTATGGAGAAACGGGTGGCTATCTTAGATTTAAAAGTCAAGCAATTGCGAAATAAGACAATTAATTAGTTTATGGTGTAGCGGAAGAACCGTTGTGGTTCTGATGCAACATGGAAGCCAGAGGATGAAATGTATAATTATTATACTTTTCTGTTTGAGGTGTAATTAGGTTTCAGGGACGAAACCTTTGTAAGGAGGGGAGAATTTGTAACGATCCATTTTTGGAAAATATTATAAAACGAACATAATTGGTGTATAATTATGTTTCTTTTAATTATTGGGTGTTTTATTAGATTTAATTATTTTAAATATTATTTGATGGGTGTTTTAATTATATTTCATCCTTTTGAAATTATGGTGGGTGTTAACTAACTTAACTTAGTTAGTAATAACTAGTAGTTGGAGGGCTAAAATTGTAATTAGCTAAAAGTTTAATATGAAAGGGGGACAAAACTTTGACTTGGTCAAAATTCACATATCATGTGTGTGTTTGTTGGTGCCTGGCGACAAGAGAAAGAAGGAGCCAACGAAGAATGGTCAAATCAAAGCTCGATTCTTGGTCTGATCGTTAATGCAATCAAGGAATTGAGTTTTTCTTGCATCAAACTACATCTAGGTAAGAAATCTTGTATGTTTGGTGTAAATTTTCGTGGGTCTCATATGGGGTATGAGTAGGATGTGATGAAATCTGAAATTTGGGGGTTTAGATGGTGTTATATGTTGTTAATCATCATACATATAATCTAAGAACTAGTTTTTAATCTTTCTATGGAGTTTTGAGTAAGTTCATAAAAATGAAGTTTTGTGGTTCATGGTGAAGATGAACTAGAAGTGTTAAAATGGGTGTTTGGTGGTTGTCTATTTGATAATATGATGATTAATAACATTTAAAAGTAATGAAATTGGTGAATGAAGATGATTAAGAATTTTGCATAAAAAGGGGTTTCGGTAGAGTTTAAAACATGTTAGTTATATGATGGTAAATCCATGCATATGAGGTGTTTGATGAAATGCCAATTAAGGTGTTTAACTTAAAACTTAGTTTTAAGTTTATGGCGATATGAAATATGTATGTATAAAATCAAAAAATGGTGGATTGGCATGAATACGGGTCATTTGGCTATAATCTAGGTGTAATTGGTGATAATGGGTCATGGGGGTGTAATTTGACTAGTTATAGTCAAATCTTGTATTAAACCTATTAGTGTGATAATAGAAAACAATAGTGGAACCAAACGACCAGGAAAGGAGATTTTGGTGGTGGATAACTCAATGGAAGAAGGTAAGTCACCCACCTATTATACTTGATGTTGTTAAATGGTGTTATGTACACATGTATATATGTATGTGGAATATACATGGAATGTTTAATTTGGTGATTTGGTGTTTGTACAATTGTGTGTTGACAATAACATGCAATAGGTGTTTAAATTGCTTAGTTATTGTGATTTTCTTATGTTTATAAGGGGTGTGGTGAAATAAGAATGATTCACAAGGTGTGTGAACTTCTTATTTGAAGTTTGACTAAATGTAGTCAAACAATTCGCATGAGGTGCAAATGTGAAATGGGTGAATCACAAGTGGTGTGATCTTCCCTTGGTGAATTTATGGAGCTTAGGTAAATCACAAGTGGTGTGATTACCTATCTTGAGAATTCTTGGTGAAAAAGGAAGTCTCAAGGGAATGGTGAATAATTTGAATTTTACTTGGTGAATTATATATTCTAACACTTTATTGGTGTTTTAAAGTGCTATGAATATGGTTTTCATGTGTTGAATATGTTGAATTAATGTAACAAATGGAAATCCTTGGCGGAAAGGAAGTTCCATTAGTTTTGGGTGAAAATTTGTGTCGATATTGGGTTTAGACGTAAATGACCCGTTTATCAAATCGTTTGGTGATTAACTTAATTATAACACCAAATTATGTTTTGAAACTTGGTAGTTATGTTTTAAAGGTGTTATGAGATGTATTTGGGAGAAACGGAAGGGTTGATACGATCCGGGGTGGTTACGGAGGTGTAAAACGCGAAAAAAGTGATATTTGGTATGTGCAGGGAGCATAAGCTATGCCCTGGGCATAGCCTACGGCTGAGAGCTTCTGTTAAGGTGGCAGTAGCCTACGGTCAGACCATAAGCTACGGTTGGAGGGTTATGTTTAAAATGACCATAGCCTACGGTCAGACCATAAGCTACGATTGGAGGGTTATGTTTAAAATGACCATAGCCTACGGTCATACCATAAGCTACGGTTGGAGGGTTCTGTTTAAAGTGACCATAGCCTACGGTCAGACCATAAACTATGGTCGGAAGGTTCTGTTTAGAATAACCATAGCCTACGGTCAGCCCATAAGCTACGGCTGGGGGTGTCCAAAATCACTCATTTTGATCATTTAATTGTGTTTTAGGATCTAATAACCTTCCGTTATGAACCAAAAAGTATACATAGGTGTTGTTACTTAGTTTAACGAAATAATGGTGATTTAAATGTGGTGTTTTGTAGGTGAACGTAAGAGGTGATGGCGCACGTGATCGGAATTGTATGAAGTATCGGATCGAATGTGTTTTGGTTGAAACCCAACAACTTCAGTAAATTGTTGTTAATGTTGTAATGGGGTTTTTAAATATAGAATTGACTTAACTATATGTGTTTTGGTGATATGTTGGGTTATTTTGGGAGATTAAAATAGATTGTTTATTTTGAAAAATATGGGACCTAACTCTGAGGGTGTTTTAAACACGTGTCATATATATGGGGATTTTGGGCCTTAAAGTTCATGAAATTAGGGTGGAGATATCATGGAATGTGTAAAAGATGTGATATCATATCTTTTTGACATAGTGACAAGTCACTAATCATAAGTACAATATCAACAAATTTATATCATGATTTTGAATGGTGTAAAATTCAATATCATAACTTTTCAGATTTAGTGATGAATCACCATCAGTAAATCTTTGGGTGTAATATTATAGTTTTCTTGAATTACAAAATATGCATAGTAAATAAAAGAAATTTAAAATAACGTTTTAGACTTATCATGTATTACCATCACAAATCTTAGGTTTAATGTTTCTTGAATCATAATATTGATAGAATAAAACAAAGAGAGATGATATCATATCATGTGAGACACAGTGATGAATCTGTAACCCCGGTTACTATTTAACGTCTTTCACAAAATATCAGAGTTGGTCCAAGTAATTTCTTGTTGTCAAAACCTTGTTTAACTTACTAAGATAATTTTATCATATTTAAAACAAGGTTTAAGAATAACATAAACTTGTCACAAAAATTTACAAACCAACTTTACAAGAGTAGGTTTAAACCCAAGTTAAAATGTTTGTAACTTAATTCGTTTGATTCGATTCCTGGTCCACCTCGATCCGTATAGCCATGCCTATCATGGTTGACCAAAAAACATCACACAATAACATCCATTAGTTCATAGTAACTAAGTAAGTTAATCCCCAATGGTCTCCCAAGGCAAAAATGTCAAAATACATCAATTTTGATCAGGGCCGTAAGGTAGGCCATAGCCTACTGCCTTCAGGCCGTAAATCAAAGAGTTCAGCCCCTTAGGCCATAGCTTATGGTCTCAGGATCGGAGCTTATGGTCTTCATTACTTAATTTATCAAAGCGATTTAATACATCCGAAGGGTCTATTTAAACATCATACATTGATTCATGTTGTGACATCCGGAAATTTGAGGTAAATTGCGACTCTTACATCCTTTACATCTCACATTCATACTTGTTGCATTTTATTTAATTTTGTATAATTAGATGAGTCAAACACAAACAACTGCAAAATGATAGTTCGTGGAACTATCGAATCGTACATTGCACATTGGTTTTGGAAACCAAATGTGGCAAACACAAACACAAACACAAACACAAACACAAACACAAACGCAAAACAATAATTCGGAGAATTACTTGATTGTGCAATACATGTTGACTATATTTAATCAAGCATGCAAATGGTTCGCAACGACGAACGCAAACTATCAAATATTTCGAGGAACTATCGAAACACAAACACGAGTCTCACGAGCGTTGGTGATCAAACAATATTCAAACAACTTATGTGTTACTATGTGAATAAGTGCTAAACATGTATTAGATGTTTAGGATAAACGTTAGCAATCGATCACAAACGAAATCGAATCAGTGAAATTGAAAAACCAAGAAACGAAGTCTTCACGGTACGCCAAGACCCCTTGGTGAAGGGCATGGCGGTACGCGACGCGGAGCGGGAGTTTGAACTCCGGAATCCTTGGCGGTACGCCAAGGCCATGCAAGATCGGCCTTGGCGGTACGCGACGGGTCCTAGCAGACAGATTCTTTTAAAGACAAACCCCAATTCATTTGTTCGGTTTCTATCACTCACCACCGAGCATTTCCTCTGCAAATCGACCAAAATACTCTGAAATCAACACCCAAACTCTCTAGAATCACTATTGAAGCCATTTCTTGGTGACTGAAGACCATAGGGACATCAAGGAAGCTTGGGATGCTCTCAATCAACAAGAAGATCGAATCCAGCCACATTAGGAGCTCCACAACCTCTGTCTAACTCAAAATCAGTCACCTAAGAGCTTCTAAGGTAGTCTCCTATACTTATCTATGGTTAGATCGAACATGCAATTGGTAAAAACCCATATGCATGAACATCCGCCCACATGCAACTCCATGTGGCTATTGTGCACGAATTTGTTGGTGATTTTGTGTAATATTGATATAGATCTACTGATTTTTGAGTATAGGATTGATTGGATTTGAGTTTTGATAGATTATTGTGTTGATTTTGGTACACTTGCCATAAAAGGAAACTTTTTATGTTGCATGTGATAGATTTATGATGATTTAGACATGTTAGACACATCTAGATGTTGTCAAATGCATATTGAAGTGTTTAGAAACACATTTGGGTAATTTATTTTGGTGAAAAACATGATTTGATAACATCTTACTATATATGGAAACTTTTATAAATCAAAAGAGGGCTTTTGATGTTTTAAGATGTTTAGGTGAACTTTGATTTTTGAAATATGTTTAAAAATGATTTTTAACATATTGGAAACTTTGATTTGTGAAAACGAGCTTTTAATCGAGTACTTACTATTTTAGGAAACTTTATTTGGGTAAAATGGCATAAATGGCGATTTATGCGCAAACGATATACTTTTAGTGTTTAAACGTGTTTTTATAAACATATTAAAGGTATTAGCCTTATGAAATGGAATTTCATAACTACACTTCCTAAAATGAAAACTTTACAAAACTCGTAACTTTTACGATTCTTTCACGTCACTTAAGTGAATGTTGTACGATTAGGGTCATAGGATACATGTACGCGTCCTACTCGTATTTATGACACATCAAACGGACTTAACAAAACAAACGTGTCACCAACGATGCGTCGAGCCAACACATACACTCGGTTGAGCACACCGACACTTGGAGTTGTATGGGATACAACACCACACAAAACATATACTCACACCTATATGGTTATAGGTGCTTCCTAGGAGGATTGCTAGCACTCGCAGGTAGCGAACACACATAAACCGGAACTGCTTTATCAGGTGAGTTCACGAACCCTTTTTACATTTTCTACCTTTGGGGGAGAAAACATTGCATTACTACTGTTTTGAACAACTCATGTATATGTATATGTGTGGCACACATCACAACTCAAAGTCCTCGCGATACACCTCGGACCGTTTGTAGCACAGACCGCCTAGCATGGTAATATTGAATAGTACTATTTGGTCCTGACAAGCCCCACCCATCGCGCCTGGGAGGCCAACCCGACTGGAGCTCGGAATGGGTGCAATATTGACCAATACACTTTGCCATTGTCTTGTGATGGACAAGGCGGGAGGCACAACTGTCAGCTTCGGTACGAACCTGAATATAATATAATCGTATTTACTAGCTATCAATCGATACTGCATTGTAATGATATGTAATCTAGCAACATTTACTTTAAACATTTTGATGTTTACTACTTATGAAAAACATGTGCTCTCACCAACCATTGTGTTGACCCTTTTTACTCGCATGTTTTCTCAGGAAGCTAAGGCACCCGCACGAGGAATCTAGGATGGAGTCCATACATCTACCTTAGTGTCTTAGTCTATTAAACATTCAGTATCATTTTCTTATGTTATGTAATTGATAAACATCCTAAAACTGCTTCCGCACTATTACTCTTTATTGTTTTGCAAACTGTTTTAATTTAAGCTTCTGCAACTTATGTTTACATTGTTGTTTTGACAACTTAAACTTTTACTTCCACAACTATGATTTTATAAAACTGTTTTGTCCAAGTATTCGGATGTACGTACGCAACCAGACATGTAGGTCTCGCAACTGTATGACCAGAGACTGCAATCCTGACTAGTCTTGTTCGCGCCCCCGACAAGGCCGGGAGGGCCGGGGTGCGACACATATCATCAAATTATATTATTACATATATCAAACATAATCTAACATAGAATTTGCTAAACGGGTCAACTTTAACAAATAATTCAATAGTTGCATTTTATGACCCCATTTTAGCTAATTGGCACTTGTTGCATTTCCAAAGGATGTTAACCCTTTGGAACACCATAATTATGCAATCAATTACCAATCCAAGACACCTTTGTATAAATGATTCAAATGGTCAACTTCAAATCCAATTGACCCACACATTTACAAACATCATATTGTTAGCCATTAACTATTTGATTGCAATAATTATATTTACAATCATAACATCACTATGGTTTTCACCTTTTGGTTCTTTGACCATAGTGACTTGCCATCACCTCTAGCTACCTACTTACACAAGTGGTTAACACTTAGTTCAGCATACACCATAAATTAACCATTCCAAGTCTATGAAGGTATTAACGGGTCAAAGCATTCAAGCGGATTCTTAGTTCCATTTCATTACCACAATTTCATCAATACATAACCCCTAACCTTTTTTCATACACACATATGGTGTAAAACATAATTTAAGTCTTATGATGTTTACCCACACGTCCTTCCATCTAAGACATTTGCTAGCACTTCTAGCCATTCATCCACCAATGGTTTTATTATTTAATCAATATATTAGGATGTTCACCCACCGGTCCTTCCATCCAAAATTACCACTATTTTATCATATAATTATGTATTGGATTTACCATAACATGATGAATTCTTATAAATCCAACAATTGACTAATACCAACACACTTATCCATTATTCAAGTGATGGATTAGCAACTACTTACTCTTTAGATGATGGATTAGCAACTACTTACTCTTTCCACCACCTAGTTTCAAAGCACATATACAACTACTTTTAACACATATTATACACACTTACTTCGTTTCAAACCATTTGACCCGTTTGAACTAATTTTCAACAATATGTGTTAAATGGAAGTCAAATTATCAATTATTCAATCTATGATTATTGTTATCATAGATATTCAATTCTGGCATTTCATCAAACACCTTACGTGCACAATTTTCTGGACTAATCTACAATAATGTTTAAACATTAAACAATTCCACATATGATTCTTTAATCATCAAAACATATAAATTTTATAAAGATTTAGTCAAATTATGCACATATTCATCATAGTCTTGTTATAACCCGTGTTACTAGTTGTTCAAACAATATTGTATGGGTTTTCATCTCACTCATCAAGTTACCCATATCCCAAACATAAGGATTTCAATATATGGTTCATAACAACTAGTAATTTGGTCATCTAATCACACAATAAGCATAATTTTATGGTTTCCAAGATATATAATCATTCAGTTTCAGTTTTTAGCAAGAACCCAACTAACCCCATTCATGAACTCGTGAAGACTTTCAAGAAGAAGAAGAAGAAAAACACTTACAAGTTAGTATAATCACCAAAGAAGATGATTAAGATTCTCAATTTCACGTTTTAAACTCAAGAACACATGAATTTGTGATTAGGTCTTGGTTGCTCCTCTTTTCTCCTCTGGTTCGCACCATAGAAGTATCCAGAAAAAAAATGTCTTGGATTTTTGACCAAGCATGATCATATTAATCATGTTGGGATAATTTGCATCTTTGGCCCCTCATGTTTCTAACTAGTTTACTAGTTTAACCAACTTAAAACAGTTAGTTACTAGTTAACTTTAACACCACAAACTTATAAACACAACATAATTTAAAAGACATTCGTGTTCATATTATTTTATTACAATTATACATGACCGTTAAAACCGGTCGTTACGAATCTCCCCTCCTTGCAAAGGTTGCGTCCCCGAAACCGCTTATACATATAAGATGTGAGTAAAATTTCACTATCTCACCCTACAATTTTCTATGTTATTCAACCTACTATGAATTTCCAATTCTTCAGCAGGCATATAAGTGGATTTATCAATCAATTACTTACTCAAATACAACATCTGGAATATGTCATGTATTCTATTCAATTTCTACGGTAGCTCAATACGGTAAGCAATCTCACCTACCCGAGCTACAATCTTAAATTACTCAAATAACATGTGTGCTTGACTTCCCTCGTTTATCAAACGAACCACACTTTTACTTACTCATTGTGGTTATCACTTAACATATAATCTCATATTACTCTCTTTATTCATCAATTCCTATATATATAAAATCACAAGGTAATTATCCACTTAGCTTCATTTTGACTTTTTAAGTCCTCATTTAAAATATATCAAAAACACGTATTTTGTCAATCATACAACTTATTATATGCATTGTATGTCTACACGTATGTGGATCTTACCCTTATAAAAACCATATAATTGAATGCTTACGGTGTGATGGGTGGGGCTTGTCAGGCCCAAAAAGGGGCCGTGAACTCACCTGTTAAGCAGTTCCGGTGTGATTGTGTGTTCACTACCTGCGAGTGCTAGCAGTCCTGCTAGTGAGCACCTATAACCATATAGGTGTGAGTATGTGTTTTGTGGTATGTTGTATCCCATACAACTCCATGTGTCGGTGTGCTCAACCGAGTGTGTGTTGACTTGTGTTGACTCGACAAATCGTTGGTGACACGTTTGTTGTACTTATGTGTCTTAATTCAAGTAAGACACCAAAATACATCCTATAACTCTGATCGCACAAGTTACCATTTTTAGAAAGTTTCCGATTTTGGAAAGCGTGGTTATGAAATCCCATTTCATAAAGTAAATATTTCTAATATGTTTATAAAACACGTTTAAACCCCTAAAACATGCCGTTTGCGCATAAATCACCATTTATGCCGTTTTGCCCAAATAAAGTTTCCTAAAGTAGTAAGTACTTGTTTAAAAGCTCGTTTTAACAAATCAAACTTTCCAATATGCTTAGAAATCATTTTTAAGCATATTCCAATACTCAAAGTTCACCAAAACATCTTAAAACATTAAAAGCCCTTTTTTGATTTTTAAAAGTTTCCATATTTAGTAAGTTTCTACAAAACCATGTTTTTGACAAAGTCAAATACCCAAATGTGTTTCCAAACACTTCAATATGCATTGGACAACCTCTAGACATGTCTATCATCTTTAGATCATCACAAATCCACAACATGCATCTAAAAAGTTTCCTAATATAGTGAGTTGCATATTATCATCATCAAATCAACAAATCCCAATCCTAGATGATTTCTATCATCAATCGACTTCAAAATATGTCAATAAACACTCTAGACCCATTAAAAATTGGTGCATGTGAGCGGATCGAAGTTGCATGTGACCAAATACACTTGCATGTGGGTTTTCACCCCTTGCATGTCCGATCTAACTATGAATAAACAAGTAAAGCTACCTTAGATGCTCTAAATCACTGAGATGAATCTGGAACAAGTGCTAAGCAGCTCCAAAACCCTCTGGGAATTATTTTCCTAGGAGGTTCAAGTGGTGGTGTTGATGAGAACCAACCTCCAAGCTTCACTTCCAAGCTTCAAACCTTCAACAAGCTTCAACAATGGCTTTCAAGCTTATCAATGGAGGTTTTGCTGGTGGAATGATGAAGAAACAAAGGTAGGAACTCGAGGTAGAGGTGTTATGGCCGAGAGAATCAGATTAGAATGATTAAAAGTGAGATAGGTTGAGTGTAAAAGTGTTTTTGTGATCTGTGTCTGTCAGGCGTACCGCCAGGTGTGGAGGAGTGGCACCAGGCGTACCGCGCGGATGCGTTTCATCCGGCGGCTTCCTTTCTTTCTCGCGCGTATCGCCCAGAAAGGGTGTTTGGTCCTGGGCTTACCGCCTAGGCCTCCAGGAAAGCCCAATAAGTCCAATTTCGTCGTTTCGACTCGATTTTCGATTCTTTCATGCTTATAACTCATCGTTTGACCCTAATTACCAATGTTTGGTCATGTGTGACTCAATTAACATTCAATCGTTTGATCACCAACGTTCGTGAGACTCGTGTGTGTTTCGATAATTCCTCGAATTATCGGTGATCGTTTGCGTTCGTTGTCACGAACAGTTTGCATGCTCGATTAATCATAATAAACATGTATTGCATAATCCAATAATTCCCCGAATTATTGCTTCGTGTTTGTGTTTGTCACCCTTGGTTTCCAAACCAATGTGCAATGTACTGTTTGATAGTTCCTCGAACTATCGTTTCGCAGTTGTGTGTGTTTGGCTCATCTAATTAAACATAATTAAATGAAATGCAACAAGTATGAATGTGAAATGTAGAGAATGTAAGAGTCGCAATTTACCTGAAATTGCCAGGTGTCACATCATCACCTTGTTGAAAGAAATTTCGTCCCGAAATTTGGTTGTTGGTTGTGTTTGAGAAGCAAAAGTGTTTGAGAAAAAAAAATTTTCCGGTTGCCACATCATCCCCTTGTTGAAAAGAATTTCGTCCCGAAATTTATTTGTTATTGTCAGCGTTCGACGTTGTTTGTTTGAAGAGATGGGGATACTTGCACATCATCTGATCTTCACGCTCCCACGAGAATTCAGGTCCGCGTTTCGAGCTCCATCGGACCTTGACAATCGGAATCTTACTCTGTTTGAGTTGTTTGACCTTACGGTCCATGATTTCTACCGGCTCTTCCATGAACCGTAGTTGTTCATCCACCTGGATCTCATCCAGTGGAACTACAAGTGTCTCATCCGATAAACACTTCTTTAGGTTTGAGACGTGAAACACGTTGTGAACTCCGTCGAGTTCGGCTGGTAAGTTGAGTTGGTACGCCACCGGACCAATCCTTTTCAGGATCTCGAAAGGTCCAATATACCGTGGGTTCAGTTTTCCTCGTTTACCAAAACGAATGACGCCTTTCCAAGGTGAAACTTTCAGAAGGACTTTATCTCCTACCTGAAATTCTAGAGGCTTTCGGCATTTGTCGGCATAGCTCTTTTGACGATCGCGAGCTGCTGCCATACGGTTTCCGATTTGTACGATTTTCTCCGTTGTTTCATGTACACGTTCCGGGCCAGTGAGCTGACTGTCGCCCACTTCCGCCCAACAGATAGGGGATCGGCATTTCCTGCCATAGAGTGCCTCAAAAGGCGCTGCCTTGATGCTGGTGTGGTAGCTGTTGTTGTAGGAGAACTCCACCAATGGTAAGGTGAGTTTCCCAGCTATTTCCGAAGTCTACTACGCACGCTCGTAGCATATCTTCAATAGTTTGTATCGTGCGTTTGCTCTGGCCATCAGTTTGTGGGTGGTATGCTGTACTCATATCCAACCGTGTGCCAAGCGACTTTTGCAATGATTTTCAGAAGTTAGAAGTGAATCTGGCGTCTCGATCTGAAATGACAGAGATTGGCACTCCATGTCGAGAGACCACTTCCTTGACATAGATTCTGGCTAGCTTTTCCATCTTGTCATTTTCCTTGATTGCAAGGAAATGTGCTGACTTAGTCAGTCGGTCCACAATTACCAAAATATTTGTTCCCACTTCCACATGGGGATCTCAGGCTGCATGAGTAGTCCAGATGGTTTCCGGTACTCGACCTTGACTTTGGCACAAGTTAAGCATTTGCCTACGTAGGTGGCGATGTCGGCTTTCATGTGTGGCCACCAGTAAAGTACCTTCAGATCATGATACATCTTATCAGATCCAGGGTGAATGGAATACCGAGATTTGTGAGCCTCGTCCATCACAAGGTCTCGTAAGTTTCCGTGATGTGGAACCCAGACGCGTTCCATGAAATAATGTAAGCCATCGGCTTTCTCCTCAAGTTGTTGCTCCATTCCCCTCAATGATTCAGCCGCTAGGTTTTCTGCTTTAAGTGCCTCCACTTGGGGAATACGTATCTGTTCAGGGAGATTGGGATGGATGGTGAGTTGTAAATCTCGTACCCTCTTGGGTTTCGAGTCATTCTTCCGACTTAGGGCATTGGCCACTACATTGGCCTTCCCCAGGTGATACTTGATAGCACACTCATAGTCATTGAGGAGTTTGAGCCAGCGACGTTGTCGCATGTTCAGTTCCTTTTGCTCGAATATTTGTTGGAGACTCTTGTGATCAGTGTATATCGTACACTTTATACCATACAAGTAGTGTCTCCAGATCTTGAGTGCAATACCACGGCTCCAAGTTCCAAATCGTGGGTGGTGTAGTTCTTCTCGTGGACTTTCAATTGTTGAGAATCATATGCGATCACTTTGTCGCGCTGCATCAGCACACAGCCGAGTCCTAGTATTGAGGCATCGCAATATACTACGAAGTCATCCGTTCCATCAGGAAGTGATAGGATAGGTGCACTACAGAGCTTCTTCTTGAGAAGTTGGAATACATCTTCTTGTTTCTCAGTCCAGATATATTTCTTGTCCTTATGGGTTAATGCTGTAAGGGGTTGGGATATCTTTGAAAATCCTTCGATAAATCATCGATAATAGCCTGCCAAGCCTATGAATTGTCGCACCTCAGTTGGGGTCTTCGGTGCTTCCCAGTTCTTGATCGCCTCTATCTTAGATTTATCCATATGTATTCCTTGTTCATTCACAACATGACCCAAGAATTGGACTTCTCGAATCCAGAAGTTGCATTTGGAGAGTTTAGCGTACAGCTTCTCCTGCCGTAGCAGTTCAAGAGCCAATCGAAGATGCTCTTTGTGTTCCTCCTAGGTTTTGGAATATATGAGAATATCATCTATGAAGACAATGATGAACTTATCTAGATAGGGTTTGCACACTCTATTCATGAGGTCCATGAATACTGCAGGTGCATTAGTTAGCCCAAATGGCATGACCAGAAACTCGTAATAGCCATACCGTGTGCGAAAAGCAGTCTTGGGAATATCTTCCTCTTGAATCCTTAGCTGATGATACCCAGATCGCAGATCAATCTTAGAGTAGTAACTCGATCCCTGTAGCTGATCGAACAGATCGTCAATCCGAGGTAAGGGGTAACGGTTCTTGATTGTCACTTTATTCAACTCACGGTAGTCGATGCACATGCAAAACGTGCCGTCCTTCTTCTTCACGAATAAGACCGGAGCTCCCCAAGGTGAGAAGCTTGGTCTAATGAAACCCTTGTCCAACAGCTCCTGGAGTTGGTTAGACAATTCCTGCATCTCGGAAGGTGCAAGTTGATAAGGTGCTCGTGCGATGGGTGCTGCTCCCGGCACAAGGTCTATGCGGAATTCCACGTGTCGAGGTGGTGGAAGTCCGGGTAGATCCTCAGGAAATATGTCAGGATAGTCGCATACGACTGGGATGTCTTCTATTTTCTTCTCCTCTTCAGTCTTGTCGGTGATAAGCGCCAGAATGGCTGTGTATCCCTTTCGTAAGCATTTGTGAGCTTTCATGCACGAGATTATGTTCAGAGGAGTGTCACTCCTTTCGCCCTTGATGTCTAGAGTTTCTCCGCCAGGGAGAGGTATGCGCACCACCTTGTCGTGGCAAACTATTTCGGCTTGATTTTCCGACAACCAACCCATGCCCACTACGACATCAAAACTGCCTAGTGTAACTGGCATGAGATCAATCTTAAACTTATGGCCTGCTAGCTCTAAAGTGCATTCTTTCAGAATGTGTTTAGTTATAATCAATTTACCATCAGCTAGCTCTACTGTATACTCAACCTCTAAAGGTGTTGGAGTTATGGCAAGTATCTCGCTAAAATCCTTAGATATAAAGCTTTTCTCAGCCCCAGTATCAAATAATACGGAAGCATAATTATCGTTTAAGAGATACGTACCAGTTGCAAGGTTTGGATCGTTTCTGGCCTCCTTAGCCCCGATCACGAAGGCTCGTCCCTTTGGAGCATTTTTTTCCCGTTATTCTTGTTCTTCAGGTGTGGGCAGTCCCTCTTGAAGTGCCCTGGCTTTCCACACTCAAAGCAGCCATTCGGTGCTTCAAGTTGTTGTTGTTGTTGTGGCTGTGGGGTCTTTGCAAGCAGCTCACCCCTGCAGTCCTTGGCGAGGTGCCCACCTTTGCCACACCGTTGGCATCGGATGGAACCAAACTGCCCCAAGGCATGATGTAAGTTGCATTTGTTGCACTTGGGGTGTTTGCCTGCATAAACTCCTGGGCTTTGGTTGGCTGGGATGGGTGGTGCGTAAGCCTGAGATGACCCAAGCTTACATTGCTGAGGTGGTGGTTGGAGAGTGGAAGTTTTTCTCTGGGTGTTATCCCATTTGCGCTTGTTGTCGGTGTTTGTGGTTACAGCACCACGAGGTGGTAAGAGTCCCTCTGCAATCGCTGAGTCAGTAAGCTTGTGGGTTAATCGCACGGCTTGTTGCATGGTGATGGGGTCAGCAGAGAGTACCATTCCCTGGATTTGAGGTGGCAGTCCATCAATATACTTCTCTATGTGTTTGAAGGGTGGGGTTGCCATTTCCGGGCACAGGTGTGCCAGCTCATACGATCGAGCAGTGTATGCCCCTCGGAACCAATCATCTTATGGTTCCAGAATTCAGTTTCCAGTTTCTGCACTTCACCACGAGGACAGTATTCGCGGTTCAACATCCTCTTAAAGTCATCCCAAGGTAGGTCGTTGGCTGCATCCAACCCTAGATTCTGGACGTTGGCATTCCACCAAGTGAGGGCAGCTCCCTCAAATGTCCCTGCAGCGAACTTGACTCGGTCCTTGATCCTGCAGTTACTCATAGCAAAGGCCGATTCTGCCTTTTCGATCCAACGTAACAGTCCGACGGCGCCCACTGTGCCGCTGAAAGAGTGGGGTTTGCAATCCAGAAACATCTTGAATGTACAGAGTGGAGGGTTGAGGTTTGCTCCTGTCATAGGGAATGAAAGGAATTGGATTCAGATTCCGATAAACGTGTTGTAATATAAACGAGTGATCATTGCGCAAGGCGAATTTGAGATGAGGGTTGTCACCCTGATTCATTAGGTTTTGGTTGCAGGTAGCCTCCTGTGCAGCAAGTGCCTCTTCAACTCGTTTATTGATGAGTGCATTCAGTTCAGCTGGGGTCAAGTTAATGTTTCCACGTCCTCCCGCGATTCTGCGTCCTCCGCGTCTTCCAGCCATGATCTTCATAGCGAGAATAAGCGTTAGTGTATGTCTGATGACTAATATAGTGTGTGTGTGGGTATTGAAAGAACACATGTAGAGCTATCAGCTCCTCCCGTCATGTAAAATTACATGCGGTGTCGATGGTAGTGTCATATGGTGAGTGCGTATACTAAGTGTGTGTGTGTGTACAATCATGTATGCAAGTATCACAATACTAAGCACCAAGTGTTGTGTGGAGACTAATGGTTATAGACTAAGTTCACTAAATGCAAACCTAATTCACAATAACCGGAGGCTCTGATACCAATCTGTCGCACCCCGGCCCTCCCATCCCGGACGGGGGAGCGACGGCTGGCTGATCTGGCAGGATGGCAGTCTCCGATCACACAGTATAGCGAGACCTACATGTCTGGTTATGTACGTACATCCAATAATATGGATAAAACAATTTAGTAAAATCAGAGTAGCGGAAGTAAGGGTAAGTTATCAAAACATATTAACATTCATAAATTTGTGGAAGCGTTAACTAAAACAGTTTTCAAAAACAACATTTAAGTAATAGTGCGGAAGCGATTTAAGTACTTAAGAAGTCACATGTTTAAATGTTCTCAAAATAATCCTAAGACAATAAGCTGATGCATGGGACTCCATCCTAGCATCCTAATCCTTGCGTGCGTGCCTTAGCTACCTGAGAAAACATGCGATAAAAAGGGTCAACACAAAGGTTGGTGAGATCACAGGTTTTTCGTAAGTAGTAAACATCCAATGTTTAAAGTAACAGTTGTTATCTACGTATCATTATAATGCTATCGATTGATAGCTAGTCAATACAATTATATTATATGCGGGTTCATACCGAAGCTGGCAGTTGTGCCTCCTGCCATGTCCATCACAACACAATGACAAAGTGTTGGTCAATATTGCACCCATTCCGACCTCCAGTCGGGTTGGCCTCCCAGGAGCGATGGGTGGGGCTTGTCAGGCCCAAATAGTACTATTCAAGATTACCACACTAGGCGCTACGCGCTACTAACGGTCCGTGGAGTATCGCGAGGACTTTTAGTTGTGATGTGGTCCACACATATACATATATGATAAAGCATGTCCATACGTAAATGAAATGAGTTGTTTTTCATAAAACAGTTGAGCATGCAATGTTTTCTCCCCCAAAGGTAGGAAAGTTAAAAGGGGTGTGAACTCACCTGTTAAGCAGTTCCGGTGTGATTGGGTGTTCGCTACCTGCGAGTGCTAGCAGTCCTGCTAGTGAGCACCTATAACAATATAGGTGTGAGTATGTGTTCTGTGGTATGTTGTATCCCATACAACTCCATGTGTCGGTGTGCTCAACCGAGTGTGTGTTGACTTGTGTTGACTCGACGAATCGTTGGTGACACGTTTGTTGTACTTATGTGTCTTAATTCAAGTAAGACACCAAAATACATCCTATGACTCTGATCGCACAAGTTACCATTTTTAGAAAGTTTCCGATTTTGGAAAGCGTGGTTATGAAATCCCATTTCATAAAGTTAATATTTCTAATATGTTTATAATACACGTTTAAACCCCTAAAACATGCCGTTTGCGCCTAAATCACCATTTATGCCGTTTTGCCCAAATAAAGTTTCATAAAGTAGTAAGTACTTGTTTAAAAGATCGTTTTCACAAATCGAAGTTCCCAATATGCTTAGAAATCATTTTTAAGCATATTCCAATACTCAAAGTTCACCAAAACATCTTAAAACATTAAAAGCACTCTTTTGATTTTTAAAAGTTTCCATATTTAGTAAATTTATACAAAACCATGTTTTTGACAAAATCAAATACCCAAATGTGTTTCTAAACACTTCAATATGCATTGGACAACCTCTAGACATGTCTATCATGTCTAGATCATCACAAATCTACAACATGCATCTAAAAAGTTTCCTAATATAGTGAGTTGCATATTATCATCTTCAAATCAACAAAACCAAATCCTAGATGATTTCTATCATCAATCGACTTCAAAATATGTCAATAAACACTCTAGACCCATTAAAAATTGATGCATGTGAGCAGATCAAAGTTGCATGTGACCAAATACACTTGCATGTGGGTTTTCACCCCTTGCATGTTCGATCTAACTATGAATAAACATGTAAAGCTACCTTAGATGCTCTAAATCACTGAAATGAATCTGGAACAAGTGCTTAGCAGCTCCAAAACCCTCTGGGAATGATTTTCCTAGGAGGTTCAAGTGGGGGTGTTGATGAGAACCAACCTCCAAGCTTCACTTCCAAGCTTCAAACCTTCAACAAGCTTCAACAATGGCTTTCAAGCTTATCAATGGAGGTTTTGCTGGTGGAATGATGAAGAAACAGAGGTAGGAACTCGAGGTAGATGTGTTATGGCTGAGAGAATAAGATTAGAATGATTAAAAGTGAGATAGGTTGAGTGTAAAAGTGTTTTTGTGATCTGTGTCTGTCAGGCGTACCGCCAGGTGTGGAGGAGTGGCACCAGGCGTACCGCGCGGATACCTTTCATCCGGCGGCTTCCTTTCTTTCTCGCGCGTATCGCCCAGAAAGGGTGTTTGGTCCTGGGCTTACCGCCTAGGCGTCCAGCAAGCCCAATAAGTCCAATTTCGTCGTTTCAACTCGATTTTCGATTCTTTCATGCTTATAACTCATCGTTTGACCCTAATTACCAATTTTTGGTCATGTGTGACTCAATTAACATTCAATCGTTTGATCACCAACGTTCGTTAGACTCGTGTGTGTTTCGATAATTCCTCGAATTATCAATGATCGTTTGCGTTCATTGTCATGAACAGTTTGCATGCTTGATTAATCATAATCAACATATATTGCACAATCCAATAATTCCCCGAATTATTGTTTCGTGTTTGTGTTTGTCACCCTTGGTTTCCAAAACCAATTTTCAATGTACTGTTTGATAGTTCCTCGAACTATCGTTTCGCAGTTGTGTGTGTTTGGCTCATCTAATTAAGCATAATTAAATGAAATACAACAAGTATAAATGTGAAATGTAAAGAATGTAAGAGTCGCAATTTACCTGAAATTGCCGGGTGTCACATCATCCGCTTGTTGAAAGAAATTTCGTCCCGAAATTTGGTTGTTGTTGGTAGTGTTTGAGAAGCAAAATTGTTTGAGAAACAAAAATTTTCCAGCTGCCACAAATAGCATGTTTATCACGCGCTCATGTCCTTAACTTCATCGTTTCACATCATAATTAATATGTTCAGTTCAACAATCTATTAACAACAATATGTACATATATACCTCATGCTTCCGGCTTAATGATCGAGGCTTGAATCTAATGTTTAATCACATATCTGGAGGTTTCTAACACTTGAATCCCTCAAATCATTGCTCCGAAACCAACCTCTAGTAATTTCTCATTTTCAAAACCATGTTTTACTTACTAAGATCATTTTATCATATTTGAAACAAGGTTTAAGACAAACATAAACATGTCACAAACATTTACAAACCAACTTTACAAGACTAGGTTTAAACCAAAGTTAAAATGTTTGTAACAGTTCGTTCGATTCGATTCCTGATCCACCTCGATCCGTATAGTCATGCCCGTCATGGTTGACCTAAAAATATCATATAATAACATCCATTAGTTCATAGAAACTAAGCAATTTAATCCCCAATGATCCCCCTATTCAAAAATGTCAAAATACATCACTTTTGATCAGGGCCGTAGGGTAGGCCGTAGCCTATTGCCTTCAGGCCGTAAATCAGAGAGTTCAGCCCCTTAGGCTGTAGCTTATAGTCTCAGGACCGCAGCTTATAGTCTTCTTCACCAGCAAAGTGCAGATTTCTAGTTTTGTACAATTTTGACCTATCTAAAGACCTGTTTTCATTTCTTAACTTATCAAAGTGATTTAATACATCCGAAGGGACTATTTAAACATCAAACATTGATTCATATCATCAAATTATATCATTACATATATCAAACATAATCTAACATAGAATTTGCTAAACTGGTCTACTTTAAAAAATAATTCCATATTTTCATTTTATGACCCCATTTTAGCTAATTGGCACTTGTTGCATTACAAAATGATGTTAACCCTTTGGAACACCTTGATTATGCAACCAATTACCAATCCAAGGCACCTTTGTATAAATGATCAAATGGTCAATTTCATATCCAATTGACTCACACATTTACAAAGATCATACTATTAGCCATAAACTATTTGATTGCATTGATTACAATCATATTATCACTATGGTTTCACCCTTTGGTTCTTTCACCATAGTGACTTGCCGTCACCTCCGGCTACCTACTTACACAAGTGGTTAACACTTAGTTCAACATACACAATAAAATAACCATTCCAAGTCTATGAAGGTGTTAACAGGTCAAAGTATTCAAACAGAATCTTAGTTCCATTTCAATACCACAATTTTATCAATATATAACCCCTAACCTTCTTTCATGTACACATATAGTGTAAAGCAAAATTTAAGTCTTATGATGTTCACCCACAGGTCCTTCCATCTAAGACATTTGCTAGCGCTTCAAGCTATTCATTCACCAATGGTGTTATGATTTAATCTATATATTAGTATGTTCACCCACCGGTCCTTCCATCCTAAATTACCACTATTATATCATCCAATTATGTATTGGATTTACCATAACATGATGAATTCTTATAAATCCAACAATTGACTAATACCAACACACTTATCCTTTATTCTAGTGATTCAACAACTTTTTCAAAATAGTTATGTGATGTTACAATGATTGGATTACTTACCTTGTTCAGATGATGGATTAGCAATTACTTGCTCTTTTCCAGATCTATGATTACTTGCTTGACTCCCACTACCACCACCTTGTTTCAAAGCACATATACAACTAGTTTTAACACATATTAAACATACTTACTTAGTTTCAAACCATTTGGCCCGTTTGAACTAATTTTCAACAATATGTGTCAAATGGAAGTCAAATTATCAATTACTCAATCTATGATTATTTTTATCATAGATATTCAATTCTAGCCTTTCATCGAACACCTTACGTGCACAATTTTCTGGACTAATATACAATAATGTTTAAACATTAACCAATTCCACCTATGATTCTCAAATCATCAAAACGTATAAATTTTATAAAGATTTAGTCAAATTATGCACATATTCATCATAGTCATGTTATAACCCCTCTTACTAATTGTTCAAGCAATATTGTATGGGTTTTCATCTCACTAATCAAGTTACCCATATCCCAAACATAAGGATTTCAATATATGGTTCATAACAACTAGTAATTTGATCATCTAATCACACCATAAGCATAATTTTACGGTTTCTAACATATATAATCATTCAGTTTCAGTTTTTGAGCAAGAACCCAACTAACCCTATTCATGAACTCGCGAAGACTTTCAAGAAGAAGAAGAAAAACAATTACAAGTTAGTATAATCACCAAAGAAGATGATTAAGATTCTCAATTTCACGTTTTAAACTCAAAAACACATGAATTTGTGATTAGGTCTTGGTTGCTCCTCTTTTCTCCTCTGGTTCACACGATAGAAGTATCCAGACAACAATGTCTTGGATTTTTGACCAAGCATGGTCATATTAATCATGTTTGGATAATTGGAAGCTTTGGCCCCTCATGTTTCTAACTAGTTAACTAGTTTAATCAACCTAAAACAGTTACTTATTAGTTAAATTTAACACTCCAAAGTTATAAACACAACATAATTTAAAACACAATCATGCTCTTGTTATTATATTACAATTATACATGACTGTTAAAACTGGTCGTTACAGAATCAGCATCACTAATCCTCAAGTATGATATCATGGAGTTCTAATAATTAAAACTTATACATTATAAATCGAAGAATAGTGATACCATAACATTTTAATATAGTTATGTATGACCATCACAAATCTTAGGCATAAGGCTACTAACTTCTTGAATCATAACATAGGCAACATAAACAAGGAGAAATGGCATCATATCCTGTGAGACATGGTGATGAATTACCATAACTAATCTCAAGTATGATAACATGGAGGTATTGAATTCATAGCATATACATTATATGTCGAAAGAAAGGTAACACCCTAACCTTTAGATGTAGTAATGTATCACCATTACAATCTTAGGCTTGATATTATTAACTTTATTGAATCATAACATATACATTATTTAACAAAGGGAAAATTGACATCATATCTTGTGAGATTTAGTGATGAATCACCATCAGTAATCTTAAGTGTGATATCATAAGGTTTGAAATTGAATAAGCAATGTATTGAAATTATTTTGAATTTGATTAAAAATCTTAGGGAGAGGTATCCAAGTTGGACACCTTTTGGTTTATTAGAATTAATGTTGTTTGCAAGATGTATCATGCTTTGGCCTATTGGTAAAATACTCTCATTAAAAATCCTCAGGAAAGCTAGACTGGTCCCTCATCAGGGATTATGAATTGCTTTCCTAGACAGAAGTCTGAACTACTGGTATTCGCCCTTCCAGTTACTACGTGTGCATCTTAAAAAACTTAATTCTAATGAGAATTTTAATCAAAGTTGAACGGTGAGTAAAATCACAGAAAACAATTTATTTGATAATGTTTGAAAACAATAAGAATTGTATTCAAAATTGAATACTAAGTGACACATTAGAATCTTTTAGCTTGTTTAGGTGTTTGGTATAATATGCTTTGGCCTATAAGTGATAATACTCTCATTAGAAGTCCCCAGGAAAGCTAGACAGATCCCACAGTACCTCGAGGATTTGTACGAATAGCTTTGCTAGACAAGAATTACAATTAGTGGTACTACACTCTTCCAGTTAACACATATCCACGCCACAAACTTAATTCTAATGGGATCATAAAATCAATATGGGATTATTATTTCATCTAAGGGATAATATTAGGCATTAAACCTAATGAGTTTTACATTCATATCATCTAAAGGTTGTTTGGGTACTTGATTTTGGAATTGAGTACATTAAAGCATATTGTAAGGCACTTACTTAACTAAGTAAATCCCATGGTATAAGACAATATTAATCTATGGTATTCCTAACTAAGTGTAAGCGAAGGAATTTAACAACTATGGATTTCTTTTATGTTATTTAACAAACTATGGCTTTCCTCTATGGTAACAATATATGACACATAAAGTATATATAACGCGATAAATTTTGTATAGCACATAGCACATAGCATATAAACAAGTAATAAACCAATCAATGTTAATATGAGATTTTGGGTTAGCTTAGTTACAGTCTAGGCCACTAATTCTAATAACCTAAATCGCTATAATCATGACTTTGATACCAATCTGTCACACCCCGCCAATGGCGGAATATATCGGGACATGAGTTTGACTAGGGGTGTCAATCGTGTCAGGTTAGCGGGTTAGCGGGTTAACAGGTCGCGGGTTGGCGAGTTGAATTTTACAACCCTAACCTGACCCATATATTTATTTGTGTCAAAGTTTTCAATCCTAACCCGGATTGACATAAATTCGGGTCAACCCGAACCTGACCCGTTTAACCAGTCTATATAAATCAAACTAATTTACATATTTTAAGTTAGTTGTTGCTTAAAGGCACATCAATAATAACCTTATTTGTAAGTTGTGTATTTGTACAAATAGTTAGTATAGTATTTTAACCAAAAAACTAATATTATTATAACTAAAAATATAATTATGTAATCATAATTATAAAGTATGAAATTTAAAATAAACTGGTTTGTATAGTTAACTGAAAAGAAATTAAAATCATTTTTTAGATGAAGAAATATAAATTTTTTACTTAATCAATTAAAAATATGGTAAATAATCAAAAGAAAAAAACACAAAATATATGTTACGGGAAAGAAAAAATAAAAAAATAATTATTTTGAAACCATAAACGGGTTAACGGGTCAACCTGAACCCGACCTGTTTTATAAACAGGTCAACCCGAACACGACCCTCTTTTTTAAACGGGATATACTTGCCAACCCAAAACTTGATTATTTTTGTGTCGTGTTCGGGTCGTGTCAGGAATTGCCGCCCCTAAGTTTGACTATTTATTAGCTCATGGTGCTATTATAATGTTTCACTATTTAATGCATCATTATTACAAAACAACACAACATTCATTGAATAATAAACGATCATTACATGAATTGAATAATCAACAGTTACATTTGCATTGCTAAGACATTGATTTCAATTTAACTAGACCACACACTAAGTTTAAATAATAAGCATAAAAAGGATGCAAACTATGGCCTAACTAGAATATGTATCATAAACAAAGCATGAATACAAGTTTGAATAAATAGAATGAATGAATGAATAACAATAGCTTCTGTTCAAACAAGTATCCATACAAACTCTTAATTAAAGTATGGTCATACTATAAATTAACTTTTGTATTTCAACATGTTTTCTAGATGTACTTTTCACCTTTTTCACACAATGACAAAAGCCATTGTGAAGATGGTATCTAACATATCTTAGGCTACTCTGTACTAGCTTGCTTGACGGACAACACACATGAAATCAACACATTGTATAACGTTAGCATCTAACACATAAAGCTAACTAGGTCTAAGGCTTGCATCATAGATTGAATAAATAATAGAATGAATAAAGTTTTGAATAATACATGTGTAACATCCCAAAAACAATAATGTAAGCAAGAGTGTGAAGAAAACTCACAGTTTACTAGTTATCTAAGAATATCCTTGTTAGTGTTTATGGAGTAGAGAAATCACACTTCACCCTATTGTTTGTATGAATAGAAAGATAGATTTAGTATTTCAATATTAACACACTTGAACGGTTTGTTTATTTTATGCTTTATGTATTGATAAACTCAATATTATTAATATGGTAATGTTAGATATAAAATAAAATACAAACGAATTTCGTAATACATTTTCTAATAATAATTTGGAAATTTATTTATTTATTTAAATAACTTAGATGAATTTTGTAAATATAAGTTTTGTATTTAGAATAATACATAATGATATTTTGTTTAAATAAATTTTAAATCAAATATTATTGTAAATACTATAAAATAATTCAATGAGATATTATCCTTAAAACATTTTTGTAAGATTGAAAAAAAAATTGATATACAAATTTTTGATAATTTGTCAGGAATATAACACAAACACACGAGTAAATATAATAAACTAACGGTTGTGATGCGAGGTTGTACCTTTCAAGGTCGTTCGCATACGCGGACCGTTCGAGAATGAAAGCTATGAAACCAAAATACATTGTTTTATTTGTTTTCACGCCATGACTTTTTCTTAGGATTTGGATCATACGTACAATTTGCTAAATAACCGATCAAGACCTGTTTCTCCGCACACAACCAATCAAAATTTGCTTGGAACAAAGAATAATAGTATAGGCACCTTATCACAATTTACTTTGGTGGAAATGATCAATTATGTGTTATAAAGCTACTGTTCAAATATCGTTACGATCCGATGGTTGGATCTCAGGGAATCGACAATCCTTTGGAACTACGTCATCCAACTCAAAAATGCAACAGTCACGTTCAAGGCATTAGAAATCATACCTCCAAGTAATATTTCGCAAATTCCAACGGTTAAAGAAACGATAAATGTGTGTTTAAACACATAAATCCAACGATTAGATGGATGGGGATCATTCTATCTTTCCGACTACGTTTTTAAAACATGGTCCTATTATCCTATTTCGAGACACAATAACACATATCTATAAGTCTCCAATCACAATTTCTTCCGGTCATGTGCAATATTTGTGAGTGTAGAAAAACATATCCTAAAGTGAGGTCATTCCAATGGTTAGATCGACGGGGATCACCCTTTCTTTGAGACTGAGTCATCAGAAAACGGGAATTTCACCTTTGTTTCTTTCTCTCTTCTTCTTGGCCGAATTTTATTAAATTTTCAAGGGTTTTTAGGGTTTTAGTCACCCTTAGTCTTTCATTCAATCTTATCTATCTTAACCCTTCATATTTTATCATTTATTTGTTTTTTTACACTTAATAAACCAAGTTTCTTTTTTTTTTTCACTTCTCATTGAAAAATCCTTATAAATATTTTATGTTCCACTTTATTTTTATGAAAGGGTTATAATAATTATTATTATATTACCATCTATTAAAAGGTTTTATAAAGCTAGTTTGTATACGTTTGTAGTTTAATATGTCTTAGCTTTCATAATTCATACAAATCTAAAATTTAATTATGTTGTATAAGTTGAATTTTGTTAGAATTTATATAAATTATTTATTTATAAATTCTATAACATATTGATGTATGTATGTGTGTGTGTATATATATACTCATTGTAAAAATATTGTATTTAAAATTATTTGATTTATTGAATCTTTATTAAATTTTTTATGTATGATTTTAAAGATATTTCACAAAATTCTGATTGAACTTATCATGATTACTAGTTTAAATTATTATTAAAAATACGTAAATGTTACAAATTGTGTAACAAGGTCAAATTTCTCCACCATTGAATCAACCACTGGCTGCACCTGCTAATGCTTTAACCAATGGAAGAGCTTGATACGAGTGTGGTGACCCTAATCACCTTAGAAACAAAAGCCCAAAGCTTGTGGGAAACGATCAAAAGGTTACAAGGGAACGAACTTTCCATATTAATGTTCAAGCTCCTCAAGCTAACCAAGATGTGCAGAACAATACATTATTGATTAGTGACTGTTACGCTTCCGTGCTATTATGATTGTAAGACTAATAAAATTTTATATCTTTGGAGTTTGAGATTTTACTTGGTTGAACATACACTAGATTTAATATATCACTTAATGTATAAGTGTTTAATGATAATTCTATCAACACTAATTATATTAAACTTGGTTGTATTGTGAACTTTAGGTATCTTGACTCCACCCAATTGTGTGCCAAAATCAGCATGTAAGGTTAACATGCACGACAAATTTCTGTTATGGGTGCACACAGAACGATAATTTGTAGTACATGTAAATCCTATAAATGCGAAATAAAGGACATAACTGTTTAGACTTTGGATGACTAACTTAAACTCACTTTGGTTGAAAAGTATGAACTACACTTATATGGTCAACTATGTGAAACATTAATGTTGTGTGGTATTGGTAGGTGATTGGTATGCTTTTAATGTTTTGTTGGTGTGGTGGGTTGGCAGCGGTATACACTATATGTCTATATATAAGCAACAGTAAATTAGGATTAGAACCGAAAGCATGACCAATGTAGGATTCGTAGATCTGAATGTTATCATCAAGAAAGTTAATCTTAGTCAAATCTATATGGTTGAGAAATATGAACTATATCTATATAGCAAAGTGAAACATTTTATGTTGTGTGGTATTGGTAGGTGATTGGTATGCTTTCAAAGTATTGTTGGTGTGGTGGGTTAGCTGCGGTATACCCTATATATAAATACCAACAATATTTGGGAGTAGCACCGAAAGCTTGACCAATGTTAGGTTTCATTAATTCCAGCGTGTCAATAAGGTAATCAGAGTCAAATCTTGGAGTTGAATCAATAAATTCTTGCATACTAAGACTAGGTATGTATCCTAGAAAAGTCTTAGTTATTATTCTCATACTGTGTCAACCAGACAAGTGTCATTGTTGCAAGGAAACATGAAAGACGAATACGTAGCCTAATTGTCTTTAGTCAAAATTCTTTCAAACATCAAACTTTAAATATAAGGTCAACATATGATGGTATTTTGTGACTGGGAATTTAAACCTGTTGTCATTCTATTCTCAAATCACAAGTTGTGATTTTAGATTTGGCTTCTTAAGATCTGAATTTCTAAATCCACTTATATGTGGTATACGGGAATTTGGAAGATTGTATTATCCTTTCAATTTATAACAAACAATGAAACATTAAGAACCAAAACCTCTCTATCGATAATCCCTACTACATTAACTCATGAATACAGATCCTAATTAACTAAAATAATGTCTCTAGTAAAATAAAAAATCACTATAGGTTCTGATAGGAGAAACTATCAAATATTGACAATGTGGTGGGATGGTGGCTGGGTTCGCCCTACATATACCCTATATATAAAAATTCTAAACAAATGGTAGATTACTCTTGCTAGAATTCATAAAAATCCATACGGAAACTAACTAAAGTAGGGGACAGTATCTTTTAGGTTTACTAGATTCAACGAACATAAATAATAATAAACATTAACGGTAATAGAATTCTCAACATTTATTACAAAACGCTTGCAATCTAAATTTCATTTATTCTCTATAGTTTCTTCATAATTTCGGGACAAAATTTCTAAAAGTAGGGAAGACTGTAACATTTCTACAACATATGTAAATTCGAGATTTTTAATGAAAATTCGAGATTTTCATTATATATGATGATAATAGTAACAATAATGATGATAATAATTATAATAATATTAATAGTAAATCAAGTTATAAAAGATTATAAAACAAAGTTTTATAAAATAATAAATATTAAAGAAAAAATATAAAGAGCTAAAGTTCTCGGAAAATTGGTATTGTACGTGAGCTCGAAACCAATCCAAACAGGAACGGTTGTAACTGTTTTATAGGTCTTTCGATTGGTTTTACAACCCTAAAACAATAGCCCTATGGTTCTAGATTCAATCGAATGTACAATCGAACGAATTTTGGATCAAAAGGGATTAGGGTTTTGTTCTTTATAATCTGAAATTGGGGAAACGAACTCATAAGGCTATATTAACTTCGTTCGGATCCATAACAACTTTAGAGTCCTTGACAAGCCGGCTAATGCACATGCGGTTAAGGTTCAGATGCCATGAGGTCGCGTGTTCGAACCCGGCTCAGGCCGGTTATTTGACAATTTTTTAATATCTTTTTATTAAAAGTATATTTTTAAATTTTAATTTCACAAAAAAATTTATAAATACAAAATTATAGTTTTAATAAATAAAAAATAAATATTCTAAAAATATATATATATATTTATCAAAATACAAAGTGTTATTTTAAGACTTTATTGTTGAAAAATATTGTAAATACTTTTTAATTCTTAAAATAGCAATAATTAGAGTTTCTTTAAATAATGAAAGTTTATTTTAAATATTTATTGATAAATTCGTTTTAAAATAATATCTACAAACATTAAATATTACATTTATTATTAAAGCTACTAATTAATTTAAATTTTAATATTTATTTAAAGAAAACATTATATCAACATTTTTATATATAATTATTTTAACAAACTAATATAAGTAATTGATTTTAATGTGTTTAAGATTAATTTTATGTAGAAGAGAAACTATAAATCTTTCAAAGATAATTATATTTAATACTAGTATTAATATGTCATGCAGTATATTATTTTTTAACAATTTATTTTGTAAATTAAATATTTTGCTACTAAATTATAAACTTTAAAGTATTAAAACAATGATAAAACTCCAAAAATATATTGAAACAAATCTATATACTTACACATATGAAATCAAATTACAATATTATAGTTGTATTAAGAATTTCATAGAATTCATAGTTACGCTAGTATATGTGGGGTTTTTGCATTTTAGGATGATTACTTTGGTGTTGGATAATATTGAATTACACATTTGGCATCACTTGATTTCAAAGGGTATCTCACTTGTCAAGGTGAATCTTCGTATGGGTTAAGTATGGCGATGCCCCCGTACTCATTACGAGGTAAATATGATGATGCTCCCGTACTCGTTACGGGGTAAGTATGATGATGTTCCCGTACTCCTTACAGGGTAAGTATGATGATGCTCCCATACTTGTATTGGGTATGTATGATGCATGCTCCAGTACTTGTACTGGGTAAATAAGGATCTTTTAAATGCTTCAGCGAATTAGATCAATGTTATAGAGCCTTGTGCCGGCATAAGCCCACTGCTTACGCTTAGTAGCAGTGGTTGTATGATGATTTTCTGATATGTTTACACATGATGAAAATACGATGATTATGTGTTATGATTACGGATGATGAATATATGATGTTTTCAGTAAATGATATTTTAAATCCTAAAACATTTACAATGTTTTATAAAAACTAGAACTCACTAGCGTAAGCTTACATTTTAGCATGTATGTCTGATTGAAGAATAGATACGAGGACAGAAAGGAGCTTGTGGCACATAAACAAAAGATCTGGTGGTATCAGAGCCAATTTTGAGATATCTTGGCCCAAATGCCAAGACTTAAACTGAGAATGGAATTAAATGATGCAGATTGCCAACCATGGATGAATGGATGTCACAAGCCAAATGTTATGTATGAACTAAGGAGTGATGTAATAGCAAAAGATAGAGGCTAGGAAGGTAGCCAAGGGTGTGCACATTGATGAGATGGGATGGGAGATGTTTAGAGCCTATAAGTTGGGTAAATGGTTAATAACACCTGATCAACATCACTAACAATTTACAACACTTATTCCGTGCTAAGCTGATTCTGAGACTGACTCATCTTTTGTTGCATCCTGTAGAAACGTATATTGCAGGGCAGAAAGGTAGACCCTGCAAGCAAACTCAGGAGACTGAGTGACCACCTGTTGAGGTGCAAGGAAACGAGCACGAAGGAGAGAACAAGACCAGCGAAAAATCGGAAAATGAAGAAGAGTTCACACTAGATCCTATCGTGATAAAGGATATTTCTGATGAGGTCTAGAAAATCATGGATGAGAAGATGCCGGTAATGATCGCTAAGGCATTAAAGGATGCATTGAAGGACATGTCTAAAGGAAACAAAGAAAGCTCCAAGGGAGATGAGGAAGCCGTAATCACTGAAACAAAGAGCGGTGATTCTATGTTTGGGAAACTGATGGGTTACAATTACAAGTCCTTCAAAGGATGCAACCCACCGACCTTTGATGGAAAGAAGGATGCAGTGGCCACCTACCACTGGATTTCGGCTATGGATGTTGTTATCCACGTCAGTGAATGCCGAGTCGACCAAGCTGTAAAGTTTGCAGCTCACTCGTTTGTTGAGGAGGCACTTCATTGGTGGAATACAATAAAACAATCAAAGAGTATTGTGGACATGGATAAGATGAACCAGGATGATTTGAAGGAATTAGTCATTAAGCAGTTCTGCTCTAAGAACGAGCTTGACAAACTGGAAAGGGAGTTTTTGGTTCTAAAGGCTAGGAGCTCGAACCACAGGCAGTACACTTCAAGGTTTTATGAGGTGGCGTGACTTGTTCCTCATCTGGTAGCTACTGAGGAATGCAAGGTGAAACTATATATGGATGGTTTGCCTCCAAAGGTCCGGATTCATGTGAAAGCAAACACCCCGATAACGTTTGATTCCACTATGGAGCTCAGTGGGATAGTTTGGGATGATGTGATGGCTGACGACCCAGTCAAGGAGGAGTCGAAGATGAAGTGGTTCCTCGGAACCAAAAAAGGCCGAGCAGACCAACAAAAATTTTCTGGCATGAATATAAAGCAAGACGATAAGGGAAAATGCAACAAGTGTGGCAAGAGCCACTTGGGCAGTGCCTGGTGGGCACTAATTTATGTTTCGATGCGGGAAGACGTTTCCATCAATTGTCCAAATGCCACCCAATGTTTCAGCTGCAAGGGGTGTGGACATCTGTCCAAGGATTGTCAGAAGACAAAAGCAGGAACATCAGGGACGATGGAAGGAAAGAAGAACAATAAGCAGAAAGCTAAGGCCGGAGCCTTCACAATGACCAAGGATGATGCTATGGTGAACCCTAATGTGGTTGCATGTACCTTTTCTATCAACAATATTCTTGCATCTGTATTGTTATTATGGGGCCAGTATGAGTTTTGTATCTTTTACCTTCAGTGATGAGTTACGTGGGGAGGTTAAGAAGATAGATCGGGTATTTGATGTAGAGACAGCTATTGGTAAGATGACCGGGATGACAGAGGCTATAGATGATTGTTATGTTAAGATAGAAGGTCATAGTTTTCCTGTACGATTGTTTCTTATAACCTTAAGAGGGTTCGATGTGGTGTTGGGTATGGATTGGTTAGCCAAATATGACGCTAACATAGTATGTCGACGTAAGATGGTATGTTTACGAGCATTAGATGGGAGTCCTGTTACAATCTATGGTGATAAAGCGATGTATGCGCCAAAGATCATTTTGATTATCAAGGTTAATGTTATGATGAGCAAGGTTGTGGAGCTTACTTGTCTTATGTGATTGAGGAACGTATGGATACGAGGATGATTGATAATGTACACGTGGTGTGTAACTTCCCTGATATATTCCTTGAGGAATTGCCTGGATTACCACCTGAACAGGAAATTGATTTCCAAATTGACTTAGTGTCGAGGGCCCAACTCATTGCCAAAACACCTAATCGTCTGGCTCCCGCCGAAATGAAATAAATGATGACCCAGCTACATGAACTCCTCGACAAAGGTTTTATACGAACGAGTGTTTCCCTGTGAGGAGCACCAGTGATGTTTGTAAAGAATATAGATGGAAGCATGAGGATGTGTATCGATTACCGGGAACTGAACAACTGACCGTAAAGAATAGGTATCCTCTACAAAGAATTGATGACTTGTTTGATCAATTGCAAGGTGCAAGCTGGTTCTCCAAGATAGATCTCTGATCCGATTACCATCTGTTGAAAGTTCGAGAGCAGGATATTCCAAATATTGATTTCCGAACACGTTATTGACACTACGAGTTTCTTGTTATGTCGTTTGGATTGACAAATGCTCTTGCGGCATTTATGGATTTGATGAACAAGGTATGTCGACCGATGTTGGACTGATCAGTGATTGTGTTTGTTGATGATATATTGATTTATTCAAAAAATGACAGAGATCATGCTTGTCACTTACAAGAAGTATTGGAGACCCTGAGGAAAGAAAAGCTTTATGCTAAGTTTTCCAAATGCGTATTCTGGCTACGGGAAGTGTAGTTCCGGTGTCACGTGCTGAACTTAGAAGGCATTATGGTAGACCCAGGTAAAGTGGAAACAATTATGAAATGGAGTCCTCTGAAGTCACCGACATAAGTACGCATTTTTCTTGGTTTGGCCGGTTATTATCAGAGATTTATTCAAGACTTCTCCAAGATAGCTACGCTATTGACGAAGCTCATGAAGAAAGGCGTAAATTATGAATGGGGCCCGAACTAAGAACAATTGTTTACAATGCTAAAGGAGAAACTTACCCAAGCTCCCGTTCTAGCATTGCCAGGTGGAAATGATGATTTTGTTGTGTATGCTGATACATGACGACAAGGGTTGGGATGTGTACTGATGCAAAGGGGAAGGGTGATAGCTTATGCTTCACGCAAGCTAAAGATTCATGAGGCTAACCAATACTATCTTGAGCTAGCTACAATAGTGTTTGCATTGAAAATATGGAAACACTGCCTGTATGGAGTCAAGAGTACCATCTACACCGACCACAAGAGTTTAATATATTTCTTTGAATAGAAAGATCTAAACTACATAAGGCAAAGACGATGGCTTGAGCTGTTAAAGGATTATGAATGTGATATTTTATATCACCCAGGGAAGGCCAATGTGGTGACAGATGCATTAACACGTAAGACTGAGCATCATGCCATACGAGTTAAATCGTATAGTTTGGTGATAATGCCAGGCTTCTTGAACAAGCTCAATCAGGCGCAACAGAAAGGGTTAGAGCCAAAAAATGTGCGCTTTGAAAGTGTCTTCAGACAAGTGAAGAACTTGGAAGACAATGACAACTGTGTGAAGGTACGATTCGGTCGAATTTGGGTGCCCAGAAATGGTGACATTCGATCGAGGAGTTTGGATGAATCCCACAAATCGTGTTATTCTATGCATCCAGCTGCGAAAAAGATGTATCAAGATCTACGAAAAGATTGTTGATGGCCAGCAATGATGTTTAACATGATGCAGTATGTAAAGAAGTGCCTTACTTGTGCGCAAGTGAAGGCTGGACATCAGAAGCCCTATGGATATTTGCAACCTATAGAAGTGTCGGAATGGAAATGGGAACACATCACCATGTATTTCATCACCAAGATACCGGGAACAGCTAAGCGGAATGATACCATATGGGTGATTGCGGACCATCTGACGAAGAATGCACATTTCCTCCCGATCTGGGAAACCTATACGTCCGAAAGGTTTTTCCGAGATGTTTGTGGAGAAGATTGTGACCCGACATCGAGTTCCTGTATCCATTGTGTCGGATAGAGATACGAGGTTCACTTCCAGGTCCTGTAAGCAGTTTCACGATATGATGGGAACAAGACTGAACATCAGCACCGCCTATCACCCTCAAAAGGATGGACAATCGGAAAGGACTATCCAAACTCTGTAGGATATGTTTAGGGCATGCATTATCGATTTTGGAGGAAGCTGGGATGACCACTGTCACACCCCCACCTCTCGTCACATGTTGATGATGACACTGAACACACTGAGAAGTTGCGGAAGCATGGTAGTTATGTCCTAGAGATGAGGTGTGACTTACTTGATCCGGTATCACAACACATAGATTAAGTTAAAGATAATATATTACTAGGGTTTCGTAATCAGAACGATAGTTACAGTTCACAAACTAGCTTATTACACAAACTAAATTATTTAAATACAAATGTTTAAACGTGCACTCTCGCCGGTGGTCATTGTCTACCTACAAAAGATTTGAGTTCGGAAAGGTCAGCACAAAGCTGGTAAGTTCGTAATTTTCAAGTTAAACAATATGTTATGATATGCAAGTTTTTGATATATAGAGTTCAAGATAACCATGGGACCCATATCTAGTTCCTTTCGGACAATTCTACGTCTTACGAAAATACTACCCGTCAGTAAATATCTTGATGCCTCATTATCTTAATGTCTATCACTAACATTAAAAAAGTTTTTTGGAAACTGGTAACAAACATTCACACAAGGGGAGAAGCAAACCTCCTAGTGAATGGTTGTCAGCCGATAGTACTATCACTGATTTTTGTTTAGCCCCACATGGATTCACTAACGTATGCTTACAATCCAATTTTCACTGTAAAAATCTTTTACCATTTAACTTTGTTGGATTTGAATGGTGCTGAAATTAGATCCCATTGACCATGCAGTTGAGGAATGAGGACTTTTGATACTGTGATAAAGATAATAACGGCAAAGTCCCATGAAATCTTACAGAAGTCACATGATATCACTCAGATAAAAGTGATACATATCATATGTTCAAGAAATGGTTTCACAGAGCTACCCCAATGTCTATATAACATTATAGATAAAAGGGGTTGTCCAAAACTCACCTGAAGTCTCAAAGTAGTAAAATCACTCGCAAGCTGGTGATAATAGCTAAGTTCTGCATTAGTTTACGTTTAATAAGTTATTTATATGTTAACTTACTAATTAGATTTTTTTGAACGTTCAATGTCAAAGACATTGCATTAAAAGTCATCTAATCAGTATTAGGTTTTCAATTAGTTGTTTTAATGTAATATCATTCAATATATGATAATATAGGAACCTATAATTATTCAGGTTCTTAATACTAAGTTGATGACACATTCAATTAATCAAGATATTCTCAGATTAACCAAATAGATACTATTGTTGATTATATTACTGAAACAGTTTCTAGATAGATTTATGGCTTAGGAATGATCAATCCTTGTTATTGATTATCAGATATCATGAAACATCATATTGTTATATTGGAATAGCTTTAATAACTATATTCAACGTACTAATCTGACTGTTATCATAAACATCAGATAGTTATTCCAATGATTATCTTAATAATTGTGATTAGTTTGAAACACTTTTATTTAACCTTGCATTTCAAAGATTGATCAAGATAATCACATACATTGTTACAATCCAATGGTTTAAACCATTATAATCATAGGTATAGTTTCATGATAACCGGGCATTACAACGGATCAAAACAAGGACTTACCTGTTAACATGTTGAGTTATTCGTTTATAATCGTTCCTAGCCATCATCTAGGCAATAATCAACAACCCTAACTATTGCATTACGTTCAAAAACAAGATCTAATCAAACCATTATCAAACTAGTAATTTAAAACGAATCGTTACCTATTTGGATGGATTTACCGGTTAGAAATGATGATCAGCACTTGTAGAAGATATGTTCCCTAACACGATCCGGACGATTGGATGTCTTCAGAGCTAAGTTTTGGTGATCAAAAATCGTTTTTGTGCATGTATGAGGAGCTGGAATCCGAGAAAGAACACGAATGGTATGTTGCATGAAATCTGATGAATAAAAATGACTTTTCAAACCGTCATACCCCTCGCGTACCACCAAGCGGGGAAGCTTGGGGCTAGGCGTACCGGTCTCAGATACTTTTAGTCCTGCGTGTACCACCTAGCGTGGAAAGCTGGGGCTAGACATACCGCGCGGACTCCATGATTTTTGGTTATGATTAGAATGCCGCCGAGAAGACCTCCTTCTATCATACCTCCTCCACAGAGTTCAGCTCCATATTCGTCAACACCATCACCAGCTGATTCACCACCGCCACCTCCTCCTCAACCTCCTCCTCCTCCACTGAATCCACCCCCAGGTCCGAGCATGACTCAGATACTGGATCCTGCTACCTTTGCACTAGTAACTTTATTGAGCAGTCATCTGACTAATCAGCTGAAGTAGGTGATTCCGAATATGCTCAATCGTTTACGAAACGACAGCAACAACATCGGGCATTCATCAGGGGAAGCCAGTGGAAACACTAGCGGTGCTTCAAATCATTCATACAAGTCCTTTATGGGTAAGCCGCCTACATTCAGCGGTAATGAAGGAGCCGTTGGTATAATCCAATGGACAGAAAAGATTGAGGCTACTCTGGACCTCTGCAGTTGTTCAGAGCACCACAAGGTTCGCTACTCTGCTGGGACATTCAACAAGAGAGCTTTGACTTGGTGGAACTCGCAAATCCAAGAGAGAGGAAGAGAAGAAGCCATGACCATGACTTGGGAAGACTTCAAGACACTGCTGAGAACTGAATTCTGCCCTAAAAACAAGTTGTAGAAACTGGAGGTTGAATTGTCAAGCCATGTGATGAAAGGGGCAGACCACATGGGATATACTACTCGTTATCACGAGTTGATTGCTTTGGTGCCAGACATGGTACCAACCCTGGAGAAAAGAGTTGTAGGTGGACTTCCCGCCTGCATTCAGGGTTTAGTTGTTGCAGCAAACCCTGTCACATTGGAGTCTCCTGTGAGTTTGCCTGGGAAACTCACTGATCTGATGGTAGCCTCAGGTACTCTGAAGAAAGAGGCTGACTCTAGCAAGAGAAAGGAAGAGTCTTCCAAGAAACCTCATCACCACCAACACCAAAAGAAGAAACAGAAGACTATCAAGAACTACACAATGGCTACTCCCCTCAGCCAAGTAGCCATGGCACCGCAAAATATGCCCAAGAAACAATATACTGGCCGACACCCTTTGTGTGCTAAGTGCCAGTATCATCATGTTGTTAACAATCAATGCCGTCATTGCACGGGATGTAGAAGATATGGACACTAGGTCCAGAAATGCAGGATAACACCAAACCAAGCAGTCAACAACGCTGCTTTGGCTCTCCCTCCACCCAACAACCAAAACAACGGTGGATGCTATAACTGTGGTGAACAGGGCCACTATGCAAAGAACTACCTGAAGAAGGCACAATAGGCAGTTCCAGCACCCTGTGGAAGAGCTTTCGCTATCAGAGCTTCAGCTGCACACCAAGACTCGAATGTGGTCACTGGTACATTTCTCTTACATGACTTTTATGCATCTGTTCTAGTTGATACTGATGTGGATCAGAGTTTTATCTCTACCGATTTTACATGCCAACTAGATTCCACAGAGGAATCGTTAGATTCCCATTATATCATAGAAGTAGCTAATGGGAAACAGATCACAGTTAGTACAGTATATAGGAATTGCCCATTGACACTTAATGGTCATACATTTACCATCGATTTGATACCGATGGAGTTGGGTAATTTCGACATCATAGTAGGAATGGATTGGCTTTCTTCTAATCGAGTGGAAGTCATCTGTTCTGAAAAGCTACTTCGAATTCCATTACCAGATGATCATGTGTTGGAAGTCAAAGGGGATCAAGCAAAACGAAGTGTCAAAATCATCTCTTGCATAAAGGCGCGTAAGTGTCTATAGAAGCAGTGCGTGGCGTTCCTGGCTCATGTGGTGGAAAAGGAGAAAGGCAAGAAAAAGATTCAAGACGTACCAGTAGTGAAAGAGTATCCAGAAGTATTTTCGGAAGACCTACCGGGTTTGCCTCCTGCGCGACACTTAGTTCCTGGAGCAAATCCTGTTGCTAAATCTCCTTATAGGTTAGCACCTTCTGAGATGCAGGAATTGTCAAACCAACTACATGAGTTACTGGACAAAGGTTTCATCAGACCGAGCTACTCACCTTGGGGAGCTCGATCTTGTTCGTGAAGAAGAAAGACGGATCGTTTCGAATGTGCATAGACTACCGAGACCTGAACAAGCTAACCATCAAGAATTGGTATCCACTACCGAGGATTGATGACTTATTTGATCAGTTGCAAGGAGCTCTGTACTTCTCAAAGATCGATCTACGGTCCGGATATCATCAATTAAGAGTGCAAGACGAATACATACCGAAGACGGCGTTCCGAACCAGATACGGGCATTACGAGTTTATGGTGATGCCTTTCGGATTGACGAATGCACCAGCGGTTTTCATGGACCTCATGAACCGAGTGTGCAAGCCGTACTTAGATCAGTTTGTCATTGTCTTTATTGATGACATACTGATTTATTCCAAGAATAAAACTGACCACGAGCAACATCTCAGAAAGATATTGGAGCTGTTGAAAGAGGAGAAACTTTATGCCAAATTCTCTAAGTGTGAATTTTGGCTAAGAGAAGTCCAATTTCTGGGTCATCTAGTCAACAGCGAGGGAATACACGTAGATCCCGCTAAGATTGAAGCAATAAAGAATTGGGACACTCCAAAGACACCGACCACTACAAAAAAAGTGGTCATCAGATACTAAATTATTAGTGACTGATATATCAGTCTTAGATATATAGTATCTAGGACTGAATTATCAGTCCTTATTCTATTAAGGACTGATTTATTTTTGGTGAATCCTAGTGACTGATAATCAGTCCCTATTAACTAGTTACTTATTTGGGACTGCAATTCAGTCGCCAAACTAACGGTCTTTTCTAGTGATTGGCAGGTTATTACAGAAAGTTTATCTCAAAATTTTTTAAGATAGCCTTGCCTCTCACCAAACTAACTCAGAAAAGTGAACCGTTTGTGTGGGAGCAGAAACAAGAGGATGCTTTCCTGACATTGAAGCAAAAGTTATGTGATGCTCCAATTCTATCTCTCCTAGAAGGATGTGATGACTTGGTTGTTTATAGTGATGCTTCCCATCAGGGACTTGGTTGCGTACTGATGCAACGGGACAAAGTCATCGCTTATGCATCAAGACAGTTGAAGGTTCATGAGAAGAACTACACTACTCATGATCTTGAACTGAGAGCTGTAATCTTCGCATTGAAGATTTGGAGACATTATCTATATGGCACTAAATGTACCATATATAATGATCCCAAGAGTCTGCAACATATTTTTGATCAGAAGGAACTCAACATGCGACAGTGTCGTTGGGTTGAACTTCTAAATGATTATGACTGCGTGATCAAGTACCATTCGGGAAAGGCTAACGTTTTAGCTGATGCCTTGAGCCGGAAGGAACGAGTCAAACCCCTGCGCGTTAGAGCAATGGGAATGACTGCGCAGACCAGCTTACGTGACAAGATCATTCAGGCGCAACAAGAATCAGTTGATCAAGGAAACTTGAAGAAGGAACTTGACTGTGGAGCAGAGAAACAATTTGATACTAAGCATGATGGAGTGATCTACTACCAGGATCGTATATGGATTCCGGCGGTAGACAAATTGAGAAAACTTATCTTCGATGAATCACACAAGACTAAATACTATGTTCATCCAGGCGCTGATAAAATGTACAAAGACTTGCGTGGATTTTATTGGTGGCCGAGAATGAAGAAGGACATAGCCGAGTACGTCGGCCGATGTCATACGTGTGCGAAAGTAAGGCGAAACACTAGAAACCGTCCGGTTTGCTGGAACAGCCTGAAATTCCACTTTGGAAGTGGGAACAAATAGCTATGGACTTCATTACCATGCTACCCCGCACTTCCAGTGGTCATGATACGATTTGGGTTATCATTGATCATTTGACGAAATCTGCTCATTTCTTGCCGATGCGTGAAACTTTCACGATGGATAGACTGGCAAGATTGTACATCAACGAGATAGTGGTACGTCATGGTGTGCCATTGTGTATTATTTCTGACAGACACAACAGATTCGTATCAAGATTCTGGCAATCATTACAGAAATCTCCAGGGACGCAGTTAAATCTGAGTACAGCTTACCATCCACAAACGGACGGTCAAAACGAACGTACAATTCAGACCCTAGAGGACATGCTGAGAACTTGCGTATTGGATTTCGGTGGGAATTGGGATTCTCATTTTCCACTGATTGAGTTCTCCTACAACAACAGTTACCACAGCAGTATTGGATGTGCCCGATTCGAGGCTCTTTATGGTCGAAAATGTCGGTAACCGATCTGTTGGACTGTAGTGGGAGATAATCGTATTCAGGAAACCACTGACAAGATTGCCCAGATTCAACAAAGACTACAAGCTACTAGGAGCAGACAAAAGAGCTATGCCAATAAACGGCGCAAGCCGTTGGAATTCCAAGTGGGAGACCGTGTCATGTTGAAGGTATCCCCATGGAAAGGTGTAGTACGTTTTGGGAAGAAAGGCAAGTTAGCACCCCGATATGTGGGACCGTTCGAGATTATCGAGCGTATTCGTCCTGTGGCATATAGACTGAGATTACCAGATGAACTCAGTGGTGCGCATGACGTGTTTCACGTCTCAAACTTAAAGAAATGCCTTGTTGATGAATCACTCGTCATTTCGATTGAAGAAATTCAAATGGATGAACAGTTACACTTTATTGAGGAACCTTTGAAGATTATGGATCGCAAAGTTAAACAACTGAGGCGAAGCGATATTCCGATTGTAAAGGTTCTATGGAACTCAAAGCGCGGACCTGAGTTTACTTGGGAACGTGAAGATCACGTGAAGTCAAAGTATCCCCAACTGTTTACAGATGAAGCCGTACCTGATAACGATTCTTAAATTTCGGGACGAAATTCCTCCAACAAGGGCAGACTATAACATCAGTGCCGGAAACATCACCGGAACAGTAATCTCAAACAGTAATCAAGTACGAACTATATGCATTTCAGTGTATTTCATATTCATATCATGTATCATTATCGTTTTGTGTCATCAAACAGCGAATTCATAATCATTTCAGAGATACAGAACTCAGAAAATATGGTTCATCAGTCAGATAATTATCTGGCAACACGGAACCATCATGCGATTATTTGTAAGGATTTTATTACGTATAAACGTATGTGAGGCTTTACAGAACAAAACAACACGGATGTCGTTACGCGAATGCTAAATCGACGGATTATTCGTATAGGTGACGATCTGTACGAATATATCTGAAAGTTTAACGTTCTGAATGATATCCGATAATTAGAAAACAATATTGAATAGTATAGTTATCGTCGTGTTCGTACGGGTGACGATTCGAACGAATACGCGCGGCGACCATATGATTCGATTTTAAAAAGTCAAGCAAATAATTTTGAAAATTTTAAATAAACGAAAGATATTTAGTTAATTTATTAGGAATCACAACTTAAAATAATTTCATAAATCTTATTTTAAAAATCGGGCCGTTTCGTTACGAAAACTACGAGAAACCGAACTACCAGGTGTTATCTAAAGCATTAAATGTGGTCATTGAATGCACCACCAACCACACCAACTCATTCCAGCCTCAAAATTTTCGGATTCCCCCTCTCTCTCTAGATTGTTCTCCAAATTCTCTCTACAATAACTCATCCAAATCTCCACCATTTCTAGCATTCTTGGTGCCAAAACGACCATCACACCACGTAGATCAAGGAAGTACAAGAGATTCAAGTTTTCATCCATTGATGTTAAGGTAAATCTCGAGTTTATATTCGGTTTTATTGTGTATCACAAACCTTTTAGATTATTTTTGTTTTAATCACATTAAGCACTTAGAAACACCTACATATGCACATATGAACGACTAGGAAGTTGTAGGAACTAATTTGTAACAGATTGGGATCAATGGAGAAGAGGATAGTAAAGGTTCGTGAAGAAATTCGATCGGCCGAACCTATTTGAGCTGGGCTGAGGATCAGCCGAACCTTCCTCTTGGTGGTCGAACCTTGGTCCAGCGAACCTATTTTCCATGGCCGAACCCGGGTTTTAGCTGAACCTACTGACAGCCGAACCCTGCGCTCTGCCAGCTGAACCTGTCCTCTCTGACCAGCAGACAGAGCCGAACCTGTCCTCTCTCACCAATGGACAGGGCCGAACCTGTCTTTCCTTGGCCGAACCTCCCTAGCAGACGAATCTTTGAACCACGAACCTGATTAGAGCGAACCTACTACCACCGAACCTTCTACATCTTAGCCGTACCTCAAGGGCCACGAACCTGGACATGGCTGAACCTATGGCCCACGAACCATTTGGGACGAACCTGGAACTTTAGCCGAACCAGTGAGATCACGAACCTTCCTAGCCGAACCCTAAAGGTTCGCCGAACCTATCATCACAGCCAAACCTATGGGCAAACCAGTGAGATCACGAACCTTCCTAGCCGAACCCTAAAGGTTCGCCGAACCTATTATTATAGCCGAACCTGTAGGTTGCAGGCAATAGGTATCCTTATCGCATTCGAATTCTTTTAAAACAACTTAGGAACCGAAGAAACCTAAATTACAACAACGAGCGCGCCTTTTGTGGTAGTACAGTACAGAGCAACACAGGTGAGTTCATTGCCCCTTTTCTAAACATTTTTGTTTTCAAACTCGGGGCTGAGAAGCATGCGTAAATATTTTTATTTAAACTGTTTTTCGTATATGCTTTTAATTATTATACGCTTTATATATGTTGTTATACTCCTAGACTCCTGTCTAGGTAATTGTTATACAGATTGAACTATCAAGTTAATTAAATTACTCTTATGAGTAATACCTAAATTCTAAAACTCTAAACAAATCCTTAGTCCTTCAAGATCAAATTCAAGAATCTAAATTCAAAATGGAAACAAAAGAACTAAAGCTAAAGATCAAATGCAATGGAATCTAACCCAGTGTGTGATCAGTAATCTAAGGATCCTACTCATAAATCTATAATCATTGTAAAATCATGGAATTCTAAAGATCAAAATCAAGAGACTCAAGGAAATCAAGGAAATCATAATTGTGTGTGAATCATTGAAATAATGAAATCATTAAAATCTAATGAAATCATTAACGCTTGAGTTAAGGTGGATGTCAGTTGTATAGAAATCAAGACCACGTGTAACACACATAAAGTCCCAGCATAAATAGCAGACTCTTGTTGTCAAGCTATATGGGCAATAACGGAGACTCTTAAACAAATTAAAAATCAGGAGAATCAAAGAAGATCAAGAATCAAAGGATATCCTTAAAGTCCCGGCATGTACAATAGACCAATGGGTCAAGCTGATATGGGCATCATTAAAGTCTCGGCATGTACAGTAGACCAGTGGGTCAAGCTGATATGGGCATCACTAAGGTCCCGGCATACACAGGTAGACTCCTTGTGAGTCATGCCTCATATGGGCCACATGTGAGAGGGTACAACTTGGACAACCACCAACAACTAAGTCTAATTGATTGAGTCAAATAAGGCCCAATCATCATGTATTAGTTGTATTTAAATGGTTAGTTATCAATTTAATTTCTCATTTAACATTATATTTCTACAAATGCTTTCACGTAATCATGAATACATGGTGAACTCAATAGATCAAAGGTGAAGCTATTTGTAGAAATCAGAATCTATAATGAAGGTGAATGGAATGAAGTGCTTAATTATCATTAACAACAATATGCTAAGCAGTCCGGTATGTGGTGGGATGGTGGCTGGGCAGGCGGTAAGTTCGACCATACATATGCCCTATATATAAGCATACTTGATTGGATAGCATAGGTGGTTGTTGGTGAGGTTAAGGTTGTCATTTCGGGGGAATCAAGGTAAACATTTTCAGGGTGATCAAATTTTATGAATCAGATGTTATGAAATCAAAGATGTGGGATGAAATGCTTAATTATCACTAGGAACATTATATCATGTGGTTTAGGCGGGCGGTAAGTTCGACCCTACATAAGCCCTATATTTAAGCATACTGAACTGGATGCTATAGGTGGTTAATGGGGAGGTTAAGGTTGTCATTCAAAGGTTATTCAAACTCATTTCTATAAAACAACATGAACTCACCTACCATGTATTGACTTTATTTTTGCATGACTTCTCAGGTTACGAACAGGTCAACTAACGACTTATTCCTTTTGGACTAGGATAACAATTAGAGGACTTGGTTTTTTGGACCTGCATATTTTGAAGCATCATTTTACAGATTCATTTTGTATATCTTGTGTAGATACAAGATAGAAGATTTATGATGTGATAGTAGATTTACATTGTTAAATTATTAACTTAACTGATGTAACTAAACTTTGTAATTCTATTTTCATTTAGCAGTTTCTCATCTATATATATATATATATATATATATGTCATGTGCAATGTAAAACAATCTGATCATTCCAATTATCACTCACGATATCGCGTCCCAGGAACCTTCCGCCCGATGGGGAAGTCGATCCAACCCGCCGGCTCGGGATGTGACACTTAAGTTCGTGAACCATTAGTTCACGAACCCTGAGTTCGTGAACCTGGAGATTCGTGAACCTTAAGTCGTGAACATGAGTTCGTATACTATAAGGAGTTCGCGAACTTCATGTTCGAATACTAAACGAATTTCAAGAACTTAAGGGTTCTTGAATACTATGGTTATTTAAGTAAAATATGAGGACTTAGAATAAATTCTAAGTCTAGGAATGAAATGTAATGAGACGATGCGATAATGTAGGTTCTTGAGTCCTAGCCAAGGAAATTCTGTTTAGGAAGCTAAGAGCCACTCTACTTTCATGTGCGTACTAGATGCCCTATTTTATACATGCTCTGTGTAAATATGTTTTGGGCTGACATACATGCTACTATATTGCTATATGATGCTATGAGATGTATGGTAAGGTACTATGATGTTATGCATGAATGATTAAAGCATGATAATGTGACACCCATGTCACTTTATGTCCCCTCCGGACATATTACAACCATTATTTAAGAAACTGCATTTAGGTCCCAGAAAAACTTTCGTGTTTTACACATCTATAAACATACTACATGATAACACATGTTAAAAAAAAGTTTAAGTATGCTTACATACTCCACAAAACATTTATTAGACAAAAGTTTGGTTATTAAGTTTAGAACCATCATACGAGCCTCCACATTCGATTCCGATCACTATCACCGCTCACCCGACTCTTTTGTACATGTAAACACCACATTTAAATCACCATTAGTTCATTAGAACTAAGTAAGATTACCCTGCTATTTCCTCAAGTGTATTCCATAACACCATATGGATACACTAATGATGTCCCAAATAAAATTTGGTAACATTATTCAATCGCATACAAAACGATTTACTAACAAGTCGTTTTCACCCAAAATCCCGTAAATCTCCTATTTATGCACAACCATTATAATTTAACACAACACAACACTCTTGTAGATCATCATTTGTTCACACTCTTGTGAATCTACTACATTAGGTTTGCAAGTCTTATGTTCACACACTTGTGAATAAAAGCATGCACATAGCCAATTTAATGTCTACCCTTTTGTAGATCATAACCTCCACATTATGATGGTTGTTTTCACTCTTGTAAATCAACTCAATCATTATCACTAGTTGGATGTTCACACACCATGTAAATCATTCAACTACAATAACCACGCTAACTATAACCATTCATATCAAATTCAATCAAAACAACAAATCACATATATGCTAACTGCACAAATACTTGTAGTGTGGATTCACCCAATCCTACAACTACAAGTTAAATCAAATGGGTAACTTACCTTGATTTGGAGAGCTATCAACAATCTCCAATTTTTTTCCAGGCCTTCTAGAACTAGATTCACCTCATCTCCTTATTA